>CM019176.2:58461219-58536754 GCA_009739505.2 Apolygus lucorum
TTTGGTTTATTATTTTCAATAATAAGCCTTTGGAATCGAGCAAGAAAAAAAAAATTTTAACCCCCCCTCAAAATTTGATGTTTTACGTTTCAAGGTACGTAGAATACGAAAATCGAATAAAAAAATTTCCGTCCGTCCGCCGTACGCGGCACTTTTCTTAGCAACACTGGACCGATTTGGTTCAAATTTGGTATATGGGCTCCATTTGGGGTCTAGTTGTGCCGCGAAGCTTTTGGTTGATGTAGGTCACCTCTAAGGGGTGAAAATTAAGGGTTGAAATTTTCAAGAGTGCCCTAGCTCGAAAACTCTCGAAATAAAGGTATCGTTTTTTCACCAATTTTAAATAGTATTGAATTTTTTAAAATTTTTGAGACCACCCGGAGCTCTGTAGGACAAACCGTTCGGTCCCTACGAGTACTTGAAGGTTTTCCTTCGATAAAACAGAATCATGAGTGTGAATCGCAAAAGAGGTCTAATCTCCATTCAAATTTTATCGGAGTAAAATGCGATCGCTGTTCATTTCTTCGATTTGTATACAGTTTTGCCTTTTGCGTAACCAGTAATCAAATTTCCATATGAAGCTTTCTATTTTTCCAATCGAGTGTGAAGCGTTTAGTTCTTTCTAATAAACTTGATTGTGAAGGTGTGAAGCCAGTACGGTGTGGTAGGTAGTACCTAGCTGGTAGGTAAAAAAAAGTTGGTAGGTAAAAAAAATGTTGGTGGGTAAATGAAGTCGGTCAAAAACGCTGCAAATCATTGCTCAAAGGCTTCTTCACTCTTCAGATCACTGATCAGCTGAGTGAGCTCCGAGACCATTTTCAATCCTATTGAATGGAAGTGCTCTTTCAGGCGTCTCCAGCATTCGAGGAGATCTTCTTCACTCTTCAGATCACTGATCAGCTGAGTGAGCTCCGAAGCCATTTTCAATCCTATTGAATGGAAGTGCTGTTCCAGGCTTCTTCAGCATTCGAGGAGATCTTCTTCACTCTTCAGATCACTGATCAGCTGAGTGAGCTCCGAAGCCATTTTCAATCCTATTGAATGGAAGTGCTCTTCCAGGCGTCTCCAGCATTCGAGGAGATCTTCTTCACTCTTCAGATCACTGATCAGCTGAGTGAGCTCCGAAGCCATTTCTAATCCTATCGAATGGAAGGGCTCTTCCAGGCGTCTCCAGCATTCGAGGAGATCTTCTTCACTCTTCAGATCACTGATCAGCTGAGTGAGCTCCGAAGCCATTTCTAATCCTATCGAATGGAAGGGCTCTTCCAGGCGTCTCCAGCATTCGAGGAGATCTTCTTCACTCTTCAGATCACTGATCAGCTGAGTGAGCTCCGAAGCCATTTTCAATCCTATTGAACGCAGGAAGCTGAAATTTGAGAGGGAAGGTCAAGGGAGAATACAGATGTTGGCAGGTGCTATTGATGGAGAACCAGTGATCTATACAGAAGGGTGATCTATACAGAAAATAATAAACCTTTGAGCAATTATTTGCAGCGTTTTGTTTCCTGTCTGCCTGTCATGAAATCCTTGTAACGGGCAAAACTATACACAAAATTTATTGTGTGATTTCGATTAAACTATCAGACATTGCAGTTGGTCCCATATGAGGGTAGTGAAATGTACTTAAAGATTTATGTAGGTATTGAAGAATCTGCTATGCATCGGATCATCAATACAACCAGGGGAATATGGAAGCTATGTGCCACCCCAACTTGGCAAACGTTTTTGTTTCGTGTCTATCTGTGAGTCTGTTATAAAATCTTTGTAACTGGCAAAACTATACGAAGTTATTGTCTCATTTTGCTTAAATTGTTAGAGATCTTTCAGATTGGCGTGCAGATGATCCCCTATGAACATCATGGCCATCGGATTGATAGAAGCCTCTGTGCATGAGCAAAACGTATAATCTTTGTAACAGCCATAACTCCTACATTTTCCATCGGAATTTGATGACATTGTCAGGGATTGTATGGGTTGCCGAGTAGATGGTCCCCCATGAGGGTCGTGCAAGGTACTTACTTAGGGATTGATGTTTTGAGATTGGCTACTAACTATCGAATCATCTCTACAACCGAGGAAGGCAGGTACCGCTTGGCAGACTTTTTTCATGTGCTAGTTCCTTGGTTTAATTAAGATAAGTATGACACAAATATTTAGTCAACAGAATTACAAACACAATGGGGTATTTCAGTCGATGTTTTACTTTTTTTCAGAAGAGTATGGTTTAGGAATGACGGTAATCGAGTCTGTTTGTCGAGAAAATTTTTAGAAGAAAGCTAATAACAGTTGAAGATTTGAACGATGGCAGCAGGGTGTGACGTACTAAGTTGCTCGCCGTCAGGCGTTCAGGGAGGCCCGCCTTTGTTTTGGACGTCCCACAGAAAGACTTGGGTGTCCTTATGCGATTGATCTTGGGTAAAGTTGGATAACACTCAACAGAAAGAAAAATTAACCTGACACTAATCCTTTTTTAGACCATTCTGAATCCAAATCCGCGAAAAAAATAATTCATGAATAATTCCCTGTACCACCGTGGAACTAATAGTGGTGCCACGACACCATAAACCCAATATTTGTAAGGAAAAAAAAGGATAATGTAAGGATAATATAAGGAAAATGTAAGGAAAAATTCTGAGCCACTCCCACCGAGAAAACGAGCCTTTTGGTTTATTATTTTCAATAATGAACCTTTGGAATCGACTAAGAAAAATTTTTTTTTAACACCCCCTCAAAATTTGATGGTTTACGTTTCAAGGTACGTAGAATCCAAAAATCGAATAAAAATTTGGCCGTCCGTCCGCCGTCCGCGGCACTTTTGCCACTTAGCATTGACCGATTTCGATGAAATTTGGTATGTAGGCTCCATTTGGGGTCTAGTTGTGCCCCGAAGATTTTGGTTCATATAGGTCACTACTAAGGGTCAAAAAATGAATTTTGAAAACGCCCTAACTCAAAAAATGTCGATATAAAGGTATTGTTTTTTTCTTCAATTTAAGATTCTATAGAATTTTTAGAGACCACTCGGAGCTCTGTAGGACAAACCGTTCGCTCACTACGAGAATTTGAAGTTCGGACGTACGATAGATAAGTCACAAACACGAGTGTGAGTCGCAAAAGAGGCCCAATCTCCGTTCAAATTAAAGCTGACCGAAATGCGATCGATGTTTTTCTCCATGTTGGATGGTTGGTTGCTTTGCAGACGAGTGATCTATATAGAAAAATAAAAAATAATAAACCATTGTGTAATAATTTGCAGCGTTTTAGAATCAATTGAGACCACCCGGAGCTCCATAGGACAAACCGTAAAGTGAAACACCAAAGAGGTCTTCGTTCAAATTTTAGCTGACCAAAATGCGATTATTGTTGGTTTTTTTGAGTTGTACTCAGTTTTACGCCCTTAGCGTATGAGCTACGTTGGAATATGATGGCACTACAGGGGCTGAAAGTAAAAACGGATTTTTGTAGCACAATATTTTGCCTTGCTGGAATTCAACATTTAATTTTCAAATAAAGGGTGACGTCATGAATCAAAAGAAGCTTCCAACGATTTCCTTTAACATGAGCTTTGTGGAATTTGAGGACATTCATGTTTAGAGTAGAACAACCTGTTCAAAAATTAATAAACTATAGTTTTTCCAATAGAAGCACATATTAAAGGAAGTAATTAGAAGCTTCGTTTGATACATGACGTCATGCTTTATTTGAAAATGAAATGTTGAATTCCAACAAGGCAAAATATTGTGCTAAAAAATCCGTTTTTACTTCCAGCCCCTGTAGTGCCATCATATTCCAACGTAGCTCCATGATATCGATACCTTAAAGCACAAAGGAACTATGTCCAAAAACGGAGTTTTGAGAAAAACGCAAAAGAAATTATCACCAATGCACAATAATGGCTGAAATAATGGCTTATTACTCTAAACTCTTTAATTTCCTCAATAAATTTTCAAGCTATTATCGTCAAGAAAACTCAATAATAGTTTTTGAATTTGAGTTTTTCTGAAATTAAAAAAAAAAATGTGGAAGTTGGATGGACATAGCTCTTTTGTGCTTTAAAGTATCGATATGGTCGACTGTATAGATTTTTGATGCTCATTCACGTTAATTTCGATGTGTTTTTTGATTGGAGGCCCCTGTTCCGAGGGTAAGTGTACCTCCTATTTTTCGATCCTGGCGAAAGGGGGTGAACTTTCACTGGCCGACCAAACCCCAAAGTAGGCAGGTATAGCCGTTTCCTCTTAATCTTCTACCTCTTCGATATGAACCCAGCTTGACTCAGCGAAGGAATTATTATCTACGTACCGTATTGGAGAATCCGTCGTAACCAGCAAGTCGAGTACAGGATGACGACTGAACATGCTAGAAAACATGGAATTACACAAACTACGAAAATGTAACGGACGTACAATAAACAAAAACCTACTTGACACTACCTCAGACACTATTTTCAAACCACTCGACAAACTCATCCAAAATCGAAAAACCCACACAAACGGATTTACTGACAACCTGAACAACTAAAGGGCCCCATTCACGTGTATGCCTGGAGTCGCCGCCGCGTCCCTCCAGGTACTCCCCGAAGCCACCGCAGTGGTCCATTCACCTGGCTGCCAAAACCTCCTGACTCCGCCGAATGGCGGACCTGCTACCAACCACCGCTTGCTCAGAATGGTTAACAAAATCTTGAGGTCTGGCGGGCGTCCGCCGCTCGGCAGGTAATCGAACATGCTCGAAAATTGCGGCCAGTTAATCCTCGGCGGCCCTGTGAATGGTTGAAGTGAGGCCGACGCCGGGTCGCACTCCCACCAGTACCTACAGCATGTAGCCCTACCGTTTTCCTCACTTCTAGTCATCTGAGCAAGCGGTGGTTGGAAGCAGGCCCGCCAATCGGCGGAGTCAGGAGGTTTTGGCAGCCAGGTGAATGGACTACTGCGGTGGCTTCGGGGAGTACCTGTAGGCCCGCGGCGGCGACTCCAGGAGTACACGTGAATGGGCCCCTTTACAAACGCACCTTATCACTCCACTAACTTCCAGACGACCAAACGACCAAGGATCTCATAATTTCAAACAATAAATAAAAAGTAATAAACTAACCACACAAAAAATGAGTACTTAAGTTAGAAGTAGATATGAGTAAATAATTTAGCAATTAGTTAGTTATGTAAGCTAGTTTATACGAGGGTGGATCAAATATAAACGGGACTTTATTTTTTTTTTAAATTTTATTTGTTAGAAAATAAAAAGCGGGTATATGTCACTTTTCTACATAGTCTCCTGCTTTTGTGACACATTTTTCCCAGCGAATAGGAAGTTTTTTAATCCCAGCATCAAAAAACGATGAAGGTTGCGTCTGAAGCCAATTGCGCACGAACCCCTCGACCCCCTCATCATCCTCGAATCGCTGTCCGCCTAGGGCTTCTTTAAGTGGCCCAAACAAGTGAAAATCACTGAGCGATAGGTCAGGGCTGTAGGGAGGATGATTAAGTGGAGTCCAATGCATTTCTTCCAATTTTTGAACAGTTAGAGCTGCAGTATAGGGCCTTGCATTGTCGTGGAGGAGGATGACGTCACGAATTGGTTGATTCCGTCTTTTGCTGCGATATGCAGCCCTCACCTGAGTCAGCAGCTCACAATAGTAGGCAGCATTGATTGTTCTTCGCTCATGCAAAAAATCAATGAGCAAAACGCCTCGATAGTCGAAAAAAACAGTTGCAAGGACCTTGCCAGCAGACAGTCGAGTTTTTCCTTTCACTGGGGCTGTCTCCCCCTTCCTCCGCCACTCCATACTGGCTTGCTTCGATTCGGGTGTGTAATGATGGACCCATGTTTCGTCGCAGGTGACGATGCTAGCCAAAAATGCTTCCCCTTCTTCCTCAAACCTTGCAAAAAGCCTCTGACAGACCTCCAAACGTCTCAACTTCTGATCTGCAGTCAAAAGGCGAGGGACCCATCTGGCACACACTTTACGGAATCCTAGGTGCTCTGTAATGATCGTTTGGCAGCTCCCATAACTTACCCCTACCTGCTCAGCGATTTCGGAGACAGTCACACGTCGATCATCTTCAAGAATGTCACGAATGGCTTGAATGTTCTCATCCGTAATGCTGCTCCGGGGACGACGATCGTGTTCCTCATTCTCTACTCGTTCTCTTCCCTCCTGAAACTCTTTGTGCCAGGCAAACACACGGGTCCTAGAGAGGGTTTGGTCCCCGAACTGGGCAGTCAACCTTTGAAAAATTTCCGAAGGTTTGACTCTTTCACGGGTAAGAAATTTTATGATAATTCGTTGCTCAATGGAAACGGGCACCTTTTGTTCAGACATCGCGATAACTACTCATGAAAGGTTGTAAAGGGGGAGATGCCCCCCTCATCCACCTTCTAATGAACCTGTTCAAACAATCTCGAAGTGACGCTTCTGTCAACCGTTGGCGCTCAGAGGTCAGAGTCCCGTTTATATTTGATCCACCCTCGTAATATATTCATAGTTTAGAATAGAAGACCATGTGGTGAGTGTACAATTAGCTAACAGGATTAGATTAACCTCTCCCTTTCACTTGACATGACAGACAAACAACCTTTCACCACGTGGCCCCCTTTCCTTTCTGATCCTTTCACCCAGACTATATAAATAGAACGACGGACTGACAAACTTTAAGGGGCCCATTCACTTGTAGGTCTGGCGGGCACGCTGCGCAGCCACCAGCCATCAGAGGGGAAAACTATCTGTGAATGGTTAGCAAAAATGTGAGGTCTGGCGGACGTCTGTCGCGCGGCAGGCAATCGAACATGCTCGAAAATTGAGGTCAGAACTACCCTCGGAAGTCACGCGAATGGTTGAGGTGAAGCCACGCCTGGCCGCACCTCTTCCCAGTACGTCGTCCTCCCGTGTTTTTGAAGCATTTTTGAGCAGCATCGGTCGTCCTCACAGAGATAATTTATAAAATCGTCCGGATTGATTTTTATAAGTATTTTCTCCAAGCACATCGGCCTTAATTATGTGTTAGATACCTCCTGAGAGTGCAATTTTTTGAGTTTTAGCTCCAAACTTACTGTTCATTCATTATTCAAAAGACATGTACAGAAAAACGAGAATCATGGACAGTCAAGTGGGGATTACACCTATTACTCGATTGGATATTAAAGATCCAGCTGCCCTTGATGTCATGGAGGTCGATTAGGTGGAGAGAGATTGGGTTTACCAGATCTTAAAATAGAATGATTGTCCTTAGGAATTAATCTAAGGAGCATTTTAAAAATGTTTAACTTTGATGTGACTGATTTATCAATACCTCTATTGTGGTTATGAGAATGATAAGTTTGAAGAATTTCAGGTTTCTCCATTAATTAAAATGCCAAGTGGGTGTGGCACATAGCTTCCTCGTATCCATAACCCGATTGTATAGATGATCCGATGCACAGCAGCTAATCTCAAAACACCAATCTCTAAGTACCTTCCACTACCCTCATAGGGGACCATCTACACGCTAATCTGGACAATCCTAGAAAAATTAATCAAATTCGGATGAAAAATGTAAATGTTATGGCTGTTACAAGGATTTTACGTATGCGCATGCGCAGAGGCTTCTGTGAATTTTAAGGCCTTGATTTTCATTGGGGACCATCTACAACCTAATCCGCGTTATCTCTAAAAATGTCATCGAAATCGGGTAGAAAATGTGAAAGTTATGGCTGTTACAAGGAAATTCACGTTTGCGCATGCGCAGTGGCTACTATCAGTCCGAAGGTGGTGATCTTCATTGGAGACCATCTAAATACTAATAGGGGTATTCATGGTCCGGGAGATTCGACGTCGAATTTGGAGATTCGACGGGAGTCAATGCGCACGCGCACCGGCAAATACGACGATTCGATTTACGACGGGCTGAAGGCGTCGAATTACGAGATTCGACGTCGAATACGTTGTGCGAAGCAACTATCATAACAACTACAAACAGATCTTCTCGTCCTTTCATTTTGAGTTTTTATTTTAACAACACCTTTTCTAATTTTGGTTTATTATTTTCAATAATAAGCCTTTGGAATCGAGCAAGAAAAAAAAAATTTTAACCCCCCCTCAAAATTTGATGTTTTACGTTTCAAGGTACGTAGAATACGAAAATCGAATAAAAAAATTTCCGTCCGTCCGCCGTACGCCGTACGCGGCACTTTTCTTAGCAACACTGGACCGATTTGGTTCAAATTTGGTATATGGGCTCCATTTGGGGTCTAGTTGTGCCGCGAAGCTTTTGGTTGATGAAGGTCACTTCTAAGGGGTGAAAATTAAGGGTTGAAATTTTCAAGAGTGCCCTAGCTCGAAAACTCTCGAAATAAAGGTATCGTTTTTTCATCAATTTTAAATAGTATTGAATTTTTAAAAATTTTTGAGACCACCCGGAGCTCTGTAGGACAAACCGTTCGGTCCCTACGAGTACTTGAAGGTTCTCCCTCGATAAAACAGAATCATGAGTGTGAATCGCAAAAGAGGTCTAATCTCCATTCAAATTTTATCGGACTAAAATGCGATCACTGTTCATTTCTTCGATTTGTATACAGTTTTGCCTTCTGCGTAACCAGTAATCAAATTTCAATATGAAGCTTTCTATTTTTCCAATCGAGTGTGAAGCGTTTAGTTCTTTCTAATAAACTTGATTGTGAAGGTGTGAAGCCAGTATGGTGTGGTAGGTAGTACCTAGCTGGTAGGTAAAAAAAAGTTGGTAGGTACAAAAAATTTTGGTGGGTAAAAAACGCTGCAAATCATTGCTCAAAGGCTTCTTCACTCTTCAGATCACTGATCAGCTGATTGAGCTCCGAAGCCATTTTCAATCCTATTGAATGGAAGTGCTCTTCCAGGCGTCTCCAGCATTCGAGGAGATCTTCTTCACTCTTCAGATCACTGATCAGCTGAGTGAGCTCCAAAGCCATTTTCAATCCTATTGAATGGAAGTGCTCTTCCAGGCGTCTCCAGCATTCGAGGAGATCTTCTTCACTCTTCAGATCACTGATCAGCTGAGTGAGCTCCAAAGCCATTTTCAATCCTATTGAATGGAAGTGCTCTTCCAGGCGTCTCCAGCATTCGAGGAGATCTTCTTCACTCTTCAGATCACTGATCAGCTGAGTGAGCTCCAAAGCCATTTTCAATCCTATTGAATGAAAGTGCTCTTCCAGGCGTCTCCAGCATTCGAGGAGATCTTCTTCACTCCTCAGATCACTGATCAGCTGAGTGAGCTCCAAAGCCATTTTCAATCCTATTGAATGAAAGTGCTCTTCCAGGCGTCTCCAGCATTCTAGGAGATCTTCTTCACTCCTCAGATCACTGATCAGCTGAGTGAGCTCCGAAGCCATTTTCAATCCTATTGAACGCAGGAAGCTGAAATTTGAGAGGGAAGGTCAAGGGAGAATACAGATGGTGGTAGGTGCTATTGATGGAGAACCAGTGATCTATTCAGGAGGGTGATCTATACAGAAAATAATAAACCTTTGAGCAATGATTTGCAGCGTTTTTATTCTGTTTTTCCGTTCGTTTATTTCTTTTTTATTCTGTTCGAAGTGGGTTTTTTCTCGATTAAATGAGTGGAGCTGAGCCACCCAAGCGGCTAAGGAAAAACGCGACCATCTGATGGTCTGCTGGAGAAGTGGAAAAATGTTGCTTGCTGGCATTAAAACGAGCTTAGCACATTCTCCTTTCTAGCATCGAACATGTTTCAGCCATGAGCTAAGTACCAAAATGCATTCAAAATTGTGTGACGGAAGTAGCAAGGGTTTTTCTTTGAGACAAGACTCCTCATCGGTAGGTACCTATTCAGAAGTCTGAAGCATGATCCTTTTTTAATTCTAGCCGTAGATTTTTTCGTTCGTGTACTAGGAACTTTGTTAATGATTTTATTAGGAACTTCTGGGGGATTCTCACTTTTTAACTAAAAGGAAATTAATGAACATGCGGTTCTTTTGACACTGACTTGGTTATCGTCTGATGCCGCAAGGAGCGCTACTGACAATTCGATTTTCGACGATTCGACGGGAGAAAATGTGGGAGCCTCATGAGACCTTCGAGTTTACGACGATTCGATATACGACGATCGAATCAGACCATGAATACCCCTAATGTGTAACATCCCTGAGAATTTCATTGAAATCGGATGGAAAATTTAGAAGTTATGGCCGTTTCAAGGAATTCACGTTTGCGCATGTGCAGTCGCTTCTATCAGTCCGAGGATGATGATTTTCATAGGGGACCGTCTACACACCAATCCGCACAATCCTTGAAAATTTCATAGAAATCGGACAATAGAGAGTTTTTGGCAACCACTAACGGCCCCGTGGAACCTCTTCACAAAGCACGGAGTTTGCGGGTGACGATGGATTTGCCTCCCGACATCAGCGGGCGACGATGAAAGGGTGCCCCCAGACAGTCACCCGTTCCTAGAGGCCGACCGTGACGAGCGCCTCCATTCCCCCCCCCCCTGTCCAAAGTTAACGGGCCTCCTCCTTCAACTGGGTAGCATCCTCTGTTGCTCGCGCTAGTCTCATCCTAACAGGGCCTGTGAGATTTTGGCACCAAAAACTCTCTAATAACTTCGTATAGTTATGCGCGTTACAAGGAATTCATAACAGACAGACAGACACGGAACCAAAATTGTTCAGAAAGTTCTAAAACGCAAAACGCGAGTGAAAATTTTGATTTTGGAGAACTTTTTTTCAAGTCCTTGAAAAACTGAAAACAAAGCTTCCACTACCTTGGTAGACTCGGAAGCAAAATTATTGAGTTTTAAGCGCTTTTTGACTATTGTGGACCACTGTGGCGGCTGGTCCGTCAGGCGGAAGTGACAGGTAATTTTGCTCTTGCGGTACACTGGGAGTACCTGAGGCCTCGCCTCACATCCGCCGAAACGCACAGTGAATGGGCTACTTTAGAACTCTCTTGACGGCCTGAAGATGATGTCGTTAAATTGAAAGCGCTCGTCTCCTGAACTCGACTTGCTGGTTACGACGGATTCTCCAATACGGTACGTAGATAATAATTGTATTCTTATAACTAGCGGAACTAACCCCATTCATTTAATATCAGCGAAGGAAGTTCAGAAACTTGGATGATGGACGGTTCAAGGCAGAAATTAAGAAAAATCCCCACATTACATTGCGAAAAGGTCTCTTATACAATCATCGACTTGTAATTAATGAGAACATAGAAATTTTATAACGGTATATTTTTTTTTGAATTTCATTCCTTATTTACGGGATTTCATTTTAGAACATAAGTAACAAAATTATAATATTAACAATAGTTTTAAATCCCAAACCTTTTTTTAAATATATTCACAAATGCTAATCATGAGAAGTGTAGAAAGAAAAAGCAAAAAACAAAAACAAGAATGCGAGAAATTTTCATATAAAAAAAAGAAAAAAAATAATCAAAGACGAGTTGAAGACATTTGATCATAATTCTACTAGGCGCTACACGTTTACAGCACCACGTATTATGCCTTGGTTTCATTCGCGGACGAAAAACTGAACAAAATCAACACAAATGAACAATATTACGGTGGAAATAGTGAATCTATAACATTTATTTTTACTTTAGAATTTTCAGCACAGGCTTTTCATCATGCTCAGGTAAGAAGTCTTTGAAAAAAGTCATATTTTGGTGCAATTGCCGTTTTTTTAAAATCATTTTTCATCTTTATTGTCTTCAACCACTTAGCCAGAAAACTTATTTACAAGTGAGAAATAAGCCCTTCGCAAAGACTTGGCGATTTTTATGTTTTATTTTTTTACAAAAGTTGTTTACATAAATTACAAAACGTATCGAAGGATGTTCTCTAAAATATTAAAACAATAATTGTTTCCCTATAACGAACTTACTTTTCGATTTCAACATTTATTCTGTTAATTTTTAAAAAATAAAGTCAATGAGGAATCGTGATTTTTAGGCAGTTGCAAAAGGATTTGTGAATAAAGCTAGGTAAATAAAATAATTATAAAATAAAGGAAGCATTATAGAATTGAGATAAACAATAATTATTATATACATAGCTGAATTTTGTTTTTTTTTTCTATAAGTAACTTAATAAGCATTTTGAGCACTGGTGAGGAGGGGGGAATTAAATTTTGCGGACACCAAGACACCAATAGAAGAGCTCAGCTCTCTGAAACCAAGAAGACAAGGAATAAGGCGATTTCAGGGCGAAATGCCGTTCGTTTGTCATGGTAACCAACAACATTTGGGAGGGAGATGGAGATAGAGAAGAGATCTTAGTGGATTCGGCGAAGATATGGCGAATCCGGCGCCGGATTGCCTAACAAAGGTGGTATAATCTGGCGCCGGATCCAGAGAAACGTCCCTCTGTATCTAAACCGAAGAATCTACCATGAACTATCTAATAGAGAGGTCCTAGTAGGTTCAGTTCGGCTTAGATACGGTGTCAGGTATCCTCCATCTGGCGCCATATTGCCCCTAAGGACGCGCTGGATTGAGAACACGTCACGCCATATCTAAGCTGATCTAAACTTACTAGGAGCTCTCCAATGCTGTAGAATCTGGCACCAGATCCAGAGATACGTCCCTCTGTATCTAAACCGAAGAATCTACCATGAACTATCTAATAGAGAGTTCATAGTAGGTTTGGTTCGGCTTAGATACGGTGTCAGGTATCCTCAATCTGGCGCCATATTGCCCCTAAGGACGCGCTGGATTGAGAACACGTCAGGCCATATCTAAGCTGATCCAAACTTACTAGGAGCTCTCCAATGCTGTAGAATCTGGCACCAGATCCAGAGATACGTCCCTCTGTATCTAAACCGAAGAATCTACCATGAACTATCTAATAGAGAGTTCCTAGTAGGTTTGGTTCGGCTTAGATATGGTGTCAGGTATCCTCAATCTGGCGCCATATTGCCCCTAAGGACGCGCTGGATTGAGAACACGTCACGCCATATCTAAGCTGATCCAAACTTACTAGGAGCTCTCCAATGCTGTAGAATCTGGCACCAGATCCAGAGATACGTCCCTCTGTATCTAAACCGAAGAATCTACCATGAACTATCTAATAGAGAGTTCCTAGTAGGTTTGGTTCGGCTTAGATACGGTGTCAGGTATCCTCAATCTGGCGCCATATTGCCCCTAAGGACGCGCTGGATTGAGAACACGTCAGGCCATATCTAAGCTGATCCAAACTTACTAGGAGCTCTCCAATGCTGTAGAATCTGGCACCAGATCCAGAGATACGTCCCTCTGTATCTAAACCGAAGAATCTACCATGAACTATCTAATAGAGAGTTCCTAGTAGGTTTGGTTCGGCTTAGATATGGTGTCAGGTATCCTCAATCTGGCGCCATATTGCCCCTAAGGACGCGCTGGATTGAGAACACGTCACGCCATATCTAGGCTGATCTAAACTTACTAGGAGCTTTCCAATGCTGTAGAATCTGGCACCAGATCCAGAGATACGTCCCTCTGTATCTAAACCGAAGAATCTACCATGAACTATCTAATAGAGAGTTCCTAGTAGGTTTAGTTTGGCTTAGATACGGTGTCAGGTATCGTCAATCTGGCGCCATATTGCCCCTAAGGACGCGCTGGATTGAGAACACGTCACGCCATATCTAAGCTGATCTAAACTTACTAGGAGCTCTCCAATGCTGTAGAATCTGGCACCAGATCCAGAGATACGTCCCTCTGTATCTAAACCGAAATATCTACCATGAACTGTGTAATAGAGAGGTCCTAGTAGGTTTCGGTTCGGCTTAGATACGGTGTCAGGTATCCTCAATCCAGCGCCATACTGCACCTAAGGACGCGCTGGATTGAGAACACATCACGCCATTTCTAAGCTGAACTAAACCTACTAGGAGCTCTCTAATGCTGTGGAATCTGGCACCAGATCCAGTGATACGTTCCTCTGTATCTAAACTGAAGAATCCGCTACAAACTATCTAATAGAGAGTTCACAGTAGGTTCGGTTCGGTTTAGATATGGTGGGACATATCCTTGATCTAGCGCAGGATTACCTTATCAATAGAGAGTTCCTAGTAGGTTTGGTTCGGCTTAGATATGGTGTCATGTATCCTCAATCTGGCGGCATATTAGGACCCTAAGGACGCGCTGGATTGAGAACACGTCACGCCATATCTAATCTGAATTAAACCTACTAGTAACTCACTAATGCTGTTCGTTTCGGCTTAGTACGGTGTGACGTATCCTCAATACAGCACGTCCTTATCGACACGTTGTGTCTAAGCTGAACTGAACCAACTAGGAACTCTCCAATGCTGTAGAATCTGATACGTCCCTCTGTATCTAATCCGAAGAATCCATTACGAACTATCTCATGGAGTTCCTGGTAGGTTCAGTTTGGCTTAGATGTATCCTCAATTCAGCGCCAAATTGTCGATAAGGACGACCCATGTCTAATATTGCGGTAGAAACCAGTGCCAAAACGAACCTACTTTCACTCTCTAATAGCTTGAAGAGATGCCACGAATGTTACGACGGGAATGTTACACAAGTATAAGATCGCAACTGAGACAAAATGGAGAATTTCCGTGGGGAGGGAGGAGGGGTTTTCCACTAAAAAAGTATCTAACTTCATTGGTGCCTTGATTCTGGATCCATTACAACCTCGTCGAATTCTGCAGGGGAAATTTCGTCAACTAACCGTAAGAGCCCGTACAAAATGGAATTTTCATGTTGAAGGAGAAAAAAAGTCTCGAAACCCATGAGCTCAGATCCAATTCAACGGTATCTTGACTTGAAAAAAGTACGTACAAATTCGTTTTTATAGACAAAATACGTGCTCCTGTTCATATATATACTTTTTAGTAACAACTAGTAGGTATATGTGCAAATTTACATTTTTTTAAACAAAAAGGTTACACTAATAATTAGAGCATAGCATTGATAATATATTAAAACAATAGGTAATCTAATGTTACACATCTTTTCAGAAATTAGTTATTACGTTTGTATCACAGCATGTGGGAAACGAGCATTCCGGAGAATGAAGAACGTTTCTACATTTTTTTTTTCGATTTGACGTCGACTCCACCAATCAGCCGATTTCCGCTCTCGAAAATCTGAAGGTTTCAAAAGAGCGACAAATCGGACCGAAATCGGCGGACGAACGGTGTTAGAAACCTCAAATCGGGTCCCCACATATTGCAACACACCCTGTATATATAAATTTATATATATTATGTATATAAATTGATTTTTTTTCTGACAGTAAAAATAATTTCGCTATTATACACAAGTTTTTTTTTTGTTTTTTTAAATAACTCAACCCCCTTTTTGTCCCCTCCCCTCCCCCCAACATAAACGTCAGGTAGGTAAGTGTCATCAACATTCACTCTCTTGACTAAATTTATTAAGTACACCTAATCAATTAATTCATGGTTTCGAATTGAACGATTTTCATAATTTTTGTGTGTGGAAACATTCCGCAGTCCTCAACTTGGACCCGTTTTCCCTATAAAAGGAATTAGCACAATTTTTCCGTATTTGTTATGGGTGCCTAATCTTTTTAAAAACAAAGTAGAGTCCACTCTCCAGGTTTTAAACGAGTTTTGCCAAATCTACGCCCCTCCCAGAAGTTAAGTCGGTATTGGAGGCGAAACGCCAACATTGAAAAAAGAAACGTTTCATGAAATGTATGTACAAATTTCTTGTTTGACTCAAGATTTCTGATTTACTTCCACACAAACACACAGTGCAGTGAGATTCACCGCTTAAAAAATTGCATGGTCCTTTTTATCTCTTTTTTCGTTTTTTTGTAGTATATACCCATTATATATATATTTTATAACTATTTATATATTTACCTATAGTATATACTAGATCACACGTTGAATGATACAGGCCGAGGCAGGGTCGGGGCCCGTTTGTAAAGCTCGTTAGTGGGTTTGTGTGATGAGGGCGCGAGGTCACCTGCTTCGAGGTGCTGTTCTTGGCGCTAGGAAGGCGAGAGTCACAGCTTCAGCTCGTTGGCGATTTTCGACGCGATGTTCTTGAACCCGATTGAAGTTCCTGAGATCCTTTTGAAACGGACGCCGTTGAGAGAGAGGCGGGGGAGTTTGCACACTTCGATTTCCCACTGGACCAGAGAGTCTGTGTTGGGGTCGCCGTAGACGCAGAGGAGGAGGAATCGTTCTCGCTGTTCGTAATCACAGTTATTGGCGTCCAACACCTGGAAACAAACCAACACATATGAAATCGCATATCCCGAGGATAGTATCCACAAGTCACCAAGTCATCTCAGGTAGGTTTACACGCTTAAGCCAGTTTGTGCAAACTGCAAACAACGTGGTCGTGTTCACAACGTTCAGTTGTGCTTGTACGAAGGTGTGGCCCGTTCAGTGGACTTGTGGCTATTTTGTTTGTTCTTTTTTTAAAAAAAAAATCCTAATTTTGAAATGAATTTTGATCTGGTCGAGGAGGTGCTCATCCTATGGCGGCTTGCCTGATAACATAAGAAAAAAAGTTGCCTCAAAAATAGGTCGGAAATGGAGCAAGGTTTGGTTGCTCAGGAGGGATAACCTTTCCCATAAGAATGTAATCGTGGAATTGACAGGGGAACCTTATGCTTTTCCTAAACTATGAACTGACACCGTAATGAGACGAGCATTAACCCCCATGAAAGGTTGTTAGCAACACCTGCGCGAGATCTTGCGCGACTTCGTTCCAACCTCATGCCGATTTTCTGTCCAAGAAAGATTTTGCTTCCGAGTCTACCAAGGTAGCGGAAGCTTTGTTTTCACTTTTCAAGGATGAAAAAAAAAAGTTCTCCGAAATCATAATTTTCACTCGCGTTTTACGTTTTAGACCTTTCTGAACAATTTTGGTTCCGTGTCTGTCTGTCTGTCATGAATTCCTTGTAACGGGCATAATTATTGTATATTATTATTATTGTATGTATTATTATTATTATATGTATAGTAGTATAGTATGTATGTATGTATGTATAGTATTATACATACATACATAAGTATGTTATTACGTTATGTTATTATTACGTATGTTATTATATGTATGCATGTATAGTATTATTATTATTACATGTATTATTATTGTTATAATTATTGTATATGTATTGTATTATTGTAACGGGCATAGTTATTGTCCGATTTCTATGAAATTTTCAGCGATTGTGCGGGTTGGTGTGTAGACGGTCCCCAATGGAGATCATCACCCCCGGACTGATAGTAGCCACTGCGCATGCGCAAACGTGAATTCCTTGAAACGGCCATAACTTCCACATTTTCCATCCAATTTTGATGAAATTTTCATTTTTTTTTTTTGAGGGATGTTACAGATTGGTATTTAGATGGTCCCCTATGAAAATTACCACCTTCGGACTGATAGTAGCCACTGCGCATGCGCAAACGTAAAATCCTTGTAACAGCCATAACACAGCCGTGCATTTGTCGCCCTCCCGTGTGACGTGAGAATCTCAAATCCTTTACAACCTACCACAAGGCCCCAGTGGCTCAGAAGTAGCGCTTTTGACTCCTACCCAGGAGTCTCAGGTTCGACTCCCAGCCTTGCCAAGGAATTTTTTGATCCAATCACTACTCACTTACATTTTTCATCCGAATTTGATGAAATTTTCTAGGATTGTCCAGATTAGCGTGTAGATGGTCTCCTATGAGGGTAGTGGAAGGTACTGAGAGATTGGTGTTTTGAGATTAACTACTATGCATCGGATCATCTATACAATCGGGTTATGGATACGAGGAAGCTATGTGCCACACCCACTTGGCAGACGTTTTTGGTTTGTGCAAGCCAAATGACTTGCGCAAACTCTGTTCACGTGCAACGATAGAACTGTGCAAACTGGCTTGCACAAGCGCGTAAACCGGCCTTTATACTGTTTGAACACCCCTACCTCGCGAATATAATAGAAAGTTTTTGCTGCCAAAGAGGGACAGGCCCCGTTTGGAGGAGATAGCGCGAGCATCGAAGATGCTACCCACTTTAAAGACGGGCCCCCTGTACCTTTAACGTTTGTAGTAACGCAAAATAAGAAACGAGGCACGCATTGTTTACTTTATACTCTCATCGACGACGAGTTTAACATATGTTCATCAACTGTCATGGAAATCGGCTGTAAACCTCATGAACGTGCCTTCTACACATTAAAAACTCTGCAAGGTTTATTATTTTCCTGTATTATTTTCTTTGTCATGGTCCTTTTTTTACCTTATCAACCATAGGTACCTTCTACTTACTAACTTCACATCTTCACAATCAAGTTTATTTGGAAGATATAAACGTTTCACACTCAATTCGAACAAATAGGGAGTTGTGGTGCCTTCATAAGGAAATTTAATTACTTTTTGCTAAGAATAAACAACAACGATCGCATTTTGGTTAGCTAAAATTTGAACGAAGACCTCTTTGGTGTTTCACTTCATGGTTTGTCCTATGGAGCACCGGGTGGTCTCATCGATTCTAAAAATTCAATACAACCTATTTCAAATTGGTGAAAAAATTCCTCAAAACGTCTTCGAAATCAGGAGAAAAATGTAGAAATTAGGTATGGCTGTTTCGTAAATTTTACATTTGCGCATGCGCAAAACTGTCAATTCATGGGCGATGATTTTCATAGGGGACCACCTATTAGCCAATCCCTGAAAATTTCATCGAAATCGCTCAATAACTGTATTATAGTTTTGCCCGTGACAACGATTTCATGGCACAAATAAGCCAGAATTGAATTGAGTATTCCAGGTTTTCCCGGTTTTTCAGGTCGCTGGACACCCTGTATCCCTGTATGTATTTTCCCTGTATTTTCCGCGCTCCACCTTTAACTATACTAAAGACACTAATTCAATGCTTTCTGATCAACGTACCTTCCTGATTTCCGCCATAATTTCGTTGGGGTCTCGTGACGAGGTAGTTTTCATACTCCACGTAAAACGGAGAGATCTTGGTTTAACTTGGTCATCGTTGACGGCACTGCTGCAAAATAACGTGCAATAACATCAAGTTTGATTTACTTCACCACATTAGAATTAGATATATAATTTAATATTATTCGCTTAATTATGAACAATAAGACATTGTCGTAGATGTGAGTACACTTAAGTAACAAAACAGTGTTGAAGACCAATTTTGACACCCGAGATGCCGTATTTTTTTCTAATTGAAGAAAGGAGGATTTGAAGATTTCCACAACCATCGTTCATTCATCACCGTCGATCAACCGAACCAGATACATCCAAAAAAAAGGCCTCCAAATAGTATAATTGTATCAAAACGCAATCCTTAAGAAGACTACAATACAATTCCTATACGGTACCTATTGCCAAATTTAATTTTAAAAAAATTTGTGTATCATGAGAGTTAAATTGTACATTAAATCAACAGAAATACCCTTCACCAGTTCTTTGGTTAACAGTAAGTTATCAATATCATTTATAATTAGTTAGACTCTTTATATTATTCTCTTTTTGCAACATACCTAACTACATGTTTTGGGACTGGATCCATAGGTCTGAAAAAGAATAAAAAAATGCTATAAAAACAAAACAGTTTTCTGGGAGGAAAAAAAAAATTAAAAAAAATATATAACAGGGATTCATGAAGAAACAAAAACAACGAATAGGCTGAAAATGAATTCACACATTACCTACCATACATGTAACGAACATAAAAATCGTAACTGAAAAATAAGTCCTGTACCTTTCAAGTACCTTGCAATATTCTTACGGAATTGTTGACTTTCGTTTAGAATGTCAAAGAGCTCAAAAGGTTGACGATTTGATTGTTCAAGTGTCTATTTATCTGTCCTTCTTGAAGTTCACAGACGAGGTATTCCAGATGACGCAGTTTTCGAATACGTGCTTACTGTGGTTACTCTATTAATAAGAAGAAGTCAATGATTCAATGTGTCTTCATGTTCAACTTTAGTCTAGAAAATTGGCTTTGATTCCTTCGTCACTCAGTTTCTCAGCATTAAAGACGCAAAGAGTTCGAACTGACTTAATGAAGTTTCCAAACTTCACGCAGTAAAGGCACTCTCACGGCAACTATCCGTTGATTTCGCCAAAACTAAAGGTACGGCGTAAGGAAAAACCAAAGAAAATGAAAATAAGGTAAAGTAAGCAAAGAAATGTCTCCTCTATTTGCCTTTCGAGAAATATATATAATACAAGTTTTTATTCAACACAATAACAATTAATGAATCTGGAATCGATTCCAAGGTATTGCAATTTAAAAATAACATCTGATAAATCTTAAACGCTACAAGTAATACAGATTTTATACAAACATTTTTGGTATTACTAAGAGTAATTTTCAATTACTACGTTGATGAGGGTAATAAAGTTTTTTTTGTAACCAATTTCCAATTTTTAAACTCAACATGGTTTCTAAATTACTAGATATGATTAAGCACTCGTTAAATATTAGAGTTAATCCTTTAAGATAGCGAATTTTGTTGAACAACAAATTCGACTACGTTCATTCTCAGTTAGAATGGCATACTGACTAGTGATGAGTCACAAACATTGAGATGATTGCATCGTATTGATCGAAAAAAGTTCATATTTTGAAAAATTATCAATCAAATCGAAAATAAAAAAACTGGTTAATTTTTCTAAAAATTTTTTGTCAACGTAAAACGTGTAAAAATGACAAGAACAAAGGAGTTGTAGAGGGGAGACAATAAAATAAATAATACTTATTTGATACAAATGTGTTCTTTGTTATTCTTGTAGTTTGCGCCTACTTAGGGATTCCAAATGGAAGAAGAGAGGAGGATCAATTATTTTAAGGCACAAAATTTCTTTTTTAGTGGAGTTTTTTGAAAATATGGAATGAAGATTATAGTACAGGGTGGGGGAGACCAGGTGACTACGTTTGTATGAGGGGGGGGGGGGGGGGTCAAAAGGTCTGGGATGTAAGGTTTAGGTGCCACGTTGGAGTCATCAGTAGTGGCGTATCTGGGAAACAATGAGTGTTTTGAAGCAACTGAGTGCTTTCTGGACGCATTTTCATCGTTCAGCAATAATTCCAAACAACCGCTTAATCAAAAAATAGAAAATGATTTCTTTCAACAAGGTACAGTGCGCTCAGAAACCCATCAACATGGTGGGCACCTGAGAATGTTGAGAGCGTATGAAAGTCTCCTTCGAGAGCACTCGGAATATCGTGTCACTGTATTGTGAAAAAACATTTGAAATTCCTTCTGAAAAAGCTTCTTCCAACAGATTTAACTTACCGCCAGCGATTCTTTGACTGCAATTCGGAAATTTTACAGGATGAGGCTCATGTCAGCTTGGACAGGCACGTAAATAATTAAAACTGACTGAGTTTGGTGCACTACGTTCATAGCTGGAATAACCGGACCTTACTCATCTTGAGGACCTTACTCATTGCGAACATCTGGTTTCAACGGGACAGATCTCAGTCATCCAACATTTACAAGGTGCGTGATTTCAAGAAATGGCGACGTTCCGTGGTCTCCCCACTAGCCCGAGCTCCCCTCCCCCTAGTGTTGTCTAATGGGGGGGGGGGGGAACTGGAAGCCATTGAGAATCACACCAGCCGCTCTCTTTACAGCCCAAAAGTGGCAGTTTGGTGCACTACGTTCATAGCTGGAATAACCAGACCTTACTCTTCTTGAGGATCAAAGAAAGCAGGCGATAACAGGGAATTCACAGTGCTGTGATGATACTCGAAGAAATTTTTCCTGGTACTTACAGGAAAATGAATGGAACATTGAGAACATCTGGTTTCAATGGGACAGATCTCATTCATCCAACATTTACAAGGCGGGTGATTTCAAGAAATGGCGACGTTCCATGGCCTCCCCACTAGCCTGAACTCACCTCCCCCCCCCCCTTGTTTTGTCTGATGGGGAGGGGGGGGGGGGGCAACTGGAAGCCATTGAGAATCACACCAGCCGCTCTTTACAGCCCCTAAGTGGCAGTTTGGTGCACTACGTTCATAGCTGGAATAACCAGACCTTACTCTTCTTGAGGATCAAAGAAAGCAGGCGATAACCGGGATTCACAGCGACGTGACGATACTCGAAGAATTTTTTCCCGGTACTTATTGGAAAATGAATGGAACATTGAGAACATCTGGTTTCAATGGGACAGATCTCGTTCATCCAACATTTCCAGGGCGCGTGATTTCAAGAAAGGTGACGTTCTGTGGCCTCCCCACTAGCCCGAACTCACCCCCCCCCCCCAGTTTTATCTTATTGGGGGAGGGGGGGGGGGAGTATCAAAAGGCAAAGTTTTTGTAGACAAACCACGAACTCTTTCCGTATCAAAAGCAACCACAACTCCAGAAATCACAGCGATCCCGGCTGAAATGATGTCTACTTTTATGAAGAACTTCAGAACTTCATAGAATTGGAAGGTCTTCACTAACCAGACATTCTTTTTCATTATTAATTTTTTAAACTTTTTCCCATGAAGCGTTCATAAATCTACCACAACTTGTATTTATTTCACTAGGTATCTCGAACAATAAACAATCAACAGCATTCAAATGTGGTCACTGGACTTCCCTCACCTCGTAGTTTACAAAAGAGGGGAAGTTCGAGTTTATCAATGGTTACCGATTATAGTTTTTATCGTTTTAAAAAAAAGGATTTATTTTTCTAAATTAATTATAAGCAAAATATGAACTTTTAGTGTCTTATAAATGGAGGATAAGGGAAAAGGACAAGATTTATATTCTTACTAACACACTCTTTGGCATATAGAATACCCTTACAATTACGAAGCGAAAACTACAGTACAATAAACTTGTCGGTTTTGAGCTTACAACAATTGGTACTCTAAATCATGATCAGTTTCGTAGGTAGCAAAATAACTTTCGGGAGGCAAGATCACACTTAAAAATGGAGAAATACACCTGACAGAGGGAAGATGGCCTAGAATACTTCATGAAGACAAAAATTCGAGGAAGCTCAACTCGAAAACAAATTAAGGCACCGTATCACAGAAAGAATGCAAGCATCCCCAACTAGTAAATACATTTTTTCGTTATAAATCAACACAGAAACGCGAACATGTTTTAAATGCAGCTTGAAGCGCCTGTTGGAAACTTTTAGAAAAATTTATCAATACAGGAGGGAGGAGGAAAAGTCTTGAGTACGCGGGTTTTAGAAGATACAAATACACCATGAAAAAGGTTTGGTTTTCAATGAATACTACCGGCGACATTCAGAAAGAGGACAGAGGAATCCATTAGTATGGCAAAATTGCAATCACAAATGTAAAAAATCAAGTCATCATCAACGTACACGTCCAAGGATCGATCGTACAGCTGGATATTTTTGAAAACATCCTGCAGGATGGATTGACTTCATAGAGAAAATTGCGCCGGTTCATTTTTAGTCAGAAAATAGGCGTTTTTTTTAACTCAGACAATTTCATTTCAAAATGGAAGAGATGTGAAAGTTCTTCTAGGTTTTGTTTCGATTTCAAGTCCTTCACGAAAAGACCGGCCTGAAGTTTAGGTCTATTCCGCTTGTAATCGTAAATAAGAATAAAAATTCATCGACACATCTTAAAAAATAAAGGTTCAGACACTATGTACAAAAGATTACATCCAGAACAGAATCTGAACGCTCAAAAATGCTACACTTACAGAAAATAACATATTTAACGCACCCTAAGATCTAAAAAAAATTAATAAAATAATCATTCGGATGAAAACAAAAAATTATTCAAGGTGAAACTTATAAAATAATTGTAAAACAGTTCACATGATTCCACTTGCATGATGACGTTTGGAAAAGTAACTGAATATTGGCTCAGAGTAAGATGAACAACTTTGAACCCCCCAACGCAGGAGATTTTGAGCAGGAAGGCGTTGGGAAGGTGCCAGAATCCTCACGTTAGTTTTGAGGCCTAGAAGGAAAATCCAAAAAAAAAGTGAGTGTCAGAGAGTGAGGTCCTGAACTTTTTTCACTTTTTTAAATAGGAAAAATTAAATAAATAAAACAAAATGGGGAAACAACAATTTTCAAGGCAGAAGTGGTTTTTTTTTAGAGCCACTTTGCAATGACCAAACTGTGAAAGCCTCAAAACACGCACTCACTCGTATTACGATCGATTCCCCTCCCGGATGATTTCAAATTTTGTCAAAGTCCTACTTTACAATGAGATTGCCCTAACAGCACTACAAGCTTACATCATGTGAACTGTAATTGACCCCTTGCAAATACCTTTTCTTACCAGAACCATTGAAGGACAAATGAGAAAGAATCGACAATAATAAATAAACTAGAGGTAGGTTTTTCACCAATTATCGTGGATGCACAATGCCATCAGAACATTGAAAGACTTGAAATGAGGCAATGACACAGTTACTACGCTATCGGTTGCAAAAATAAAAGAAAACATTAGGGAAAAATAACCAACATAAAATCAAGAAAAAAGCTTTCACAAATGGTCTTTGCTAAGTGTTCAGGTATCAAAAAAGGATATCAAAATCAAAATTGTTTCAACAGTAATCTCGTTTTGAGGCAAATAAAGGGTAAGGAGCCAATATTAACATGTACATTGTGCACCCGCATTCAAACATTTAAAAGGGATAATCATGCAAACTAGAAATAAAAATAACAACGAAATAGTACAAATTTGAAAACATAAACTGATAATGTTCCAAACAGTTAACATGCAGTGTGAACGAAATGAAAGCAAAAAGACGGTAGCATGCCCTGTCAAGCCAATACCACCCCGAAAGAAGTCGGAAAAAAAAGTTCGGTTTTGGATTTTTCGGGACGTTTTCGAGTTGGGTAGACCAGGGAGTATCCGAAACCGGAAAAATACAAGGAAGAAACGGAATGAAAGAGATATTTCCAAGGGTGTAGAGAAATTTATAGGTCCGGCCGTGAAACATCGGGTTCTCGCGGATGAACGGGGTCAGAGAAACTGATGAGTAATTTGTTTTTCGTCAAAATTCTCCACCCAAAAACACGAAGGTTCATGCAGTTCTTAAGAGTCTACCACACAATGGGCTACTAATAAAAAATGATGGGGTTAGCTTCGTAATTATGTACAAATACATTAAATTCTAAACAATTTACAAATTATAAATACAGGGTGCGGCAGAGCCGATAGACGAGTTGGAAAAGGCTGTAAAAAATGGTCAAAGATGAAAAAAAACGGTTTATTTATTCGAATCAGTGAGAAATATAATTTTTGTACTTGAGTTTTGAAAAAGATATCGCAATGGCGGCCGTCTGTAGCGATAAACAGATGTAGTCCTGAATGTGTGCCGAAAAGCAGTCGAAAACATCCGAAATCGACTACAGTTTTACGAAATTCAGTAAAGTACGAATAAGTACGAAATGTACTCAATTTTTGAAAAAACATATCGTTAAGATGGCGACCGTCAGTAGCAATAAGAGATGGGCGAATTCTTATTCATAAATACGATTATGAATACAAATCATATCTGCGATTTTATGATTATGAATACGAATTCAAACCTATTCACACTTTTAATACGATTTTCCCCCCGTATTCTTATTTTGAATACGATTTTATGATTTTTTTCTATGATTCCCCTAAAAATCGAATTTTTTTACGATTTTCCCTGAAAATCGTATTTTTTAAGATGATTTTCTCCCGAACTCGGGACATATTTATGACCTAACATTGTCAAAAAAAAATCAATCAAAATTCGAAATGCTCACTAATTCTTGTAGGATTTTTCACGCAGAATCGAATGAGACCAACACCAGGTCGCTACGACCAACCGTATAAAAACCATGACATTTCCGCTGAAAATCGTATTTTTTAAAGATTTGAACTGAAAATCATAAAAGAAATTATGATTTTTACCGGAATTTCGGTCGTATTTATTCCTTAAATTTATCAAATACAAAATAAATTTAAGCAATACAAATTCGAAACGCTCGCCACGACCAACCTTATTGAAACTACGACGAAATTTTCGCTGAAAATCTTAATTTTTTTACAATTTGCACAGAAAATCATTTAAAAAAATTATGATTTTTACCGTAATTTTGGTCGTATTTATTCCCTACAATTGTCAAAATAATAAAAATTCGAAATGCTCACAAATTTTTGTAGGATTTTTCACGCAGAATCGAATGAGACCAACACCAGGTCGCTACGACCAACCGTATTGAAACAACGACGACATTTCCAGTAAAAATCATAATTTTTTTGATAATTTTCAGTGCAAATCGTAAAAAAACACGATTTTCAGCGGAAATTTCGTCGTAGTTTCAATAAGGTTGGTCGTAGCGACCTGGTGTTGGTCTCATTCGATTCTGCGTGAAAAATCCTGTAGGAATTTGTGAGCATTTCGAATTTTGATTGATTATTTTAACAATGTGAGGTCATAAATAAGTCAGGAGTACGGGAGAAAATCATAAACAAGGTATGATTTTCAGGGAAAATCGTAAAAAGAATTCAATGTTTAAGGAAATCATAGAAAAAATCATAAAATCGTATTCAAAATACGAATACGGGGGAAAATCGTATTCGAAGTGTGAATACAATTGTATTCGTATTCAAAATCATAAAATCGCAGATATGATTTGTATTCGTAATCGTATTTATGAATAAGAATTCGCCCATCTCTGGTAGCAATTCACTAATGTAGTTCGGAATGTGTTTCGAAAAGACGTCGAAAACTTCCTAAATCGTCAACAATTTTACGAATTTCACAGATACAAATGAGTACGAAATGTACCCAATTTTTAAAAACGAAATCAACGAGTAGTTGATTTCGGACGTTTCGACCGCTTTTCGGCACACATTCAGGACTACATCAGCATAATATGCTGATATTATCAGCCCTGACGGCCGCCATCTTAGCAACACCGTTTTCAAAACTTGAGTACAAAAACTTTATTTCCTGCTGATTAGAATAAATAAAACCATTTTTCTCCAAATTTTACCTTTCTTTTTGTGTAGCCCTTTCGAACTTGTCAATTCATGGGCCATTTTAAACGGAACTTTCTTTACATAATACTATAATATACCGTAATAATACGAGTAAGTTCGTTAATTGAACCATTCCATACTGGAAACAGTGATTTCATAAACAATACCGACTAATAATAAAGTATAATTATTTTACAGCCAGTTGTGGATCGTGGTTTCGTTCAGGGTCTACAAATAAGTTGGTCAAAACTTCAAGGTTGGATTCTACAAGGTAGTTTTAACCACTTGTTTTACCAAGTTTTTTTTTTGGATTTCAAGAGTTTTCTCTCTCGTGTTTTGCCTTGCCATTAGTACTGCCACAATTCCCTTAATTTACCAAGTAAATTCAAATTTAAGGATATTGTTGGAAAGAGCGTTGAATGTCCAAGCTACTTAGTGCAAAAACCAAAATCCCAAGCCGTCGATAGTGCCCCCCGGTCGATAGCCCCACCTCAAATTTGAATTTACTTGGTAAACAATGGGAAATACAGCAGTTTATTGGGATAAATTCGGAAACACGAAGAAATATTTAAATTGAAAAAAATTGGAAAAACAACGGGTTGAAACATAATTGCTGAGACATTCTTTGGTGGAAATACCTTGTAGAATTGATCCCTGAAATTTAGACCAACTTGAGTGTAGACATCCTATATTGCTGCATTTTTTCTGTATAAATGATGAGAGAACGAAGCAGCAGTAGATTTTTCATCATTGAATACTGACTTGAACTCACATTCTGCTTACGTCTGACGTTTAACAATGAGTTTAAATTTACAACTCGAATTTCGATAATTCAAAAGATATTGATATTATCAATTGAGTATGAACTGATAGAACTACGATCTTTAATTCAAACGCTCGACATCAGATTCAAGATTTCAAAACATGCCTACGAAAATTGGCGGATTTCACATTTTTTTATTTTCAACACGAACAACGTCATTTACTGTTACTGTATAGAAGAGACAGCAACAGTGAATCACAGCACATCAATTAGTAAGTGAGAGGTTCAAAGTTCGAAGCAAAGAGATTAGAACAAGGGATTAGGAGTCATAAACAACATCAATGTTGACTCCAATGCCGTTTAAAAATGAAAACTCTCATTTCGAATCTAATGCTTTGTTGTGGACGGGTAGCACTGTCACTCTTACAGGGCGGGAGTCTCGGAAAGGGACGTCAAGTAGCTGCTGACACGAGGAAGGAAGAACATCGGTGGAGGGGGGGGGGGGGTCGAGAGCTGTGATAGCGAAAGCTAGGCCCTGTAAGAGTGACAATATTGTCCGCCCGCAACACTTATCTAAGGCTTAAACCTAGGTTATAGATCTGCCTCAAAAACTTTGCATCCCTTTGACGCATTCTTCTGGAGAAGTTGGAACTGTTTATCATTCAAATCATTCAAATTCTTCATACAAATCCGTGCACACGATATTTTTTCGGGAATTTCTCCCCTCAAAAGTGACATAAGTTCCCTTCTACTGCAACTGGAAATTCATTTCTGGATCGGAAACACGATTGATTTCGTTCGCAAAGCAGCCATCAACACACAATTTTGTACCGCTCTAATTTCCCTGTGAAGGTTTCACCATGGAAGGTGGACTCGATAGTTCGCGGATCTGCTACCTAGAGAGCGCCACACGGGTGCAGATTCTGTGACAGACCTATAGTTTTGTAGTTTCTGATGAAAGAAAAAGCCCAAAAATATAATTATTTTGTTATTTATGGGGGCCTGGTTCCGAAGCTCTCATATCCTTCCCATATTCCTCTACCAAATGATGTATTTAATGTACGGATTTTGTCAAATTCTTGTTTCTTTCTGTTCTTCGAGGAACACCAGAGGCGTGGGCTTAGTTTCAATTAAAACAAGAATTTCTTGCCACTTAAGGAGGGATCTGAAAGAATAGGAAACCCTCGGAGATGCATTCGAACTGTGAAAAAAATATTTGAAGTGTTGTTTTTACTGGATCCATTGATAATAAAATCAGATATTAGACGAAGTAATTTGGAGGCACAGTGACCTATTTCTTGTAGATTAAAGTGTTACACAGTCATCTCTACTAAACACTTTGTTTCGAGGTAACTACACAACCGTCACTAAATTCGAAAGTTACAAGTAACGAAGCCTATTGATTGATATCTGCTCAGGTTCCAGATGTGTCCATATTTTGATGACTGGCTGTACAAGTTGGCAAATAAGGTATTCATAAATTCAGCTTTAGGGTAATGTACGAGGTACTCGAATTTGTAATTCAATCACCGTCGTCATACAGATAAATTATGAACATCAGCATAATGATCGACGATGAATTGAAATTAAAAATTACACAATTCACCCTCTGAAGGCCGACCGGGATTGCTAGGGCGATTGACACACTTCTGCCGAGAAGAGTCGGTAAATTCTCCAAGATCTTGAAGCTACAGGTGATCGAGAACTTTCTAGGACGTCTATTGTCGTGGAAGTGAGGTAGGAGAATCCATGAAAGTGAACAGCACATCAATAAAGAGAGAGCATTGAGGAGACGGTTTGAAGAAGAGGCAATCCAAGAAATTGTACTGAAGAGCGTGCTGACTGTTCATTCCTGTGCTAAGAAGCCCGATCGTTGACAAATTACAGGATTTACCATCACTGATCACGGTAACTTCACTATTCTTGAAGTTGACAACTTTAGTCTTCTCAGCAACCGTTCATGAAGGAGTCACTGCACTTAATTTGAGATGATTTGAAAAAAAGACAGAGGTGCGAGTAAGTTAGGTACTCAAAACGCCTACACGCTCCAATAATAGAGAACACCAGCAACTTGTGGTAATCACCCCATAATGAACATCACTGATACTTCATGTCATAGGACAGAGATGACGTCATGCATATAATAACTTAGTATGTATGATCTTAACATAATGAGAAAATTAGTAGTAAACATGCAACAGCAATCTAATCCATCCAATGAGGTACGGATTTTCCAGGGAGCCAAGTTAATAGAAGCTAGATTCTTCCATCGATTTCATTTTTCATTATATTGACCGTTATTTGTTTTCACAAGTTCGGGTAAATCCCAAAATTTGATCAAGCAGCCCATCATTTTTTATCATGTGGTTTAACCATAATTAAAATTTAACCAGCACCTAGCCTAATACCGAAGGGTTAGAGTAAACAAAAAATCAAGACATCCCAGTTACCTACGTTTATTGTACACAAAATAACACCAACAGATAATACAATTATTGGTTAAAAGTAACTACGAAAATTATAGAATGCAAATTAGAGGGTCGAAGGGTGGAGCGAATGATAGAAGGGGCGTTTTTAAAACGAAACAGCCATAGTTAGATAGTGATTTTCAGCTCGGTTTGGACAGGTGTTTTATTAGATTTCGAGCAGGGAGGGGACGACTGGCCTAAAGGAGGTGAGCAATTGAGGATTTGCCTCGTGAGGGGGTGGCAAGCTGGGCTTACTGACCGTTTGGAGAACCTCGAAGATAATTTAGAGAAGAAACTGGTCCGCGCAGAGTCGGTAGGGGAGGGGGCGCCTCCAGTGTAAGGACGCTGGCGGTTCTGCCCAGAGTGGAAGGTCGATCTGCTGGGGACGTTGCGCGGGAAAGGTTGCTCTAGGCCGGGACGTCGCTCTATGACGCCGCGACGATCTGCTGTGCCAGTCACCGTGACTGCTCCCACGCCGCCGCTCCTAGAAAATCCAAACAACAACATTTCAAAACACTGAACAATATTGCAATTATAACAGGATCAATTTGCAAGTTGAATAAACACCTCTTGAACCAAATGCAACATTTTTAAAGGCAAATTAACAGTTTTTAGGAACTTTCATCATCATTCACATCAGAACATAGACCCTTCATGAATAATTGAAAGCCAAACGTACCTCAGAACAAGTCTAGAGAAACTCCTTTCAACATGAAAGATCTCAGGAACTCTCATCTGTACAAAAGCCTTAGGGCGCCCATACACTATACGATTGCCTGCAGGCCGCCGTGAGGCCGTCGCCTCAACAGGCGAACGTAAGATAAGCTAGCTAAATAGCTAGATAGCTAAGAAATAGCTAAGATAGCTTCCAGTTAAATCGACAGTTAAAACTGACAGTGTGTGGGCGCCCTTATGATGGACCTTTCGAAGTGACAGGACGTAGTGAATACTTCACATTGAAAATCAAGGGAAAGGATGTGACGTCTCATTGGACCAACTCAAACTGGCCTACATTCTGGAAGAGGATACTGGATCTTCGACAAGACTCGATCAAGCCCCTAACCTTGCTGAACCATCCACTTGATCAACCACCGTCTACACCGGATTCACCACCTAAGAAAACAACGAGATCTGGACGAAGAGTACGATTTCCTGTTCGATTCCTAGATCCTGGATAACTCCGTTCCTGAAGGTACCTACAGATTCCCTCCAGTTGCTATCGACACCCTAGCTCAACCATCTGATTCGACTGGACCTGATTGTCATTGATTCAATTTAAATTTCAATTCGCAATTCGTACTTTTTCCGATTTCGCTTTCCCAGTTGCCAAACTAATATAGTTAATTACTAAAATATAATTAGTCGAAGCGCTAAAGTGTCATCCGTGTTGATCCTTCTTAGTAGCATTATTTGTCGTACCAATCGACATGACAATCTTGATTGAATGGAGCAGGCCAACACTCAACGTAGAAAAAAACCACGCATGAATCCTTTTCAGACTATACTGAATCCAAATTCATAAAAATCCATCCCTATGGGTACTTCTGATGTGGTGGTGCTTGTAGAGGAGGGACTTTTTTCGCTCACTACTCTCATACTGAGGGTTGCCATACGATGGATAATAAAAGTTATGCCCTCAGATTCTCTGCATCGAATATGTATGGACTGACTTTTCGCCCTCTCCAAGCTATGATCATGCGACCCCAGATGTAACTGGATAAAGCAGCTTGATGTAGCCCTGGTATCGATTGGAGAACGTGCCTACTATGACTGTACTGTCACCTCCTACCCTTAGCACACTGTATGGGTTTTTGACTTCGTTGCCTCATTACTCTCAGAATAACGTCGTGCAGTTGGCAGTTGTCTCTGGAGCTTGCCCAACTTATCGTTCAGCTTCACACCAGGAACCTCTCTTCAACACCAGTGCTTTTTAAGAAGGATTTTAATCAAGCTTTTTTGAGCAATAATAAGAGGTTGCAGAGTAGTCGTGCTCGCACCCCCAGTTAAATCGACAGTTAAAACTGACAGTGTGTGGGCGCCCTTATGATGGACCTTTCGAAGTGACAGGACGTAGTGAATACTTCACATTGAAAATCAAGGGAAAGGATGTGACGTCTCATTGGACCAACTCAAACTGGCCTACATTCTGGAAGAGGATACTGGATCTTCGACAAGACTCGATCAAGCCCCTAACCTTGCTGAACCATCCACTTGATCAACCACCGTCTACACCGGATTCACCACCTAAGAAAACAACGAGATCTGGACGAAGAGTACGATTTCCTGTTCGATTCCTAGATCCTGGATAACTCCGTTCCTGAAGGTACCTACAGATTCCCTCCAGTTGCTATCGACACCCTAGCTCAACCATCTGATTCGACTGGACCTGATTGTCATTGATTCAATTTAAATTTCAATTCGCAATTCGTACTTTTTCCGATTTCGCTTTCCCAGTTGCCAAACTAATATAGTTAATTACTAAAATATAATTAGTCGAAGCGCTAAAGTGTCATCCGTGTTGATCCTTCTTAGTAGCATTATTTGTCGTACCAATCGACATGACAATCTTGATTGAATGGAGCAGGCCAACACTCAACGTAGAAAAAAACCACGCATGAATCCTTTTCAGACTATACTGAATCCAAATTCATAAAAATCCATCCCTATGGGTACTTCTGATGTGGTGGTGCTTGTAGAGGAGGGACTTTTTTCGCTCACTACTCTCATACTGAGGGTTGCCATACGATGGATAATAAAAGTTATGCCCTCAGATTCTCTGCATCGAATATGTATGGACTGACTTTTCGCCCTCTCCAAGCTATGATCATGCGACCCCAGATGTAACTGGATAAAGCAGCTTGATGTAGCCCTGGTATCGATTGGAGAACGTGCCTACTATGACTGTACTGTCACCTCCTACCCTTAGCACACTGTATGGGTTTTTGACTTCGTTGCCTCATTACTCTCAGAATAACGTCGTGCAGTTGGCAGTTGTCTCTGGAGCTTGCCCAACTTATCGTTCAGCTTCACACCAGGAACCTCTCTTCAACACCAGTGCTTTTTAAGAAGGATTTTAATCAAGCTTTTTTGAGCAATAATAAGAGGTTGCAGAGTAGTCGTGCTCGCACCCCCCCCCCCCCCCCTAAACGGCCACATCGTAGGACAGCACCGAGTGGACATGGGCATAATTAAATTTTCTCAAATTCTCAAGAGTTGAGAACCCACGAACTACACAAGAGATTCCTGCCATTCTTCGTAGGCGACGACACAAAGTTGAGGTATGATCCTTCCAATTCAGGCATTGGTCCACCACTATTCCCATGTACTTGACTGTACCAACTTGCTCAATTACTGGACAGGAACAAGAAGCATTCCTCTCTTTGGTGACATTTCAAAAACCCCAACGCAGGGACACCCGCCGAACGAAGAGAAAAAGCAGACAAACTTTGTTTTCGAAACGTTCAACTTGAAGATATTATTATTCAACCATTAAACGACCGTTTTCAAAGAATTTTCAGCCTTAAATACCACCTCCTCCCAAGTTTCTCCCCGGAACAGCATGGCAGTATCGTCTGCAAAGCACACAATTTTTCCAGCAATATTTAGAGCAAGAAGGGAATTTATGTATGCGAGAAACAGCGAGAGCCCCAAGACAGTTCCCTGAGGAACACTGGCCGTTTTCTTCTTTGCCCATTACCCCAGCTGCGAGCAAACATGGGACAAGGATTCTGGTTGCGACGCAGCACTTCATTTCGTCCTACACCCCGGATAAAGTTTCTGCTTACAGTCATCAAGCTCCCACTCTCATTTCAAGAGCAATCCAAAGAATCCTCACGATGATGGACACGAATGGTCAACCCGCTGCTTTATATCCTAAAGGAAGCCAGTGATAAGAGACCGTTTGTTGATCATGAATAGTGGAGTCAAGACACCGGAAACCCAAATCCAATGACACCATGTCACCGCTGAGAAGCTATACTGGCTTACTGATCGAAATTGAACGTTCTACTCATCTCTCAAAGGAACCTCCCATGGAATGCCATTAATACCAAACAAACAATTTTGCTTTGAAAAATTTGTAAATTTTGAAATGTTGCATTTGTTCCAAAAAGCGTCTGTTTGGTTTTGAAGAATAATTCATTTGGTTTGGAAGTTTTTTTTATATTTATTTAGGCAGGAAAACGCTATACATGGCGACAAACTCGATCAAAACTCAAGTTGCTTCATGTTTGAAAATTCACTATTCTTTAATCAGAAGCAGCCTCTTTGAATGCCAGAAGTCATCCGAGAACGTTGGGAAGATTTTGAAATCAAAACCAATCAAACGGTGGTTCACTGAACGTTGATACTGATGGAAGATATGGCTAGCTCAGAGGATGGAGTTAGTAGGATTGCCCAGTTGAGAGATCCAGTTTGATTTTGAATCTCTATACTAACTAGTGAAATTCATTTATAATTCTATTCGGAATCGTGAGAGCCAGCCGTGAGCCAGTTTTCAAAAGCAAAATACGACGATTTTCAAGTTTAGAATTCATAGATATTTGGGTTAGTCAGTACACTAATTTGTTTAACATAAAGGGTATAAGTCTTTACTGCAATACAATTTTTGTTACTGTTTTGTCAAATATTGAATCAAAATGTTGACATGTCATGAATGAATACCATGTTGATTTGAGAACCACTGCTAGAGAAGTCTTGACATTTCTAATCACACCAAGTTGGACAAACAAGTAATGCGTTTATAATAGCCATAGAGAATATTGATGGTTTCATTATTGATACTAAGCTCTACCACAGCACAAATCACTCCGACTTTGGAAATAGAGAAGTTTGCTCTTCAATCATTCCACCTCTCTAAAATACGATCCAAGGGTTTTCAAGAGATTAAGACATGCGCAGCATTTTTAGGCAATTTTAGCATTACTGCACGGAAACCATCTTACCGAAAATCTAAGAGATAAGACTCTGTCAACTATACAATTCAAAGGATGATGAAGTAGGAGGATCGAACTGGAGAATACAATTCATACTTCCAACTGCTCAAAACGTACGTAGATAAGTTTAATCTGAAGATATTGGGAAAGCAAATTTGCAGATAGAACAAGAAATTGGTATCTAACAAGCTAGATGAATGACATAAGAAAGAAATTGCACGCTACTGATCAGCTGCCAACATTTTGTTGTAAATAGCTGCTATTCGCAACAAATTACCTAATTTGCTATACGCATTTCTATAGTTTTCCACCAGGCAGGCTTTCCAGAGGCATTTGATTTTTGCGTTTCTCAACAAACCTTCTCCTCAAAACTTGAAACATGAAGGGCCGGTTAATGGAAAATGGTTTATGATGAACGAAATAATGGGACGAGCTCCTAGTATTCTTGTCATGTCAAAAATGCATAGATCAAAACTTCGATTAAGCTCTTCAAGGCAAACTTCACGAACCAGAGACATCAACAAAGTAGCTAAGTAGAAAGGCGGTGATCATGCACAATATTTCTTCGAGGCCACGAGGTGGAGGGGTAACAACTCATGTGAAGCACGAAACATTGATGTGACACAAAAATCGGGGTGTGTAGTGGTTATGGGTGTCGAACGTTGAAGGAAAATTAAATTCTTGTTCGGCTTACACGTAAAGGATAGATAGTGAGTGAATACATTTCGTTAAGGGGCCCATTCACTTGCAGGTCTTGCCGCGCAGCCGCTAGCCCTCAGAGGGGAAAACTACCTGTGAATGCTTAGCAAAAAAGTGAGGTCTGGCAGACGTCCGCCACGCGGCAGGAAACCGAACATGTCCAGTCAAGTGGGGATTATTATGATTCTCAACTCCTGATGCGGATGCTGCGAGGAGCAGTTTGGCTTCAGCACCCAATTCTAATATAAGTCGTGATTGCCACTGAGGCCGGAAAGAAGTGAGTAGAGAGCCAGACGATCGTTTTCCCAATCTTTCAGCTCTAACACCGAAGGCCTCAGCTGATATCGGTCTGAGGCTCTTCTGTACGTGTCTTTTGAATATTTACGCCCGAAATTTGAGAGACGAAAAAGCTCTAGGACAGAAAGAAATATGATAGTTTAAATTCTTTACTTATTCAATAGCCCCATCCTTAATGACGATTCAAAAAAAGCAAATAATTAAATTGCCCTTAGAACATTCTATCAAAACAAAAAACAACGTAGACGGTCAAAACAAGTAAAATTGAAGTAATGATTTTGGACATTTTTCTTCATTTCAAGTAGTTTAATGATTAACCACCGTCCTGTAATGAACAGTTGGGGCTTAAACGTAAAAGATTGCACCCTCTGGAGGTATCTAACACATAATTAAGGCCAACGTTTTGGAGAAAATACTTCAAGAAATCAATCCTGACGATTTTAGAAATTATCTCTGTACGGACGACCGATGCTGCTCAAAAATTCTTCAAAAACACGGGAGGACTACCTACTGGGAGGATGTGCGGCCAGGCATCGGCATCACCTCAACCATTCACGTGTCTACGGAGGGCAGTTCTGACCGCAATTATCGAGCATGTTCGGTTGCCTGCCGCGCGACAGACGTCCGCCAGACCTCACATTTTTGCTAAGCATTCACAGGTAGTTTTCCCCTCTGAGGGCTGGCGGCTGCGCAGCGTGCTCGCCAAACCAACAAGTCCCCTTCAGTTTTTGAAACGCCCATGGGTTATGGAAGATGAGATTATTTATTGTTCAACAGGCACAAAAAACAATACAAATTGAACTGTTATACTGACGCCATGAATCTTTCCGCAATTCACCAAAAAAGATATGACCATGTATTTTACTCGGAAATTGAACTTTTACTTCAGGGGAGTCGCTTTTTGTATAGAAACACGATGGAATTTGGATACTGGGTTTATTCACGGGTTTATCTTATTAGGTTAAGGAGGGTTTGGCGTTTCACTCCGAATATACCAGCGCTACCTAGCAGCTAAGTGTGAATACAACATTGATTTCGCATCAAGGGAGGCGGTTCTGCTCTCCTGATCATCCTATAAGGCAGGTTTCACAATTGTACGGTTTCTTTCGGCACGGCTTAGATTTGCGTTATTTGTCTTATTAGCCTGTTTGCAGCGGTTTGGTTTGCTCAGTGATGGAACTTGCACTTGTGGTGAGCGCGTATTACAGAGTTGGGACCACCTAATCATACAGTGCTCGTTGTTTTCAGGGATGGGAGTAGGCTGAATAAATTCCCTAGTTGAAGGGTTACTTCAACTAGGGAAAAAACCGACTTAGATTTGACGAGGTTTCAGTCACTGTGGGAAACCTTGCAGACGTCTTCAAGCGTGTCAGGTTCCGATCAAGTTTGTCTTCAATGGGCCACATTTCTGTGTCCATCCTAATCTTACCGAACGCCAAGAATTGGAGAGTTTCGTGGGACTTTCCAGGAGTCAAGAGAAAACGAAGAGAAACTCTTCAATTAATGATTTTTGAACATCAATCACCTACTTCGTCGAGCTCTACCGGAAGCTGGAGAATTCGCTCTAACATTTACTCAACTTGAAACTTCACCAAAAAAACACACTTCGCTTGAAAGAGCAACAAAATTACCACAATTTTAAGGTTAGGAATCGATAATGATATATGTTTTATAATCGATTGTCTTGCTACGATTTTTTCCGACTACTCAATTATAGGAATACGTTCGATTTTCTGTTTATTTCTGACTACAATCAGGCACAAACTTGTATTTAAAATGAATAATGTTGCTAAGTCAAGGAGGAGTTCGTTACTTAGTGATTTCGCCCAGGTTCCTACAAGCGCCGTTTTCTCGCTTCACGCATATTTGGTCGCAACCGAAACCGAATCGAATCTAAGCCATGTTGGATGAAATCGTACATGTGTGAAACTCGTACATGTGTGAAACTTGGTAACTCGAGAGCACCAGGAAGTGATTTAAAGTGAAGGAAGTGAGATCAGCTGTGCGAACTACAAAGCTGACTTCTCCCCTGTTTGCGCTTCTTAGAGCAATGAATGCATCACAACAACTATCACGACTTCATTTCCAGTTTAGAACGAAATTTCACCAAAAAAGAGCACATTTACCTTCACATTCCATAATAAAAATTAAATAAAGTCACATTTGGAGGAAGTGAGATGAGATTAAGAAGGTGTCTAACGGTCGAGTCAGCGAATGATTTTGAGATGGTCGAAAAAATTTGGCTACGACATACATTCATCTGAATAGAACAGACTTTGGAACAACGACAAAAGATTCCTACTACTACTCATGCGGTATTGTAGTTAGTCATGCAAGCAACATTTAAACGAAAGTAGATAAAACATTTTCAAATATTACTGTCAGTCTACATTACCACTCAATTACAGAGCATGGATTGGGTGATAACAGATAGCTTTTAATAGGTAACAAATAATAAACGAAAATAAATGTTTAATGAACAAGTACAACCTAAGAGTTTAATGAAGGATAGCGTAAGGTAGTATTTTGTGCAACAGACAGTAGTGTTATTCTGTTGACACTTAGTCTTCATGCATGTCGTCAATGAGTACACAATTTAACAAGGTAGACAATGAGGGAGTTTCTAGAAGAAATCCTTAGCTAGAAGTCGAACACGCGTGTAATTCTTCCACAATTAAGAAAAGTTATTGTAGTGAAATGAGTACCTACCTAAAGCCAAAAATATAAACGTACTATTTGCAAAATGTACCATCTAATCATTCACTATCATTATTTCTAGTAGTATATTATCTGTAATGATTAGGGACTGCTTTATACATCACCAAACTATAAAAAATTGCTTAAACCACTTTCAATATCCCCAATAAATCATTGGTGGTAGCCTACTATGTTGATGAATGACCAATTTACTCATAACTATTATTAGAACGGGAAATTGATTTATGAGAGAATAAGCGCTTTTCATGGCTGCTGAAGATTTCTGAGATAATCTGAACGAATGAAAATATTTTAAGACGCTAAATAGAATGAACCAAAGCATGATTCATAAGAATAAATTACATTCATGTTACATGAAACCAATACCCACTAAACGACTAAATGTAGTTTTGAATGTAAGGAGTTAGATCCGCTTGTTTTAAGATTACAATTACTGGAAAGGTACCTTACTGAGAATCCGTCGAACTAGTAAAATAAGTAGAAGGCGAGCGCTTTTGATGTTTTTACTCTCGACGGTCAGAAAATAGGGCTGTGTCGGTACAGCTGTACCAGGACTGTGAAACCAAGTCTCACGTCGGAAGGGTCAACCAGCAGTGACAATAAACCTGACCTGCGAAGTAACAACCCTGCCTTATGCTCCACGGAGACTATCTCTACCGGTGTAGTTCCAGCTCCAAAGACTGGGAAGGCATTCTGCCGTGCTAAGCCAGAAAGTCGTATCTTGACTTCCCCCAACTTTCGGGAAAACGACCAAATTGGTTTCGTGGCGAAATAACTCTTTTGCGGGATTATTTTTCCTCCTTTTACCACAAGTAAAGGTTTTTCGTGAAGGAAATTAGTAGCGGAATCGATTTCTGGAGTCAAAATTAAACATTTTTGAGTGTAAATTGTCAAAAAAACGGTGATACAAGTTTACGCTCTCGTAAACCCGAAGTTACGACTATTCTGTTCTGAATACGCAACCATGAGACTTTCAATCGCATTTCAATATCTGTGTTCAGAGTGTAAGAAAAAACAGCTGAATCAATACAAATAAACGTTTATTCATGTAAAGTCACCAGTAAATTCAGAGTTTTCAAAATGAGAGTCTGGACCCCAGAAAGTATTGTCGGGTTTCAGCGCTACCTACCGCTACTTCAGCGAACTATTATCCTTTTTCAGCTCGATGTGAGCGTGGTCAAGCGGCATTTCTGAAAAGTAGGCTTACCTCGATTTTACCACCTCGGTTTTACCACTCTCTAATTTCTAAGTTTGGCGGCTTTACTTCCCTGCCTTTTTAAATTGCGAGGAAAAGGAACTTGATATTGCATTTTTGTGTTGTTTTCAATTGTTGTGTTGTTCTTCTTTGCTACATTGTAATCTTGGGATAACTGCAAGTTAGAGGAGCGACGGTAATGCGGTCCCCCGAGCGTGATCACCTGATAAGATATCAGAAATGGTAGTTAGTTGAAGTGGCGGTAGGTAGCGCTGAAACCCGACAATACTGTCTGGGGACTAGACTCTCCTGTTTTCAAAGGCAAAAAGTCGTATCGTCGAAATAATAAGGCCGATTCCCATATCAGTGTCAAGATACGAGTTTTCTTCTTCTCAATTGCTCTGATACGGCTAGTTTCTTAACAGGATCAAGTTAACACGCCTTAACGCAAAAATCGGGAGGCTTGTTTGAGGTATTTCTAGTAGAGATACGACTCTAAAACTCCGAAAATCGATAGAAATCGACCCCCAAAACCCCCGGGTACCAATAACTCTATTTGGTCAAATTTTCACGTGACGACTTTCTGGCTTAGCACGGCAGCATTGTGAAGGCAACTCTTCCTGGTCCTTTAGGAACTATGAACTACGAGTGCCTATGAGTATCTACGAGTAAAGGGGGAGGGGAATACCTACTCTTGCATTCATACCCTTGAATGCATACTCATCCCCTCTTCACAACCTCACCAGCTTTTCTGGACCCTGTTAGCAAATTTTCATTGGAACTTTCCTTTTTTCCCCACATCCGTTTTTCTAGGTTCAAAGTACCTATGTGCTTATTGTACCGTTTATCTCTCTTTTCTCGTGCCCCCTCCAGTTCCCTCACGTTCTGGAGTAATAGTTCACTGTTTTCGGTTTATAATGTCTTAGTAAACTTAACTGTAATTACCCACCTACGTAAATATTATTTACAGAAACACTACTCTGGAGCAAATTATTTGAGACGTTTGAACTGCAATAAACATTAATTATTCAACATAAACACATTTTATTTCAATAATAACACGAATAATTTAATTTATATTAGAATTTATTAATATTTAGGTTCGAATACTACACTTGGAAAATGGACGATCGCATAGATGTAACTCAGAAAAATACACCAAAACTTAAAAATCTTGTTTTCTCTGATGTCAAAAATTAATTTTTCTTCAATAATTTTTTGTTACAAAAATTGATAAAAGACCTTTCCTACTTCATTCAGAACTGAGACGATGAAAAAATTGAACATAAATAGAAAAATTTGAATAGAAATCAAAATTAAATGCTGTTTTGGGAGTCACGGGACAGCTCTTCACTCAGTATGGCGGACCGTGGATACTTTGACTATCAATATACAACCTACGGGTATTTTTTCTCGAGTCCTCTGCATGCCAATCTAGCAAAAACCCGCGCCCGTCAAATGGTTAAAAATTCATTAAAAAAAAAAAAAAAAATCATTTGTTTTTTATTACTGCCAACTTCTATATTGAATAGCTTACTTAAGGGGGTCTCATTTAGCCGCCGTTCGTTTTTAGTATTTAGAGAAATTGAAGGCGCAAAAAACATAAAAAGTTGTACCAAAATTTGAAATTTTCAAGGGTGTTTATAAATTCATTAGTGCACGGCCCTAGGGAATTGAAAAACTGAAATATTGCCGCTGTAATCATCAAGATCGAACAATAATTGCCAGAGAAAAATGGGAAAAACTACTGAATAAACGGGGTTTTCCATGTTTTTCCCATATTTCTCTGCCAGTTATCGTTCGATCTTGATGATTCCAGCGGCAATATTTCAGTTTTTCAATTCCCTAGAGCTGTGCACTAATGAATTTCTAAAATCCTTTAAAATTTCAAATTTAGGTACAACTTTTCAAGTTTTTGCGCCTTTGATTTCGTGAAATGCTAACCCGGAACGAGGATTGAACTGCGACCGACTGAGACCCCCTTAACTCCGTAGTACTGTTCTGTTAGTCAGAGATATTTTAGACGAGAAAGGCGGACCGATATAAAGTACCAGTAAAAATGGAACACTACCGATAAATTGGAACAGATTTGTCGTCGTCACTGTAATTGTTGGAACCATTCCTGGGAATTACCTGGACCAACACACCCCTCCCAGACCTTGCGTCGAAAGCGCTCACTCCTACTCGACTGTTGGTTACGACGGATTCTCCAATATGGTACATAAACAATAATTGAGATACATTTAGAGTAATGCATTTTTTAGAGATAGAAACAAAAAACCACGTTTGGTAAAGAGAACTACTAAAACATTTTATATCGTCAGGTACTGAAAAATTCCTCCTATGAATGAAACGTAGAATTAAATTCGTAATTTTTTTTCTACAAGTTATACCTAGATGTGGAAATGTTTGTAAATGCAATAACGCACCTTGATATTTACGAGAGAATTTAACAAAATAAATTTTGAAATAAATTAAGAAAATTGAAAATTTTCAAAAATAACTATTAATAAAATTTGGGTCTATGACTTGTTACAGTGCATAGAAAGAACTCAAAGCGGTTACCGTAGTTTCAAATGCGTGAAATGTTACGACACATAAGGCTGTTAAAGACGAGTAAGCAACATTCTCAACCATTAACTGAAATTAAATGGATAGCGTGAAAGATGAAATTTAAATGATCGTTGATGATTAGTATGGTTATGGAATGATGAATGACTAGCTAAGGATCAACTTCAGAACACAGTGGAATGAACGGATGAACTAGATTGACGATTTCGGCCAAATATTCTTCTCGGTGACTTGGGATTTGAACGTGGGCAGAGTTCGGTAACTTTTTGACACTAAGACAACACTCGAGTTGGAGTCAAGAGGCAAAACGACTCGTGTTACGAGGAAGTAAACCTAGTTGCTTGGAGAGTACGGTAGCTTTCTCGGTCACCATAACCGATATGAGGTGGGTCATTTCCACCAACGGTAATCGCCCATTTCACCAATGACCTCAACTTGAATTCCATCACTGGAAGACCTTACGAAGACCTCCTTTATCACATCACAAAGTTGTTTATACAAGATTACAACTGAAGTAAAGATACTTCTGGAATCTCAAGACTTCCTTTAAGATAAAAAGCTGGGAAGACTGTGTTGTGATCGCTACCTCTTCGCATTTCAGTACATTCACTTCCTTATCCTAGTGGTAAGAGCTCCGACTCAGGAATGTAAATATATTTTAGTCGGGAAGATAGGGATCCCCAGACGAGGGAAGTTAATTGATGATACATCAAAGTGGTGCAGTCAGTACAGACCCAACAGGGCTCCACAGCAATCTCTGAGGACAATAATTAGGGTTATGTCATCGAAACAACTCCTTCAAGACACGAGTCGAGCCACTGCCTATTGGGACAAACCCTGAGGTCAGCAGATCCCCCACCCTGTTCAAGAAGGAATATCAACAAACTCCAGAGCCATTCAAAAATAGAGCGTTCTCACTGGGCATGTAAAACGCTGACCAAAGGCCCCTCACCTCCCTGAATCTGTAACGGAGTACTTGAGATTTCCCCAACGGGGGAGAGATGTTGTGAACAGCAACCTTTTCGCATTTCTGTCCATTCACTTCCTTAGCCTAGTGGTAAGAGCTCCGAGTCAGGAATGTAAATATATTTTAGTCGGGAAGATAGGGATCCCCAGTCGAGGGAAGTTAATTGATGATACATCAAAGTGGCGCAGTCAGTACAGACCCAAAAGGGCTCCTCAGCAATTGAGGACGATAATTAGTGTTATGTCATCGAAACAACTCCTCCAAGACACGAGTCGAGTCACTGCCCTCTTCGCATTTCTGTCCATTCACTTCCTCAGCTGAGTGGAAGCGAGCTCCTACTCAGGCATGTAAATATAGTTTAATCGGAAAGATAGGAGATCGATCCCCGGTCGAGGGGAGTTAATTTTTGATGATACAACAACTGAAATCCACTTAATTCCAGTCAACCACAAGAGGTGCCAGCAATAAGAAAACCGATATCTTTACAGACAACTAAGCAAGCATAAAACCTCTTCAAAACCCCACCTCTCAAATTTGAAGTACTTGCAATTAGGGTGTGCGCTGGGGAAAGTCTGTGGAGGGAACACCGCGGTGTACACGTCCGCATTCTCTCGGACAGCCAGGCTGCGATCAAAAGGCTTTAGCCACTTCCTCCATTAACTCAAGGTTAGTGTGGGAGTGCTTCCAGACTCTCTGCTCCCTGTCGCAACACAACAGAGTCTCTCCAGAGTGGGTGGCAGGGCACAGCAGAGTAATGGGAAATGGGAAAGCAGATGTGCTGGCCAGAAGGGGCTCACTAACCCCCTTCATTGGTCCAGAGCCAGCCATCGGCATTCCCAAATCTTCCTTTAGGGCGACAAAAAAACCGGTGGGTCACCAATGAAACCACTAGTAGATGGTCAAACCTTAGAGGGCATGCTCTAAGTAAGCGCATGGTGGCCAAACCTAACCCCAGCGCCACAGAAGAGCTGCTGCGGCTTAGCCGTAAGGAAATCAGGTTAGTGGTTGGCCTGGTAACAGGCTTTACTCCACTCCGATTCCATCTCAACCGCATTGGGGTAAACCAGAATACCCCTCTGTAGGCTGTGTGGAGAGGCTGAAGAGAAAGCCTCCCACATAATATTCGATTGCGAAGCGCTATCAAATCGCAGGTTTCCCCTCCTTGGGTCACCTACACCCATGGAGGTTTTTCTCAGCACAAATCTAGCCAAACCGCTACTGGCCCTTACCAAAGGGCTAGGACTCTTTGACTAAGAACAGAACCCGCGGAGTAGCACAATAAGCCACTAGGCTTTAGTGCTTTGGGCTCCCATCACTCTGATCCGCGGATTCATCTACAATCTACAATCTACACCTCTCAAATTGGTGTGGAAAACGAAAAGGCAAACAATCAGCGAGTGATTTTACATTTTGAACGTTATACTAGAGTTCACTCCAGACTTTTCAGCTCTAATGCTGTGCTTTTTCTCACATCTTCACCTCTCCAAGCATTGAGAAAAATAAATTTTGAGGTTACGTGTTGTCGTGATGGTAGAGAACGTAGTAGTGAGACATTTTGTACAGATCGTACAGTAGCAGTTGTAAGGAATTTCTCCCAAACATCGTAGTTCTCAATAATAGATAACAGTGACAATAGTTAGGCATTTCTTCGAGGCAACACGGTGTTTTCCGACATCCTTGTCAAAAAATTGTTTTGACTCCCAACTTTCCTCTCCAGTGTCGACATTTTGTCAAAAAATTACAGCACACTTCCTACATGGAGTAGCTCTACTAGTAGAGTAGCTACAGATTCTTTAAATGAGATGATTGAATACTAAATTGTTCGAATAGTAAAGCTAAGACAAATCATAGATGAGGTGCCTTCTCACTCAACTATGTCAGTTGTAATGGGTTGGAATAAATACTTCCTAATTGCTACAACAATTATAATACCCTAGTAGCGCAATATTATTGTAATTGTTGGCATCAACTCGTAGTAATGCATACATTATTTTGACTTTTATTGTAAGCCTATACTAGTGTTTGGTTGAAATACTTGGCCAAAAATCAACTAAAAGGATTTACACGGGTAACAAGAGGACTTTGACATTTTGGAAGACTAAGTGGCACCATAGGTAACATTACCCTCACTGAAAAAAGAGCCAGTTGATACTAACCAAGAAAACAAAACTTTACAAATTTCAGGATTATTTGATATTAATCTACTCCAATCCAGTATAAGAAGAAACAAAACATACCATTATTTATGAGAGACTTTATGTATTTTTGAAAACATCTCCAAAAGATGAGAAAAATTGTCATATTTTTGTAATTAAGGGTTGAATGAGGAAGTTAAGTAATGATTAATTGAATAAAGGTTATTTGAACTGGCTGAATCATCAGTTGAATACTGCGGGGCTAATGTTATACCTGGGCCTTAGGGGATCAAGCATCGAATGAGACAGTCCGTCTGGAGTACGCTGAGTGGAGGAAGAGGTAGAAATAGACGCGGACTTGACATGTCCTTTAGCGCCACCTCGTCCCAAAGTGTCCATGGCTCCAATGCTACATGTATCATACATACGACAGGTTTTAAAATCCTGATTGAAAGGGTAACTATCTGATATTGATGATGATAACGAATGGCCGCACTTCGAGTTAGAGTAAGTAGGTATCAGTATCAACCATGTACCGAGACTCCTCAATCCACTAGGAAATTATAATAGTTATTTTGATCTTGCTTCAGAGTCTACCAAAGGAAGCGGACGTATTTATTTACTTGTAGGAGGAAGAACAGTTCTTTCGGCATCCAATTTCATTCCCATTTCAAGTTTTACATAGATTGTTAGTTAGTATGTGCGCAAACCCTTGAAAGGCTGATCCTACTTGGGAGCTTCGTTGGGGCGTCGTTGTTTGGCGGTGGACTTAGGGCCGACTTCTGCGGGGATCGCGGGTTCAATGCTCATCGTACAGGGCTCTCATCGCCCCCCTCGTCAAAACCCAGGGCGGTAAGGCAATGGGAAGCCATGAGCGAAATCATCAGAACAAATGGTGACGTCCACGACGCCAGAAATAGCAGTTGGACGAAATCCAACTTGAAATGGTTGTTTACTTTACTTACTTTTACTACTTCCTAATTTGGGAGCGGAATTTCCAGAGACTGGACTAGCCTGTCATGGTGCATAGTCTGATCAGATCAATTCAGCTCCAATGTAACAGTGCAGTCTGCACTGATTGGTCATGGTGGTCTGACCAGACCAATTCTGCTCCAATGTAGTGTAGCCAGAATTAATCTGTCATGATAGTTTGACCAGACCAATTCTGCTCCAATGTAAGAGTGTAGCCAGGATTGCTCTGTCATGATAGTCTGACCAGACCAATTCCGCTCCAATGAAAGAGTGTAGTCTGGACTGGTCTGTCATGGTAGTCTGACCTGATCAATTCTGCTCCAATGTAAGAGTGTAGCCAGAATTAATCTGTCATGATAGTCTGACCTGATCAATCCTGCTCCAAGGTAAGAGTCAGGACTGGTCTGTCATGGTAGTCTGAACAGACCAATTTAACTTCAATGTAAGAGTGTAGTATGGACTGGTCTGTCTTATTGTCCAACTAGACCAATTCTGCTCCAACATAGGAGTGCATTCTGAACTAGTCTTTCATAGTTGTCTGGCAAGACCAATTCTGCTCCAACGTAGGTGTGCATTCTGAACTAGTCTTCCCTTTAGGCAGTTGATATTTTCATTCCCCTTATTAACAAAAAATTCCATCCTTATTCAAGGTTTCACACTTTACGAACAAATTTGGTTCCTTGAGCGTCAGTATACCCATAAGTCCAGACCAACAATTTTCAGACAACATTTCCCCAATTTCCCAGACAACAAGTTTCAGTAAATTCGTAGCTGCTTTGGGTTCTTATATTGCAAGCTACTGCGGTGATTCTGAATGTAGAGGATACTCAATCTCTTAAACTCCAACGATTTTGAACCTGATGAATAACTTCAAGATTTAAAATTAATTGATTCACGAGTATGAATCGTTTTAATAGGAAGTTGACAAAGTAAAGTGCGGCCACCTGTTATACTACCAGTTACATACTTCTTTCATGGCATAAGAAAATGCGAAGGATTAAAGGATAGTGGGAAGGAAGAAATTATGTGAACAGATGGATAGAAGAGAGTCGAGACAAGAACTAGAAATAATGTTTGAACCCAATACACTCACAATGTGACTTTAGAACCGAACGAAAAATCAAAAATGACACAGAGGTTATGACGAAATCCAACAAGTCAATGGTGTATGTAACAGCCACAGAACCGCGCATTTCTTACAGTAATATAAGTGAGAATCCAGCAACGAAAACGGAAAAAAACAGCCTATTGACTAATTTAACAACTAAAGACATTATTGATCATTTCAGAAAGAGCGAAACAAAAGCAAATCGGAGGGAAGTAATGGGGGTGTTAATTTCATTTGAAATCAGACCAAAAGAATGCAGGGTGTGCTCACTACCTGGGATCGTACTTCAAGAAAACGTAAAAACTGCGCTCATATTGGGCAACATCTAAGGAAAAAAAACAATTGGAAGCTAGTAAAGTGGTCATTTTTTTCATTTTTACCTTGACGGCCTCAAAGATTTCATCAATCCCCCGCGTTTAGAGAATTCTCCGAAGAATTGGAAAATTTTGGACAGAAAACTCATCCTGTTTCGATTATCAACACAAATTAATGTGGAACATAATGGACAATCAAACGAAAAAAAAAATATTTGAAAACTACGGTATTAAATGTAGTTTTGGGATGAAAATGGAGACACTTTTGAAAGTAGTGAATTTCGGTTTTGTTGAACTAAACTGGTAGGATAAACCACACAGTCAGAACGTGAAGGTGCTGCATAGGGAATAGAGAAGGGAGGTGTTATGAACAACTTGCAACATACCTGGGTATCTCTCCAGCGGTGTTGGTCTTCTCGTTGGAAGATGCTTTCGTGTCATAGCTGATGGTGCTTCGCCTGGCCACAGAACTGCCGCCGCTGATGGTCGCCGGCGCCAGGGATCGATTCCCGCTCATCGTGTTCGACTTGGTGACGCCTCTCGGCTTTCCGGGACTCGACGCATCTGAAACGAGGGGTTCAACTTAAGAAAACACGGTGACGCTGCCCTCGGAAAAAAGGAAACCGGCCTGCATACCTGACAAAAGAGAAAATGATTATATCGCGATGGGGAAAATGGAGTCGGATTATTACGAAACCGGTCATCAAACCCCCTTTTTTTCATGTCCCACTTACTGAAACAATGGAACTGCACAAGTTGCATCCCATAAAGATTTCGAGCGTAACCCATTTTAGCGAATAGAAAGAAAACCCATTCTGTCCAACAAAAGCCATTCTGCTCGGTCCAGCCATGACAGATTTTCTAAGCCAACCTAACCAAATTTAAGCAATTTTGAATTATGGCAATCATTTTTGGTAAGATAGGCAGCCTAATACTGCCGTCTTGATCAAGAAAGGCGTACGAATATTTGAAATTTCGGTAGAAGCAATTTTAGTTATTTACCTACCTTCCGCACTTACATCCCTTAATTTCCCACCTCAAAAATTAATTTTTTTTTATTATTTTAGATGTATTTTGACAAATCTATCTATCTATATATTTTACCGTCCAGAGCAAGAAAGGCGTACGAATATTTGAATTTTGGGTAGAAGCAATTTTAGTTATTTACCTACCTTCCACACTTACCCCTTAATTTCCCACCTCGAAAAATTTATTTTTTCGGATTTTTTTATTAGTTTAGATGTATTTTGACAAATCTATCTATCTATCTATTTTACCGTCCAGAGCAAGAAAGGCGTACGAATATTTGAAATTTTGGTAGAAGCAATTTTAGTTATTTACCTACCTTCCGCACTTACCCCTTAATTTCCCACCTCGAAAAATTTATTTTTCGGATTTTTTTTATTAGTTTAGATGTATTTTGACAAATCTATCTATCTATTTTACCGTCCAGAGCAAGAAAGGCGTACGAATATTTGAATTTTGGGTAGAAGCATTTTTAGTTATTTACCTACCTTCCGCACTTAATTACTTAATTTCTCACCTCGAAAAATTTATTTTTTTCGGATTTTTTTATTAGTTTAGATGTATTTTGACAAATCCATCTATCTGTATATCTATTTTGCCGTCCTAAGAAAGAAAGGCGTACGAATATTAGAATTTTGGGTAGAAGCAATTTTAGTTATATACCTACCTTTTGCACTTAACTCCTTACTTCAAACAAAAAATTCTGATTTTTTTTATAAAGTTTAGATGTAAGTATTTTGACAAATCTACAGACTATTTGAGCAGAAGGTACCTCGCAGGCTTTATTACTGTGTGTCAGCTCAAAATGATCTTTCCAAGGGCCACACTAGCAAAAAAAGATGGATGGAAGATGAGAGGAAGAAGATGAGGAATAGTATTGAAGGAGAGACCAGAAGTAGGAGCAGCCATTTGGCACAAAGAAAGGGCTCACCCTGAAGTAATACTGTACAAGTGGTTCCGGGGTGAGTCCTAAGCAGAGGGAGGGAGTGGGGTTTTAGTTGGTAGGCCCAATGCATGGGGAGTCCAACACTGTTGGGGTGAACTTCCCCTTCGCTCTTAAAGTTTCCTCACTCCCGTGACAAAAAAAAAGGCCACACTAGCGCTATCTGCGTCAGCAGAATTTGTCTATAAATCAAATTTTGTTGGAGTAGGAGAAAAAAAAACATGAAAAAATCCAAAAAATAACGTTTTTTCTAAAAACAAACAAAACACACATTTTGCCATTTTGTATTTCACTGGAGAATCGGGTGTGGGTCAAAGGAACTTTTTGTAGCATATGAGTAGCATTAACATCTAGCGTATGACCATATTGAACATGTAATCACTAGTCTCCCTCTCACGTTCATGATATCATGGTTTACCATCAATGGCCTGATTATAACAAAAAACGTCTGCCAAGTGGGTGTGGCACATAGCTTCCTCGTATCCATAACCCGATTGTATAGATGATCCGATGCATAGTAGTTAATCTCAAAACACCAATCTCTAAGTACCTTTCACTACCCTCATAGGGGACCATCTACACGCTAATCTGGACAATTCTAGAAAATTTCATCAAACTCGGATGAAAAATTAAGTGAGTAGGTGTATGTGATTGGATCAAAAAATACATAGCCTCGGCTGGGTTTCGAACCCGCGACCTTAGGAACTCTAATCAAGACTCTATCATCTGAGCTACCGATGACCTGCAATTAATGAGATTTGAGATTCTCACAGGAGACCATCCCTCTATGAATGAATCCCTCTATGAAAAACAATTCTCTGTGATTTTCATAGGGGACCATCTAAACACTACTCTGTAACATCCCTGAAAATTTCATTGAAATCGGATGGAAAATGTAGAAATTATGGCCGTTACAAGGAATTCACGTTTGCGCATGCGCAGTCGCTTCTATCAGTCCGGGGGCAATGATTTTAATAGGGGACCACCTACAACCTAATCCACATAATCCCTGAAAATTTCATCGAAATCGAGTGGGAAATGTGGAAGTTATGGCCGTTACAAGGAATTCACGTTTGCGCATGCGCAGTCGCTTCTATCAGTCCGGGGGCAATGATTTTAATAGGGGACCACCTACAACCTAATCCACATAATCCCTGAAAATTTCATCGAAATCGAGTGGGAAATGTGGAAGTTATGGCCGTTACAAGGAATTCACGTTTGCGCATGCGCAGTCACTTCTATCAGTCCAGGGATGATGATTTTCATAGGGGACCGTCTACACACCAACTCGCACAATCCCTGAAAATTTCATAGAAATCGGACAATAACTTCGTATAGTTATGCGCGTTACAAGGAAATCATGACAGACGGACAGACAGACAGACACACAGACAGACAGACACACAGACAGACAGACACACAGACAGACAGACACACAGACACACAGACACGGAACCAAAATTGTTCAGAAAGGTCTACAACGCAAAACGCGAGTGGAAATTTTGATTTTGGAGAAATTTTTTTTTTCGTCCTTGAAAAGTGAAAACAAAGCTTCCGCTACCTTGGTAGACTCGGAAGCAATAAACTACTTACTTGATGTGTCCAGAACTGGAAGAGTAGACGTTGCATTCTTGGTAGGTCTGGAATTGAGCCTCGCAGTATTTTCTTTTATTGTGGCCGTATCCACCGTATTTTGCCTTTTGAAATTGCTGCCTGGAGTAACAATTCCACCAGTCGCGTTGTGGTTGTGATTAACCGTAGAATTGCCTCCGGAAGGTACTCCGCCTACAAATCATCTCAATAATATAGTAAACAGGTTCTCATAAATAAGCGAAGATTAGTTGGGGACAGCACTGTTTCAGCACTACAACACGGACCAAGAACGTTGTTAAAGGTTCGTAGGGGTCACATCATCGAAAAAGATACTTTTTTCACTGTTACTGAGTGAAAACACAAAAACAAAAACTGAAACTCAAATTCTACGTGGAAAAACTAAAAAGACGAACATGGTGAAAATGATTGGTTTAAAGGCTGGAGGCAGAGCTTGCAAACGAATTGGCATCTTCACTTCCCCACAAAAGATGGAAAAACAGCTCACTGGATCTTTGTTCTCCTTATAATAGATCTTACATCGAACTCAAGGAAGAAGTGAAGAAGCCACTGCGTTCGAGAAGTTCGGCCTTCAGCATCTTCTATAGGTGAAGGTACGTTCAAACTTGGGAGTAGACGGAACAATTATAACACTGTATAGTGTTATAACACTATACAATGTTGTATACAACACAATTCAACTATCGGTTGGTGTCCGAGTTTAAAGTTTTAATATTCGCACGGTTGTTCCTAACAATGAAGAAAAATTACCAAATATGTATGAAGCAATATTTTAACTTCCAATTTCAGGAATTTGTTTTGTATATCGTCGCTTAACCCATTTCAAGCCAAGGGTAGAAATAACTAAATACTGAGGAGAGGAGGATGAACTGTTTTACATAATACCGGCCGAAATAAAGCATCGTTTGCTCACCAATCGAGAGCAAAAATACTCGATATACTATGAATTTTACTTGTTAATGAGATTTGAGAGTTTTCCAAATCTATATGATTTATCCAGTTCATTGTTTTTGGTAAAATATAAAGTCTAAGGACCGGAATCTGTTTCAACTCATGGCCCAGAACGCTCACTCAACAGTCACGACTCACGTACGTAAGGCAGGGCGTTTCTGAAAAGTAACGTAATTTTGATCCTATAATTTCTACTTCTTTTTAATCTTTGTACGGTTTTAAACCATTTTCCAATAATTGGAAAATTATTGTTATTGATCAAAATCTCGTGATAATTTTTACAGTAGATCAAGTATAGAAAAAAAGCCTCAGACGAAACTGAGACATCTTTCGAGTCTGAGAAATAACGATGTGACATGAAAAATACGCGAATAACTACCTACTTAACCCTTCTCATATCAACTAAATCCCACCATAATAGGCACACTAAAAATAAGTTATTAGAGTTGAAAATTGAAAAATCTCACCGTTGGAAAGATGAAATATCATAGAACTCCGGTTTTCATCCATGACTAAATATAGTCGACAAAAATTTGGGCAAATTCACTATTCAGGCCAATTTTTCAAAACATTTGACGTGGAATCAAAGGGATATCAAATTTGATGCCTTTTAAAGTGGCTTTTTCAAAGTTCACCAAGTAATAATACTGTATGTGCGTGTATACTATAATTTCAGCCTAAAATTCAAACAATGAACGAAAAAAGAAAAAAAAAATTGAAAAAATTAAAAGAATGAAAAAAAAATTATATTCGATTATAATTTGGAATATTGTTTATTGAGTAGAAAAAAGTTCATGTGAGACTCAAAAACCGTGTTGTATAGTGGGATCGATCAGTATTCTCCGGCGGAACTGATAAAGAGGGCTAATCTGTTAGGACGACTTCACTCTCGAGGTGAAACTTGTCCAAAGCAGGCGCCCGGAGTTTTCCAGTTTGACGAGATACCTACTCGTTGAATGCTGGGAGGAAAGTTGTTTAAAAAACCAAGGATTCGCCCCACCGATTTCTTTAGAACAAAAAACTGTTAAAAACTGTTTGTTTTCATGGATCTTTACTAAATTCGCGAAAGTTACTCTTCAGGGTAAAACAAATGGCAGGTATCAATTATCAAGAAGAGTTTAACCCACTTAGCGAGTTGTCTTCCAATACCAAGATTCGCTTCTGTTTGGAACAATACAAGACATCTAAACCAAGTAAGAACGTACACCAGTCATGTGATCTAGTAAAAAAAAGCAAACCAAAAAGCGACTTTGTTTACTTTATGCTATCAATATTTACCCCTACGAATAGTCTAAAATTACTAATGATGCTCATAGTTTTTGTTTGTTTTTTTAAATTATGAAACGCATTATCTATTCTAGATATTCTATTAAAAATGAGTAATTTGACTAATTAAAAATACCATAGTTACAGATTAATAAACATGAATATCAAGTGCTTGTATTCTTGTATGTACAGCTGGCAAAAGAAGTGTCGTAAGCTGGCAGCGTGACGAATAAGGCTTTTATTCTTAGTTTTCTAATATAAAATACTTTTCCCTACAATGGTGAACAATAAGCAATACAGTAGAAACTCCATCGATCGGGGTCCAATTTATTAGGGACTTCTCACCACGTTAACCTTTTCTTTGTATCCGAATGTGCATTTAAAATGTCTGTTCGAACTTTTTAGATGAGTGTTCTGACAACCAAAGTCACGACAAAACTATAAAGCAGAAGATACGTGGCAAGAACAACTCAAAAATCATATTTTGTCCCTATTTGAACAAAATGTTGGTAAAATTATTGAAGAATGAAAACAGCTGTTTACAAAAAATGGTTGATATTGAATGAATAATATTCCACAGGGAGGCAGGATGAATAGAACGATGAATTCATTAGATGGTTCGCTTCTTCAAAGTGGGGTTTACTCCGATCGATAGAGTTATTACCGTAGTCGGCAGGTACTTACACATTTAGACACAATAATACTGGCCTTGTGGGTATTCAGGCATCCACTAAGTTGAAGGATAATAATTGAAAGCAATATCGAGTGTTCTTGACGAAGAAAAGAATGTACGAATTTCATTACAGGATGACCATTTCTTCGAGATTTTGACACAATTTCCCAGACTTTTTTAGGCAATCAACACACGAAATATGAGGCTAGTAAGTAAGCAGTTAAAATTATACGTCTATACGTTGCACAAATTCCCTTAATTGACCATTGGAAGCCGAGGGGGCATGATAAAAACAAATCTAAATAAATTAAAAGAGTAAATCCTAAGATTTGATTGGAGTTTGAAGTTAGATGTAGGGAAGTTGGAAAGACCACCAATTCGGGTGAGTGGCTGAATAAGATGCGAGTGGTGACGTTACAGAGTAATCCAACAGTGATTCCTAAATCACGAAACGCCGAGATTCTACGCCCACACCAAACGCCACGATAGGACTCGGTTAAAGCAGCTACTTGGACATTGTTGCCCATCCCTGCTGTACGCTCAGATATCTCCTGCCAGAGATATTTTTGCTGTTTCTATCTCCAGGTCTGATCAAGATTCGTTGTATTGACTACTTGTGCCTCAAGAACCCCAGCGGACCCGTCGGGGCTCACGGCTTGATGACAAGGCGCCTGCTACAAGCATGACAACCGCATCGTGACGGAAGATGCGGCCACCATGAGTCCTCTGACAATCAAGTACAACACACCACAGGGTTTCTCGTATACTCCTACAGCCCCGACAGAAGACATCAGTATAATTTCTTTGGTCCCGGCCCCTCGAACATCTCACTCGAGAAGCCAAATAACTACTATTTGGTTTTAAGGAGAGCCGATCTGAACAGGATTTCGCTACCCCCTCCATCTGCAAGAAGATAGATGAACCCCGAAAACCCTAGGAGGGTGATCGAGGGAATGGAAGGAACTCACCACCCGGGAGCCCCAGGGGAGCTAGTCATAACTATCAGCTCCTCTAGGTACCTGTTTGTATTAACATCACAGGTTAGGCCGAACCTTCTAGCTGAGGTTCTACCAACTAGACAGGTTGGTACCCGAGTTCATAACAGAACTCACATGCCGAGAGACATCTTCAGGGGGCTAGCCCTTGAGGATGCCATCTCTCCCCTCATAGCCTTCTTGGTACAAGCCCATGAAGTAGGGTTTGCTCAACCACGACCACCACGAATCCAACCTCAACTGAGGGGCAGGCAGGTGATGCTTTGACCGAGGTCGGTGCTTCTGTAGCCTGGGGCTCCCCTCGCCCGTGGTACTGGTAATTGAGATGAGTAATAAGCCTTTTACGGCATTAGTGCTATCCCCGGAAGCCCGACCAGGTAACAGGCCCTGGAGCAGAGAATTTGTACCTGCTCCCTAACCGCTCTACTCCTGTCAGAGGCATGTGCCAGAGCCCTAACATTAAGGGGGTACAGGAGAGGGAGGCATGGTGTGCGGCGGTACCCATAAAGGCTACCCAAACAGCATGAAAGTGCCGGTAATCATCATTGATGCCCTTTGACTTAATCCAACCATTGAAATGAATATGGCGAGAACTCGGCCTGTGAGCTGGGTTTTGGAGCAGACAACAAGACGTAGATTAAGATTTTCTCAAGAAACCAAATTCAAAACCGAATCGAAAAAAGATGACAGGAGAAGCATTTCCATCACACGCAATTCCTATTTTCAATTGCACCTTTCTTGTCACAAGCAAATTACCTACGAATTAAATAAAGTGAAAAATTGCCATTTTCAAAAATCAAGCTACTAATGTTTCCCTTAACATTCTGCTCAACAGGGGAGAGGAACAGCCTAAGGGAGAAGTTGCATCTCGCAGCACAGGACACAACCCAGAGGCGGTCATAGGAAAGATGCTGGAAAGCGAGAAAAACTGGACCACTGTGGCAGATTATGTGGAAAAAATAATGAACAAAAAAATCCTTCAAGAACGGGAGAGCGAAGGGGAACCATGGACCGGCCCCTAGCAGAGAACTAAGAAGACTCCCAGGACTCAGCCTGAAGTAATAGAGAGTTCCTAGTGGCTTTGGTTCAGCTTAGATACGGCGTGACGTAGTACACACACACTCTCAATCCGGTGCCATATCCAATCTGACACCGTAACGTTACGGCAGAATTCGTCACTCGGAGGCAATCCGGCGCGCCGTATTGAAAACATGGCGGACGATCCGGTTCCGGCGGCGCTGTGTCGACCCAACTAGGAACTCTATAATGTGTTGAACAGCTCCAGGCTGAGATCCAACGTGGGATAAGGAGGTGAGGTTTTAGTGAGTTTGAATCTCATATAACCCGTGCGAGCAGTTCCCTCGGGTATCTTACGAGATCCAATTTCCACCCCTGGATCTTGAAGATTTCCTCACCCCCTACGAAAAAAAGCTACTAATGTTTTCTTTGCAAGTTTGTCATGTTCCTGATTCCTTTCAGATTCCCCGTTTCCTTGGCCACCCTGTAATACGACTATGCGATTTTCTTGATAGCTTCGAGAGAAAAACCTTATACACCCACAAAGCCTGGAAATAATAGTCATCGCTAACATAAGTAAAACCTTACGATGAAAGCATGCTACAAATTAGAAACAAAAACTACCAACTGAAACTGCCCATGCAAAATACAGCGTGTCTAATAAAAACGAACAAATGAAATTCTACCAAAAAGACCACAGCAAAATATCTAAGCGTAAACAAACAAAAGAATACTAAACAACCATCAGGTTAATAATAGTAATTAACTTACAACTAGAGGTAAGGTGTTGGAAGGGAAGGACAGGTATTCAAATGGTACACGAAGGCAATCAATAATTATTGAGAAGGAGGTAGGCATACCCGTTTTATCTAGTACATCCCCGGTAATGAAAAGTGAATAGTTTGTTATCATCCGATGAGTTGAAGAATGCGTAATTTACAGAATGTAGTAGGTTAATGATAGAAAAAAAAACATGAAAAGCATAATTCCCCCTTCCCCCCGATTTTAATGAAGCTGTTAAAGAAATAAAATACCATTTCATAAAATAGATTAGATACCAAAAAACTCAATCGTAATTTTAAAACAAAAATTCAATTTTGACTGTCTCTGTTTTTTAAGGAGAAAATACCTCTTAGAATTCTTAAATAAGAGTCGAATTCATTCTTTCAATAGGTTGGATTAGAAAATAAAATATGGATTGTTAAAAATGACTAAATTCACGAGGTCATGTAAAGTTTTTCAGTTTTACACTAAATCTAATATTCAAAATTTCAAGATAATTTCTGAGATCTGTCTCAAAGGGAGGATTAAGTGCGGTATCCAAACAAAGAAGTCCAAGCCATAATAGAATGGTAGATTATAGAAGTAGAACCACTCCAATAGAGGTATATAGTTTTATTCAAGTCTACCAAAACCCATGCCAGAAATACCACCTGGTTCATTTTGTTACCAATGGGTTACATTGAAAGAACACAGAAAGTATGATACATTGATCGCCCATGAAGCCAGGCAATATGTTGATGTCCCAAAATTGTAGTTTTCTTCAAATGAAAATGAAAACGTTCAAAAGGAAAAAATAATAATAAAACAGTATTAGTAGTCGTGGCCATCAGATGAAAGTAGCACTGCAATCCCAGGCGGAAAAAGTTGAAGGCGAAGTAGAAGAAAACAGCGTAAAATAAGAATAATAATTAAAATAAAAAAAGAGAGTACCGGAGATGTTTGGGGGTATGAGGGTGTGAGAGTGGAGGGCGAGGGCATGGAATGGGGGGTGTAGAGACTCACGGAGGGTGTCTGCGGCCCCTGATGACGCCCTCCTAGATGGTTTGGCGCCACTCGTGGCAGACGTGGATCGGTGCACAGAGCGCGAGGTGTTGTGAGACGGGGAGTTGGCGCCACCGCCGCCGCTCGCCACGCTGCCTTGGTGGTTACCGCGGAGAGACAGAGAGCTACCTGATCTCGAGCCGTCACTCTCGGGCTGCAAATCGAAGGGGAAATATTGCGTTAGTTGGGACTTTCAGGTACACATAAGAAAATGGGGAATCACATGGATATATCCTAGATCTCAACAAACTTGAACATTTCTCAGGAAGTACTAAGCCTCACAACGGTTTGTTCGTATGGGCCGTACTCCCTCTGTTCCTTAGGACTTTAGGTTGAACTTCAGGCATGTGCAACCTTAGGTCGAACTTGCTCGGTTCACCCTACACTGAATTTATGGCCTGAGTGAAGAAACCCGATGTACTCTGGTCTGGTTCAGATCACCATACCGGATTTTTGAGCTCGGGGGTGACTAGACATCTAAAGGCTTACACCAAACGCGCAACGAACACGAACACTGTAAACACATTTGTAAATGCGCGGCCGGTGTGAACGGGCACGGCAGAACCATCAAAACACTGTTCTCGAACGTTCGAGAGAGTCCCGCCACTTGTCGGTAAACAGTGGCGTCTCCTCCAGGCAAACATAGCAAACACTGTTTGCCTAACAAAAAATATCCAAAATGAATAAATTATTTTTTTTGTTGAGATTCTCCTATATTTTCATTTTTTGCAAGTACTTAATATTTAGCCGATTTTGGAAAATGTTTATTTTGGTAAATTTTGGGACTATATCATAACCAAGAAAGTTTGATGAAATAGGAGAATGGAATAAGTACGAATTTTGCCAAGGATACTAGCGCGCAACACACCAAAGGATGATCGCGGATGATACACAAACTAGCGTGGGGCGGCTATGCTAGGCAAACAGTTCAAAAAAAGAATTTTGCGAGACTGTTTTGGATAACAGGCGATGATCAGCCGGTAGGCAGGGGGTCAGTGCGGCGTCTAGTATTGCTGTACCCCCCGCTATAACAGCATCAGCCAAGGCAAACAATCGAGGAGCTGTTTCGTGGCCTTGAAAGCAGAGAAAATTGGAAAATGAGCCATAGATACTAAGCCACGGTTTACGCTTCCTTAGTAACCAGTAATCAAATTTCGTAATGAAGGAATTCTTTATTTCTTCGAATGGAGTATGAGGCGTTTATTTCATTTAAATAAACTCGATTTTGAAGCAAAAAACATTCAGCTGCTTGCCTGACGAATATTATCACCTGACGCCACTGTCTGTAAACTGGCGAACCAGTAAAGGACTTCAGTACTCGTTGCGCGTCCGGTGTGAACGCGTCTACGATGGCTTCACAGACTTTGGAAATAATTTTTGAGATTGACGACTTTGAAAATCTGAAGAGGTACATGAGGCTGGCCATATGAGTCTCCCGTAGCCAAAAATTGACTGCAAAAGTGGACTGCAGCGGGAATGCACTCGCAGTAGTTGGTACCATCTCTCGACTCTTTTTCTTCAATTTTTTTTTCAGTAAAAAATCAAAGTCCGATGGTTACATGCGGCTGAAATTTTTGAACAGTCCAAATTCATCCTTTGGCAAGTCAGCCAAAAGTTTCGAGTAATTTCTGCCTTTCAAAAATGAAGAATCCCATATTGTGCGCACATATTGAAACTTTCGACAACGCAGGTGCCATGTTCGTTGAAATTTCGTTGGAACACGGTCGAACGCTCGAGAACAACTGTTCGTTCGAGCGAGCTCGGGCATAAACGGGAGTAAACGGAGTAAACGGGAGCCCCCCATTCGCGCGAATGATGTTTGCAAACGTTTGCGCACGTTCGTGTTCGTTGCGCGTTTGGTGTAAAAGCACAATGCACAACCTACAAAAGTAACTACTCTATGACGAGAGAATCTTTCTGGGCTCATGTGTCAAGCAAAGATTTCTCCAAAATCAGTTGAACCAATCAGAACCAGGCACTAGGACACAGATTCAAACACTGACACTGTTCTGTTACAAGGCAATGGTGCACTGTGGTTATCCACCAAATAAATACCCGAGTACTAATGGGAGTGAATGATAACGAGTATTTGTAAAAAGACAGCAAAGAGTGCTTGAAATGTAGCATCCATCACTTTATTGATACTCCTACAACATCTATTTTGATTACTTTCTGGGATAACAAGAGCAATGAGAGTGGATGATGTCGATGTTCTTAATTAAAAGATGGCAATGAATGATGTTTGCGGTGCAGTATCCATCACCGCATAGATACTCCTACTCCATTTCAAAACATCTACACAGGGGAGATGACAAGGAGATTGACTCAAATAAGACCCAGCTACTGCACACTCTTTTGGTTGGTTCTATGGATTATCTTTGACCTTGAAACTTGCAAAGATTATCAGATAATGCAGTATCTACTATCAGAGTACTGTTCAGATAAAAGTTGAAATTTTATTCTCTTCTCGGTGCCCTTCTTCAGTCAAATCTCTTTCTGATCTTGTGAATCATGATGTGATGTCACTACCAGCCAGAACGCATCATCAGCACCTATCTACCTTGATTAATTATTATCAAATGAGCATTATAACGTTTTTCATCAAACCCAATAGGCTTCACTGATCGGAAAAGTTCACGAAAGGTATGAACAAGCATCAGCAATCTTTAGGCACGTATTTACCTCGTACTCTTCTGTTCTGGATCGGAACATACGTTTCCATAGAATAATTATCGGAAGGTAGCGGATTTGCTAAATTTATTTAAAAAGTTAATCAACACAATAAATTTACTTACATCTGTAGATTTTCTGCCTAGTAAGAGGTACGTCGCAAATACGTCATCATATTTCGCCTGAGTAAGACTATCTTCGATTTCGGTTCTGGTGTAACCCATGCCAACGAGCGCTTCTGTAAAATCCAAAATTACATCGTTGATTATTGCAGTTGATACATGAATACATTACGTAAGTCTCAAGAAGGTCAAAAGCAACCACCATGAAACCAGGTAGCATGTGAACCTCGACGGGCCAATTCGAAGAAAAGACTTTCGATTCGATTAAATGTGATCTTACCTGTACCAACACCTACATCATTCGCAAATGCATGGAAAAGAAAAACGAGTTTCAGAACAATAATATCAGGGATTCCAATAAGGTTTAATTCAAGTAATATTTAAATTCCAGGATGATTGTATCCCATGCAATTTGGCACACAACTAAACTCTACAAGCCTGCTGCAAACTTGCATGTCAACTCGAAGAGCCAAAAAAGGTCAGTAAGTACCAACGTTGTTACATGCGCGACAGTCGATTGCAAGTCACGGGAAGCCAAACGGCGTTATTGCTCAAAATCGGCCTAACAGTTTGTGCTTACAAAAAAAACTTTAACCGAAAACAGGACATTTATAGCAGCTCAACGCGATAACCACAAATAATTATGATGACACGCGTCTTATCAGTTTTGGTTCATTCTGAGTTTTGTAAATTGGAACACGGAACATTTTGAAGCGCTGAATGACAATAAACACTCCGGAAAGCCTCATAATTAACCTGAAATGTGGGCATAGATTACTCAGAAGTAGGGATGGGACGTCGATCATAGCGAAACATCGATGTTTTTGAAACATCGATAATTTGATCCGATGTTATCGATATATCGAGGAGTTTGTCTGATAACATCGTTTGATAAATTTGGCCTACTAGGTATGCTAGGAATGCTGAATATCACGGACAGTCGTATTTCACCAATGTCCTTGCGAACAAGAGGACACAGCCGGACACGTCTTGTGCAGATGCGACCGGTTCTGGAGATCCAGAACGGATGCATTCGGTCACCACATAAGTAGTGGAACGCGCATCCTTTGCGTGTAATTTCGTGGAAACGCATAAAGAAATTTGCTGATCTCTGTAAAAGATTTACAAACTCCTGAAGTTGGGTAGCCGGCGGAATCCTCTTTCAATATAAAGAGGCCTCGAGAGAGGGAGAGTAGGAGCCATTAGAGCCTGAAACTCTTTTCCAATTGCAACCCCGAGTGAGTGATTGGCCTATCAGGTACTGAAAGGAAACCAGAAAAATCCAAACTCCAGACCAGATTTCTTCAAAGAATTTAATTGGTATTAGAAGAACACCTTTCATTCATCATTTTTTACAGGGTGTAACACGAGTGGTTCACGACCTTTCTCCCACTGATTTACAACTTAGAATTGAATAAATTTAAGGGAGAAATTTCTGTTTGGACGCTGTGCTTTGGAGGGGCCTTGAGAGATTGAGCCTTTGAGATTTCTGCGTCAAGAATTGATATGGTTACCAGGCGACTGAAAAAACAAGCGATTTCTATATTTTGACGAATTTTGCTTTTCTTACGTCGTTTGCACATCTCAACTCCATTTAAAAAGGTTATTGGCCATCAAAATATTGCAAGTTTAACGCTATTTCCAACGATTTTTTTAGATTTGAGCTAAATCTTGAATTGAGGGAGTTTTGGTAGATTTAGATAAAATTTCAAAGTGAAAAAAAGGCATTTCGAATGAGGATACCAAAAATGTCAAGAGGCACTTTTAGTCGGAAATTAGTTGTAGAACGCGTGGGAGAAAGGTCGTGAGCCACTCGTGTTAGGTACACCCGTATAACAAGATAATTAATGAAGAACAACAGGGGAAAAAATCTTTATGCTTGGAACAATAATTGAAATGGGAAAGATATGGGGTATCGAATTGAAAATAGATGTTTATGACAAAGTGGAAACATTTATAACGAATGAAAAAGTTATAATGGAGTAGGTTAGAAATCACGTTAGAAGAAAACACCCTCTTCTAATAGTAAAGGAAGAATAGCTTCTTCATGTTTTCTCCGTTGATTCTACTTTGTTGACAAGTGAGATTATTAAATTTCTCTCTGGCGAAAATTATCGGTGTTTTACCTTCATGATTTTTCCGTTCGATGTCCCATCCCTACTCAGAAGCCTTCATGCGTACATATTTAGCTCGATATCGATTCTGAAGATGACAATATAGAAGTCGAAAGGTAAAGGTGTGAAATTCACTTAAATCCCCCTCCCCCCTTCCCACTCTAAAGCCGACTGGGCCGATCAAAGTTTCGACATTCGAGACAAGGACGCCCTTTGATTAGGCGGACCTTTCATGTTTATTTGATCGAAGTAGAGTAAATTTGAGAACGGATCCGTCAGATTTGCATGACCAAATAGAAGTTCAAGGACCTGACTTGATTGGGAGGATCCGAAATACCGTGGGTGAAGAGGTCTACGAAATAGATCGCCTCGACACTTTTGAAAGAAAAAAACGTCACTTCACCGGGAAAGAATGATTAACCTGGAAACTCATAAAAACAGTGTGCTTTTTGAACATGCTTTTGAACCTCAAGGCATTTCAAACACATTCTTTCGAAACTAACACCAATTGAACACATTCTAATATAACATGCTACCTATGTTGTTGCCATCTAGCGTGGGAAACAGAAAAATTTAATCTAATGCATGACACAGTAGTGATGATCCAAACGTTTAACATGGATAAATTATCTTAACACACATAAGTAACCTGACAAAACATGCCTATTCAACTTATGTCAAGGAAGATTTTTTTTTTTTTCAACAACATCCTCCAGTCCTGACGAACTAATTAGAGGAAAAGAGGTTTGTACTCGGCTACTCAATGGGGATTGCTACGTACAACCCCGAGTCTCACGACAGAAAGTTGATATCGTTTCAAAGACGAATTTCAAATTGGCCAAATTCTAATTTCTCCCCTAGATTCGATTGTAAAGAATTTTTTTATTATACCATTGGACAGCTTATTTAAAAAAGAAGTTTTTGTGAATTCCACACAATTTAGAGTGTAAATATAAATTTTTTGCTGAAAGACAAATTTTCTAAAAGTTCAATTTTCAAATTTAGTATTATTTTTGTGCTTACAAGAATTGAATGGGAATCTTAGTAAGTTATGTTTCCAGCAAATTTCATGAGCTTTTCGAAGGTTTTTTAAAATTTACTGTAGAACCAATTGTTGAGTAGATTGATTAGTTTTAGGCGAAAAATCACGGTTTTTACAAAAAACAAAATTTCTCCCTTTCGCTTGAGAATCGGACTTGGGCCAAGAGGAACTTCATATTTATTTTTTAATTGCATTCGAGGCGCACTAAGACCTCCTAACGTTTGGACATCTCATCACCAGTCACCCTGTATTATCATGGTTGTTTTTTTCAACAGCAACAATATTTTAGAAACTTTCCAGACGCTGGCTAATTTTGTTGTCTGATTAACAGCTCAGAATAAACCAGTAAAGAACTACGAATAAAAGTACGAAAAAAGAGTTACGTTGTCTAAAATGTTACTTAACAATATTGAGAGTTGAAAATTCGACGATCCAACTATTTCTGACTGTTCTCCAAAATTAGTTATTTTCGGCTAAATCCACCCAGTTATTCTTTCCAAGTGAAGTAGACTGCTTGAGATCTACACATCTATTATACTAGATAAGTAATGCAAGTAACTACGGCTTTCAAAACGACAATTAATACGCTTTTGATTGGTAATTGAACATTATAATAATCCCAAGTTTGAATCCTAGTCAAGTTTGTGTCTGCTACCCACTAATGAAATAAAAAGTAGTATCTAGATAATAAACCAAGTGCTCAATACTGGTTAGCAGTTTGTAGGAAAAGAATAATTTCGAATGTTCAACTCTTATAACAACCTTCTCTCAATTGAATTTTGCTAGAAAGAGAAATAATGACAATAGATTTTGTCATGAAATTAAAGATAGAGTTGTCATGAAATTAAAGATCATAGATTTTGTCATTAGTAACGTAGTAATGAGACTACAATACAGGTAGGACGATGAGAACGTCGTAGTTCCCCTCAGAAGAGAAGTTTGATACACGATAGCTTGACAAAAATTTGGGAAGCTCACCTATCCTCTTGAGGTCTTTGTAGTCAGGCTCAGGTTCCAAGTAAGGTTTCAGCTCATCGTCTTCGTAGCCCATATTCATCCATTTGTCTTTCATTATCGTCTGCAAAACAATGTAAATGAGAATAAGACGTTAGACAGCGTAAAAGAATGATACCAGGATTGTTGGTGGATGGATTAAAATATTTGCTCATGGAAATATGATAAGGGATAAGTTTATGGTGAATATCTTCCATAGCGAAACTACTTTGCAATCAGAGAATGGCAATCATGGATGCTACGGAAGTTTCGATCTAAGTAACCAAATAGCAAAACCCCACAATTTAATGGCACTCAGTCAGGTTAGTATACCGAAATCAGATCCTGGATGAGCACAAGTCTAGAAAGTTCCATGGGCCACTGATCCTAGCATACCGAGCGAGCTCCATGGGCCACTATTACTAGCATACGGAAATCAGATCCTTGAAGTGCACAAGTCCACAAAGTTTCATGGGTCACTGATCCTAGCATACCGAGCGAGCTTCATGGGCCACTATACTAGCATACCGAAATCAGATCCTTGAAGTCCTGAGAGGTTCATTGGCCACTGTTCCTTCCACTCAACGCGCCCTCTTCATCACAGCTCATCTCTACTCACCTAACTCTCTCCAGTGGAGAGAGAAGGTTAGGCCTGAGGAGGCTTCTGACCATTCGGTAGTCAGTACTGGCGGGCATGATCGGCGCCCTGCTGTTCCCACTATCGAAAATTTCGTCAGCTGTACAGCTAAGTCTCAGGGAGAGCCCGTTTTGTGGGGAGGAACACGAACCCAACAGTCCTGGCGCTTCCCAATACCACCTGCTGCTCCCACTCAGACCATCGTGCTGCCAAGCCCTAAGCGTCTTCAGAGTGGCTGAAGCTGAACCCTGGGAAGTGACCTGGCAGTATGAGGCCATGACAGCAATTAAAGCCAGATAGGATGTTGAGGTCGGACAATACTTTCACTGTTGAAGGGCCGGAGTCTCTGAAATAGACGCCATCCAGATACTTCTGAGATGAGGAAGTGATGTAGAACTGCGAGGAGAGGAGAGCGTCCCTTTGACGGGGCGATGTACGCTCGACGTGGGGGTCATTCTTGAACCAATTAGTCTTCTTGTGTTGTTCTTTTGTGTGTTTCGAGTTAAATTTATTCTGGAGGTACCATTACCAGGGTACCATACCAGGTGTATACGGAATATAGCAGAGGCGTGGGTTTGAGATGGAACAGTGATATGGAAGGAATCAAGGCAACATAGCACAGTTCGTAACCCTCATAGGAGTTTTGCATTGTTGGGATCTGATCCAATCCTGCAGTTTTTCAGGTATACTGAGTGATCTAAATTCCTTCGTCATTAACTACAAGCGCCGAATCAAATAAAATTCGAGGCAACTGCCTCTTCTCAGTAGGTAGCGCAGAAAAAAAAAGAATCATTATAACATGACATACGAGCAATTCATCAGTGATGCAAATACAGGTCCTCCACCATCAGCCATGAAGACAATCACAACCTCTATGCCATGCACGAGCTTCATCAGGGGAGAAAGAGGCAGAAAAATGCCTAACCAATTCACATTAACAATCTAATTAAAAACGGACAATCAAACAAGAAATCGCATTTAAAGAATTGTCGATTGGATTTGTGAATTAACTGGAGATCAAGAAACATGCAAGTTAAGCACACCAAACTTCAATTCAATACTTGAGTATGGTTGTCATTTTAAAAGAGGTTTCCACATTCCACCAACTAACTCTTGTATAATTGTACAAGACAGTGAATGAGACGAGTACAGTATGAGAGACATGCAATTTCAAGACTCAAGACTGTGCTGCATATCACAGCGAATCACATTAGAAATTTACTACTTTCTAAGAAGAGGCAGTTCTTCCAATGACATTTTGACTTGCTGTATAGTTCTTAGGTCACTCCATCCCCCAATTAATGGATTACAAGTGAACACCAACAGGAACTTGACGACATTAAAATGATTTTGGCCTTAAGAAGCGATGGAGTTTTGACAAAGATATCGAAAAGCTCGATGGCACAATCACAACTTCTCCCCCGAATCCAGTACAACTTTACAAAAGCCTCATATTTTGGTCGTTTGATTCGTCAAATGTTAGTTTGAAGGCTGAACAACGGTTAAATACAATAAGATAGTTCAATTGCTGCCTTACCGCCTTCGTGATTTCTTCCCCTTCTTTTACCTAAATAAAGTTGACCAATAGTGTATCAAAGCAAGGGATAATACTAATAAAGTTGTGCTAATACTAAAGAGTCGTAAGGACTCGACATAATTATGTTTGATAACCAAGTTGATCATTGGGAGAGAAATTTACCTAACTAGGAGGAGAAAATCTCCTCTAAACTGTAAGTATCTAGTAAGCTGAAAACTGGAATGAGTGTGTTGTGTGGGTGATACGGTGTCACAACACCGAATTCCATTGCGCTTTGATGAGGTTGTGAATTAAATTACATAATAATGAGCGTTATTTGTTTTTTTTTATAAATTTTTATCTGAGTTTATTTTAAATTACCTGAAAATATTTATTTATTGAATTTGCATGACTTTAATTGCACTTGTAAGTTTTGATTATGTTGTAATCCCAAAGGAGGTAGTACTACGTTGTCAGGATTAAGCTGATTTCGTGCACAGCTGATTGTATTGGAAGGATGTACTATGTGAGAATATTCACTAGTGAGGGGTAGATATCGCGAAACTAGGTTGACCTGAGATCTCCAGCTGTGCAAGATCATCACTGGTGCAAATAATCTACTTCAAATTTACACATGAACAAACATTATTGCGACCAAATAATTCGATATTTCCTATCCGTTATCAACACAAAGAACGATTATTGAAAAAAACCCAGGAAATTCCAGATCCACGGGTAATGCTCAATTATAGATCAGATACATTGTAGCCCATCTCCACAACATTGAAATAAATCATCTTCCCTCCTCCCACATATAACACTTGTTTTTCCCATATCCTAGTCAATCAATAGTTTCCCCAACACCACATACAATAATTTTATTGAACTACATCAAAATGAATCCCCAAACCCATGTGAAATTGTATAAAAAATTAATTCCAGTTTTCCACTTTTTGTGTGCAAATAGTTGAGATTTTGAGGCTTTCCTCAAATTGGTGTGTAAGTAGCTCATACACGCATACGCCAAGTACCAAGTCAAAAGTTTGCAATTTTAAATGACGACTTGGAAAGATTTTAGCTGAGACCAAAAACTCCACAGTAGGATGGGATACTTGTGAGATTATCGGTAGCTAGTAAGCAGGCGCCTACTACGACAAATACGCCTACAAATTTAGTTAGTTAGGAGGACACCCGGTTTTCGTTTGTCGTGAGAAGACTTGTTCCATGTTGTACTTCTGTTCCAAGTTTTCCCGAAATTATTCCAGTACTCAGGGTTTCTACATACCCTTAGAAACTCAACTATTTTTTAATTTCTCTGACTGATTTTATTGGTTCAATATCCGATGAAGTACCGTAAGTTTGCTGGGGTTTTTTCGACTCACACTCGAGCGATGCCCTTTTCGCAGGGTTGAGGACAAGGAACTTCTTAAGGAGGTTTTCGCAAGTCCGTCGACATGTAGAAGGGGAATTCGATATTTCCCCCCGGAGGGACGCGCTCTCTCAGCTCGCGGAGCGTCGATCCATCGAAGGGTAGGGAGCCGCTGACGAGGGTGTAGAGGATGACGCCCAGCGACCCAACGTCTACTTCCGGTCCGTCGTATTTTTTTCCTGAGACGAAAATATCGAGTAATAAGTGGTGAGGAATGAGAAGGAAAACGATGAAAAAATTAAGCATTTGGAGGCATATTCGACATGGAACATCATCGAGTTTATCTTAAACTCGTGATTATTCATGTTGACGTTAAAAAGTGGCATTATTTTTCTTGACAAAGGTTATTCTTTTCAGAAAACCAAATTTTACACGATTCACACACGTGTTCACTCTACAGAAACTTAGTGGTTGACTAATCACTCTAATCAGTCTGTGTTTTTTTACTCAACAAGTCTTCCTACTGGGTTTTCTCTACTAGTAGAACACCAGAGATTATTAAGCATGTTACTGATCAATTGCAAAATATAAGCAAAACCTTTATTGATTCCACAGAAAATGTCTTCACTTCTTCATGAATTGGCTCTTCATTGGGAGTCAGCAACTCCAATTGTTGATGAAATTATTGTTCAAAGCGATGGCAAAGTTCTAGCCTGGTTACAGGAGTAACCTTATAAGTCGATTGGTCAGGAATACAGGAAGTAACTTTCCTGGTCCCTTGGCCATGTTACGAGAGTAACTCTTCTAGATATCTGGAAAGGATACATTAGTAACTTCTAGGTCCCTGTCCAAGGACACAGAAGTAACCCTTCTAGCTCCCCCTGGCCATGATTCAGAAGTAATCTCCTAAGTCCCCTAGTCAGGATACAGAAGTAACCTTCATGGTTTCTTGGCCAGGAATGCAGGAGTATAACTTTCCAGCTCCCTAGGCCAGCTTACAGTAAGTAACCTTCTAGGTCCCTGGCCAGGATACAAGAGTTAAATTTCTAGCCTTCCCCAGGACAGATATAGAAGTAACTTCTAGCTCCCCAGGACAGATATAGAAGTAACTTCTAGCTCCCTGGTCATGATATAGAAGTAACCTTCTAGGTACCCTGGGCAGGGATACAGGAGTAACCTTATAGCTCCTCTGGCCATGATTCAGAAGTAATCTTCTAAGTCCCCTAGTCAGGATACAGAAGTAACCTTCATGTCCCTTGGCCAGGAATGCAGGAGTAACTTTCCAGCTCCCTTGCAGCTTACAGGAGTAACCTCTAGGTCCTGGCCAGGATACAGGAGTAACCTTCTTGTTTTCCTTCCTTCCTTTTTCCCTGATCTTGAACCTTATGGTCCATCAGGGTAGATTAGAGGACAACTAATAGGTCGTTGGGTGTCAGGTGTTTCTTACATCTGCTTTATTATGATGATAAGACCCTAATAAGTTTAAAGAGCATGGGGAAAAGCTTCTAATCTCTAGAAAAACCTCCACCACCTGATCTATTGAGATTATAAAATAATAATTAATAACATTATTCTTAACGTACCTTGAAATAATTCGGGAGGCGGCGTAAGGAGGCTTCCGCAAAACGTATCAGTTTGTTACCAGGGTAATTCGTTACTAAATCCAAAATCGGCTATTTTAATGTTCATTTCGCTATCCAAAAGAAGATTCTCAGCCTGCAAATATTTCAGATGGGAATTAGACAAGCATGATTGAAGAGGATCCCACAAAATAAATTAGTATCATGTATTGTGTAAACTAGTTACCTTTAAATCTCTGTGAATTATTTTCTTTTGATGACAGTACTGTACGGCGGACACAATCTGTGAATTTACAAAATTAAGAATTAGTTACCATTGATTCTAGAAATAGATCGATTAATCAAAAATCCTCTTATCAAATCATATAAGAATTAAAACAGCAATAAAAACATGCGTATGTTGGAATTTAGCATTTGGAACCTTAAAATCAGACCCAGTGCCTTTGAAATCCTACTATGCCGATCTACTTCTAGATTGACCAAAGAACGGGTTGAAATATGGCGCGTGAGAACTCATTCAAACGACAAAATTACTAAGCAAGTTTCCTAATGGAATAAATCGTAATTTCTTACCTGTCGGAATTTAGCTCTGGCTTCTTTTTCTTTCATCCGACCATGAAGAACGAGATAATCAAACACTTCCCCTCCGCTAGCATACTCCATAACCAGGTACAGTGTCTTTTCAGTCTCTATTACTTGGAAAAGTTTAACTGCAACAAACGTCAAAACATACAGACATGGGCAACGAAGCAGGTTAAACAAAGCGCAATTATTTTTGAGTGGTCTTAGTCTGACTCGATGATTACAATTCTTGAGTTTCTTCCTGCCAATCAATCAATGTTACTTTTATTGATCATTAATCGAGATAATTAGATTTAATGAGGTTTGATATTGATATGAACTACTTTCCAATAGGAGAAACAATAGAACACACAACTATTTAGGTTGATCAGTTTTGAATTTGTATGCTCAAATAAATTCCTTATCGATCGGTGATAATATAATCGTTCATCACAATAATGGGAAATTCCACTAGAAAAAGAGTTATTAAAAAACGGCCTTATAGTAAGAGAAGCACAAGAGGATAACAGTTTACCATCCTATCTGTTGTTTACGCTCCTTATCGGAAGCCAGAATTCAGTCGTGGTCAGACAAAGCCCACACACAAAAATTTTCGTCCACTGGACCACCAGAGAATAAGAAACGAACATCTGCAAACTTACCTATATTCGGATGATCCAGCATTTTCATTATTCTAACTTCCCTAAATAGCTGCAAAAGAGGAGAAACCTAATATTAGAGAATTTTATTTGGATTTCATTAAGGGGATCCTTGATGAAGTACTTTGATCAAGAAAAATGTACGACGAAAGTTCACTCACCTTTGTAAACTTCCTGGATTTAATTGTGTTTTGTCGATTATTTTAATAGCGACCTGGAAACAAAAAAAACACATGGAGATTTAATTAAAAAATCAACCAAAATGCCAGTAAAAGGAAGTAAGATCACCTGGACAAAAACCAAGAAGTGCAAAGGACACACACACATCCTACATAGTATATCGATGCACTCAGTTTGTACGAGCGTCAATCATTAATGATCAGTAACGAGTGGCTAATAAGCCTACTAGAATATTTATGCTACAACTGGAGAGATTTCCGGAATTCTCCACTACAAATAACAGTTCGTCAAGATTACCCAGAAGGCACTCCATCTTACAAAAACACGAAGATTGAAATAATGTATGGGTACGGGAAAACAACAAAAATCGAATTTGAAGCAAAATTTGCGAACTGAGGAGGCAAATACACAAAAGTACAGGGAAATTACTCAGGAATTAGAAAATCGTGTATAGAAAAATGTGTGAAAGAAATGTTGAAATCTAGTCACTACACGAGGATCACATCAGCGACGGGCCTATGAACATCTTTCGGGCGAGGGAGGTGGGGGGGGGGGGGGGGCTTTAATCGTCATGGGAAGTACGAGGGTTGTTCCAAAAGTAAGTTCTGACAAGCTAGGAAAAATTGGAAAAAAGAAGAAAAGTTACAAAAAAGTATACATTTGTATTCAGCAAAATCCCAACTATTTTTCTACATAATTGCTAATTTTTTCCAAGCATTTGCGATAACGGTATTACAGTTTTTTCAGTCCGATGATGTACCAATTTTCATCCAAATTGCGTAGCCAGCTGTGAACCGCACACTTAACTTCTCCATCCGTCCGCAGGATTTTTTTTTGCTCAACATTCCTCGCCTCTTGTTTTTTTTTATTGCCTTTCTCAATTCTGTGAGGTCACTGCAATACCTCTGCATGTATGGTTGTGCCCCTGTCGAGGTAATCAACCAGCAGAACACCCTTACAGTCCCAAGAAACTGTAGCTATCACCTTCCCAGCGGAATACTCGACCTTGGCTTTCTTGAGAGCACTCAACAAATTTGATTGGGATGTTTTCCTCCACCCTCCCTATTCCCCAGACCTAGCACCAAGCGATTTTCACCTATTCCCGGCTCTCAAAACCCAACTGCGAGGAATGAAATTCAGATGGAGAAGTTAAGGATACGGTTCACAGCTGGATACGTAATTTGGGTGAACATTGGTACACCATCAACTGAAAAAAATTGGAATACTGTTATCGCAAATGCTTGGAAAAAAGGGCGATTATGTAGAAAAATAGTTTAGACCAATAGTTTGTAAAAAATATAATTTTTTTGTAACTTTTCTTTTTTAAATTTTTCCTAGCGTCGGAATTTACTTTGGAACAACCCTCGTACATAAAGGTGTTTTTTAATAGTGAATTAAATGAGATGATCGATACTATATCAATACTCGGAAAGTACGGATAATTTTCCACTGACTTAAAACTCTCAATAGGCCAGCCAACGTGACACAAAGGCTAAGATCAGAAAACGACACGTTTGCTTTTTTTGATGTTGTTAGTGATGGTACTAGAGTATTTAAAACCAAGTTTGCAGCTTAGAAAGAGATGTAACCACGAGGTGCTCGAAAAACATTGAAATTTCCAGGCATTTTTCACTTATTGGTTTTCTAACTACAAAAATGTGCGTCCTACCGAAAAACTCACTATATACTATTTTAAAGTAGACAAAATTTGTCACCATTTGGGAGCAACGGCTGCTTTGTAAGTCACATAGGTCCCAAGATACAGATGCAGGAGTCAGATGATGTCCTATCACCCCTCTAGCCAACCAGCAGACGAATAAAATTTTGTTCACTTTTGATTAATTTTCCTGTGAGTAAATCTTATAATAAATCACTGTTAAGTATTTTCACAAGGAAATCAGTATTGAAAGTGTATATAGGGTGTAAGCCTATCTGCCATACTGCACAAGTCGATTCTACAACTAATTTGCAACAAAAAATGTCTCCTAGCAATTTTCTTTAAAAAACTTCGTATCCGAGTTATTTCAAATTTAAATTTTTTTCTCGTGATTTTGATCTTACGTCATTAAATTCGTAATAATTCCTTTAATTTGCAGTGATAATTACAATTGAGGATACCATTGGAAAGATCATTAAATTTCCTATGGGATAGATGCCTCACCTTTTTTTTAGTCAAGGTTTGAGACATGAAAAAGCCTTCTGAATAGGAAATTTTACGTAATTTGGGAACCTCGAATTTTTTCAACCACAAATTGAACTATGAGAATCTGAAATTTTCCAAGATGCAAGAACAGTAAAAACTGCGCCAAAATCTCAGCTTTCCAATGGTATAATCAAAAAATATTACAAACAAAATTTGGGGAGAAATATGAGTTTGAACGCGAAAAAAGTGCATTTTTTCAACGAATCATCGCTCTGGCTTGGAGTCTGAGGGGTCGGACGATGGAAGTGGGTGGGAGTGGAAGTGGAGACCGCAGTAGATCGCGAAGTCTCCGGAAACAGGAGGACGGAGCGCTGATTTCGTTGAAAAAACAGTTTTCCGCGTTCCAACACAAATTTCTCCCCTAAATTTGTTCGTAAAATATTTTTTGATTATACCATTGGAAAGCTGAGATTTCCTCGCAATTTTTTCCGTTCTTGCATCTTGAAAAAAAAAATTGGTTCTCGTAGTTTAATTTGCGATTGAAAAAATTCTACTTAACGGAGGCATCTATCCGATAGGAAATTTAATGTTCTTTCCAACGGTATCCTCAAATTGTAATTATCACAACATATTAAATGAGTTATGAGCAAATTAATGACGTAAGGTCGAAATCATGGAAAAAAGTTTAAAATTAAAATAACTCTGAAACAAAGCCTTTAAAAAAATTGCTAAGAGACGTTTTTTGTTGCAAATTCGTTTTAGAATCGTTTTATATAATAAGGCAGACCAGTTACCCTTACACACTGTTTAAGTTCATCGGTTTTATAACCGAAACGCCGAGTGTAGAAACGGGACAAGTCCGAGAAACCTCATTTTACAGGAGACGCAAGAAACTACCAACTGAGTGATGAATTTAAAATCTGGTAAATCTCCTCATGATTTAGAGTATTTTACCCCATTCGTCACCAGAGAAATTGCAATGCTTTGCGCTCTATTCCTTCAATTACGTTCTGATTGGAAAAAAAAAACCCAAGAGCACAATGACTTAGATTGTACTGTGGAATAATTTTTATTGAGCAAACATTTTAGGATAACTGTTTTTTTAAAATATTTTTCAAAAAAGGAAGAGTAACAGCTCGTTCTAGAAGCGATGTTTCGCTGAGTCAGGGATGTACCGATGAAGGCATTCTAAGTCGTAATTTTTTTTTTTCAATTTATTAGGTTTTTCCTATCTTTGTAGAGTCTGTCGACTTCTTCATCACTGAACCCCTACTGAGACGAGCTTTCTTCTATACGTTGCGTTTCACTGTTACATTCACTCATTTTGCATCGAAATTGAACAGAAAATAGCTTCAAAAGTATCACTTTTGACAGAGAAACCGAGAACAATGAAATTGCGTGTAAGTAAATAATGAAACAACATAAACATTAGGCCGTGAGTCACGAAAATACCTGAAACCGTGGGGGAGGTCTTCTCCAAGTTGGCACAACAAACAACGTCAGCGTGACGGTATAGTTTACAGGTTGAGTGAAAGAAGTCACGTTATGGACTTGTCGCGCTCTTACAACCCAGCACCGATTTCAATCATCAGTTTCTACCAATGTACGAGGGGGGACCCAAA
>CM019176.2:58536854-58688816 GCA_009739505.2 Apolygus lucorum
GATGTTTCGCTGAGTCAGGGATGTACCGATGAAGGCATTCTAAGTCGTAATTTTTTTTTTTTCAATTTATTAGGTTTTTCCTATCTTTGTAGAGTCTGTCGACTTCTTCATCACTGAACCCCTACTGAGACGAGCTTTCTTCTATACGTTGCGTTTCACTGTTACATTCACTCATTTTGCATCGAAATTGAACAGAAAATAGCTTCAAAAGTATCACTTTTGACAGAGAAAAACCGAGAACAATGAAATGGCGTGTAAGTAAATAATGAAACAACATAAACATTAGGCCGTGAGTCACGAAAATACCTGAAACCGTGGGGGAGGTCTTCTCCAAGTTGGCACAACAAACAACGTCAGCGCTGACGGTATAGTTTACAGGTTGAGTGAAAGAAGTCACGTTATGGACTTGTCGCGCTCTTACACCAGCACCGATTTCAATCATCAGTTTCTACCAATGTACGTTACGAGACGTGTCTCTTTTTCACACATAACTGTGAACTGACACGACAAGAACAGTTTTTCAAGAAAAAACCAAAAAGACCTAAATAGGACACTCGGCGATTCAAATATAAGACCCATTTTGAATAGCATTCAAATTTTCTCGAGAAACCCGATATTCTTGTTATTTCGAATTTTCATGACTTCACGTCTTCATGAATTTCATGTTGCTGACCAATGTCCTTTATGGTTCCCGGTTGTGCTTACATTGAAATTTAATAATTCATTTCTGGGAAAAGTGGCTAATGGTCGTACTTGGGGACCTTCTAGACTTACAAAGCTGCCGTTGCGCTCAAATACTAGCAAATGTTGTCTATTTTGAAAAAAGTAGTACAGTGACTTTTCAGATAGGAAGCACCATTTTTGGAGTTTAAGCCAAAAAGTTGAATAATGTAAGAAAATGTCGCGGGTTTGTAGAGCCCCTAGCATTTTGCATCAAGTCTTTCGAAGCTGAAAGCTTGGAAATAAATACTAATGGTACCATCCCTGACAACATAACAAAAATTCGGAACTTGACTGTTATTTCCGACCTACGATGTTTTTAATGACTGACCTACAGAAGGAGAAGGTCTCCCGATATCGTGCGTCATGAGATAGAAAAAAACGTCGTCATGTTTACTGAGAGAAGTTATTCATTTGCTGAGTAAAAAGGATGTTTATTGAGTAATTTTTCATGGTTGAATCGAATGAGACCAACCTCAGAATTGAACAGATATTCGCGAGTTGAGATCCTCGAATTTGACCAAAATGGTAGGGAAATTTCGTCGTAGCCTCGAAATGGACAGTCCCCATTAAAAACCTTTTTGTGTCATTTGATTTGGTATGGAAACGACATTTTAATGGGAAACTTTAATCAGTTTTAGAAGTTTCACTATTTATCCATACTGAGGATTATTGAATAGGATCAACCGTATGATTTGGAGTTATGTGAGAGCTGAAAACCTCGAATTTGATCAAAATGAAGAGTAAAATGTCATTTAGTCCAATCAAATAACGGTTTGAGACCTAAATAATTCCGACAGACGAAGAAAATCTTTTTTAGCGCAGTTAGGGGGTATCTAAGGATGACAATAACAAAATTCCTGATGATTAGGAGACGAGCAAACATCAAGACCGAAAAACTGGGGTTTTAATAATTTTTTGGTATAAGAAGTTGGTAGAAGGTTAAATTCTTCGATTGAGTAGGATTTTGTGTTCTGACCGAGCCAAAACCGTACAAGCACACGTCAAAGTTATTCCATAATTTAGACCTTAGATTTTGAGGTGAAAAATAAAATCGTCGTAGATGGTTAAATTTTGCGTCTAGAGAGTACCGAAACTTAATATTTTACACACATTATCAAAAATCATACTACAGCAGACGGAGATAATCCCCCTATGAAAGGACCACAGCCATTGCAGTCCTGACGACTTTTTAGAAGAGAGTCATACACTGGAATAACACTAGACCACAATCAGCATCCCCGCAATTTTAACGAAGTCATTGATACAACTCTAAAACTTTATTTGCAATTTGAGTGAATTTCTGGGTATTTCTAAAAATATTATCGAAAAACCAACGCAAAATTGAAAATTTTCAGCAACAGTTTTACAGTTATGAATTGGTCAAAATACACGAAATGGGAACTCGATCGAAGCAGAATTTAACCCTCTTAACTTCTATGAACTTTTTTTTCGATTGGTTATGCTTGTATTGAAATATTATGAAAACCCCTTAAACAAATAAAATGAAACAATTCGAGTTTTAGCCTTCTTGATGTTAGCTTGCTTTCTAATCATGAGGACTTTTGTCATTACCATTACAACGCTAAAAAAATAATTCCTACTAAGTATCGGAATAATTACGGACTGGACTATTATTCCGAAACTAATACTCCTTTCAAGCAACGGTGGGACGGACTTGGGTTATTTCATTATCAGAAAACGTCGATAATCTCATTCGATTTGTCATTTAAAAATACCTAGAAATCTACCACAACACGAAATAAAGCCCAGAAGTCCCCAAAACACTATTTTATAGACTCGCCTAAATTTATTAGAATCACTGGTTTCATTACCCTCATGCCAACGACAACTTGCGACCTAAATTTTATAGGAACACGAATCATGTATTTTTTATTCCCTATTTTTCATGTGCGAAAATACACAGTAGTGATTCAAAGGGAATTATTATACACACCCTGTTGAAGAAAAACTGTACACATAATTGGGACTCGGTAAGAAAAGCGTTGTTATAGGCCAAATAGGTAAGAATTGATCATAACATTTTTTTTTGTCTTAACTTAGAAGCAATTTAGAATTTGAAAGCGAGCGTTTGATCATAAAGAGTAGCTGGTGCTAAAAATAGTGAACTTTTCATGCGCGCAATCGTATTTGAATAATTGTTTGGGCAATTCCATGATTCGAATACACGATTGCGAATAAAGGTGATATTGACGACGTGATTGATCACTTTTCTAATGAGTACCAGCTAAAAACATTGCGTGAATGATGATATCGGAAGGTACCTAGTAGGGTGAAATAATAGCTAAGCCCCACGGTTGTTCTCGAGCCAAATCAAAAGCATCAAATACTCAACCATAAGGACATTTTCCAAAAATGAAATTGATGAAAAAAACGAAAATGAATAAAATACTAAGATGGACGTGCACTGTTACAAAACTTGAAATATTAGTGCGGATACAAACAATATGCAAGGCAAACTCTACTGTGCGCCAGAAAATCAATCGAAATTAATCGAAATCATAGTTAACAATAAAAAAGCCAAAATGCTATGTCAATTACATTACCACTTTGGCCAACGTGTAAATAGGATAATTCATAAGACTAACATTGGGACTACTAAAATAGCCGAGCGACTGAAAGTTGCAATTTAATTGACGTACCAACTGCTTGTCAGTGGAGGGGGACTGCTGCTAAACAAAATTTCGGTCTTAAACTTCGAAGGAATCTCTTCTATTGCAACGGGGAAAATCGAGGGATTTGTAGAAGAAGCAGCTGACATTTTCATTGCCCTTATTAATTTTTTAGAATACATTGAAAATTAACTGTTACGAGAGAGTCTCGTTCTGACGAAATGAACGAAACAAACAGAGATTACGTCATTTGTTATTTTCATAGTATAGATAGATCCAGATGAACAAAATAGACAGTTTTTATAAACAATTACGTAAATGAAAGATGGGACTGTAATCGGTGGTATGTGTCAACGATAACTACTTACAATTGGATTTTTAGGCTTTTGCTAGGTTTTTTCCAAATGTTAGTCTGCTCTCTAGGTATTCAGTAGGTACGAAGGTACACCTATACTTACTTCGGCAACTACATTCTACGATTCGTAATATTTATCTACTGCGAAAAAAGTTCAATAAAGTAGACTAAGGAGTCTACGTACAAGACTACCGCAATGTACGAGTATTATGTACACCTTCATTTACTTTTCTATGTTTGGCAAAAACATAAATCTCATCAATAAACGAGGTGATTTTTGACCTAATCATAATTTTGGCTAAAAATATTTAAAAATTTCTACTTTCTCAACATTGAAAATGTGATCATACTAATATTCTCGTTCAGTACAACTACATAAACCTACCTACATCATATGAAGAGATACCACAATGTGGTATGTGAAACCTCATGTCATGAGGTTTCAGTTTGTAACTCAACACACATGCTATTTTGGTACCACGTAAAAATCAACGTCGTAGAAACAATCATTTTCCTTACTACCTAACTATTCAGTACCTACATCAACTAGGTAACTATGTGGATCTACAGCTAATTAAGGTTACACTTATTGTACCACTAGGCTAGATAATTGTACCAGTAATATATCCTATTATGTTTGAAACATCCCACGCCAACTCAGTAACTTGTAATAAAAGCCTGTAACTTTGCACACAAATCTGAGGATGAAATTGGAAAAAAGCAAGATTCAGCAAAAACGACTTTTAATTTCTCAATTTTGACTATTAAATTTGGTAAATTTTTCTTGGAAGAATTTCGCCCAATCGTCGCAGAATTTAATTCTCTGTTATATTGACATTGAACGTTTTTTTCATCACTTAATAAAGATTAACAGGAGGTTTCCATTATTTTTCCGACCGTCACTTTTGACCGCACTTCGCGACCGTTCGTCACGTGACGACTCAAGAAAGCGTTAATATGTTAATTTCAACAAATATGTCATGATTGTGATATTTTTGTAGCTAAATAAACATTTAAAAAATTGTATGGTCAAAAAAATGGTGAAAAACTAATTATTATTAAATGCTCTGACGGTAGACCTACGGTTCTACAGTCCGTAGTTTTTTAAAAATCATAGTTTGGGAATAATTGCGAAGATCCACAAAAAAATGCAAGCATTTCACAGTTTTGGCGGGCTATGTAAGTAGAATTTCGGGGTTGCAAATTTGGTCATATCGACACATCGAAAAAGTCTTCCAAGTGGGTGAGCCACATAGCTTCCACGTATCCGATGCATAGAAGATAGTCCCAAATCATTCCCCTCACAGGGAACCATCTACACTCCAACCTACACAATCCCTGGAAATTGGATTGAATCCGGACGGAAAGTGTAGGAGTTATGGCTATCACAAGGGTTTTAAGTTTGCACATTCGCAGCGGCTAATATCAATTCGGAGGCGATAATTTTCATGGGGACCATCTACTCGACAACCCGCACAATCCCTAACTAGCGAAGCCTAGCGGTCTTTCAAAAACTCCATGAATTGCACAGGAAGTTTACGAAATTCATTAACTTTTGCGGTTTTTCAGATTAGCCTGTCTCACTCATCAAGTGCACGGGATCTCAAATTTCCTCAAATTTTGACGATTTCACCAAAGTTACTTCACTTCTGGATGATTTTATCAATTATTCAACTATTATTTCACTTTTTCAAATGTTTTTTAGATTTTTACATTTGCCTACACTAAAGCAGGGCAAAAATTCAGGGATCGATTCTACAGGGTATTTCCAACAAAGAAGCTTTCGTAGCGATTTTGTTTTAACCCCTTGTTTTTCCAAGTTTTTTCAATTTTAATTTTTTTTCAGAGTTTTTTACTTTATATAATTAAAACTGCTATATTTCCCGCTATTTACCAAGAAAATTCAATTTGGAGGATATGGTTGGGAAGAGCGTTAAACTTACAAGCTACCTAGTGCCAAACCAATATTTTTTATAACTAAAACATTTGAAAAAATAAAGTTGAAACGCAAAGTTCATTTTTTTTATTTGACAAAACCGTTGGAAAGGAGATAATCCAGGTGTTTTTTTGCGAAGAGCGCCCAAAAATTTTAAACTTTGATTTTCGACTTGATTTATTAAAAATGTTTTATTTTGGTCTACTATTTTCAATAATAAACCTTTGGAATCGAACAAGAAAACAAATTTATCCCCTCCCCCCACAAAATTTGTTGGTTTACTTTTCAATGTAGGTAGAATCCGAAAATCGAATACCTACAAATTTGTCCATCCGTCCGCCGTACGCGGCACTTTCCTTAGTTCCCCTTAGTTAGTAGATTTTGATGAAATTTGGTATACGGGAGAGAACATTTGGGGTCTAGCTGTGCCCCGTAGCTTTTGGTTGATGTGGGTCACTTCTAAGGGTTGAAATTTTGAAAATGCCCTAGATCAAAATATTTCGATATAAAGGTATTGTTTTTTAAATCAATTTAAGATAGTAGTATTGAATTTAAAAAATTTTTAGGGACCACGCGGACCTCTGTAGGACAAACCTTTTGCTCCCTAAGATAATTTGGTTGGGCATACGATAAATCAGAAAAACGAGTGTGAATCGCAAAAGAGGCCTAATATCCGTTCAAATTTTAGCTGACCAAAATGGGATTGCTATAGGTACGTGGTAGGCAGGTGGTGACAGTGGCAAAGCCGACTTCTTTGGAGACGAGTGATCTATATAGAAAAATAATGAACCTTTGTGTAATCATTTGCAGCGTTTTTAAAAGATATTGGTTTTGCAGTAGGTAGCTTGTAAATTTAACGCTCTTCCCCACGATATCTTCAAATTTGAATTTATTTTGTAAATAAAGGGAGATAATATGGCAGTTTTAATGACATAAGATCGAAAATACGGGGAAAATCTTTAAATTGAAAAACTTGGAAAAACAAGGGGTTACAACCAAATTACTACGAAACCTTTTATGGTTGTAAACAGTTTGTAGGACCGATCCATGGATTTTTGCCCATCTTTACTCAGTTTACTAGGGAACACATGAGTTGGGAAAACTCGACTAAGTCCTTTCTCAACTAAATCTTGCAGAATCCCAAGAGAACTCAGTTCCAGACTACCTCGACTAGAATTACGAGTTGATGAATTGACGTGAAACAGTCCTCAACAGAGATATCAAAGGAATACTTGAACTCGGGACTTACCTCCTTGCCAGTGGGTACGTGCTTGGCGAGTTTAACTTTGGCGAAGTTGCCCTTCCCGATGGTCTTGAGGAGGCGGTACTTGCCGATGTGAGGCTCGTCAGACCCCCGGTTCCGAGTGGAGCTGACCCGCCGCTCGCCGCCTCCAGTGCCCCCGGCATTCTCGCTCCCCTGCAACACATCGCAGAGAACCCTTAGTCTGGGCGCGGCCATCGAGGAGTAAACCAGAGGTAGAAACATCTTCAAGTGATTCGGCTGAAGATTCCCCAGGATGATGAAATTCAACGACTTTTTGAAATAGTTATCGAATTTTTCATTCTAGAACTCGTAACTCTGATTTCCCTCCTAGTTCAGACAGCAGACCTCCCCACCGGCATAGCACCACCACACTAACGGAAAATGACCTCTCGGACTTACATCGTTCTTATCTTTCAACGAGATTAGCCGAATCAACAAAGATGTTTCTTCCCACTGAAATAACATTCAAATATTCGACTTAATCTCATTACTACTTATGATAACATGGAATATTACAATTAATGAGATACCGAACTGTTATTCAAAACGCTATGTCCACTCTTGAGGCAATTATCGTACTTCCAAGACTATGAATCATGCTTTATTGAGGTGAAGTGTCAGCAAAAACAAATTACGTTTGTTTTACAAACAAAAATTCAAAAGCGAATAAAAAATGGTAGTGGACGTGACGTTTTAAAATTCAGCTCCTTAATTTGGTCCTGTGATTCCTTCTTTAGTCATGTAGGTATATTATAAGAATAAGATAAGTTGTGAAACAAGCATGATAGTACACAAAAACTTCAAAGGAATAAATACAAAGAGTATGGTTACTCATGTACACGCAAGTATTCTCGTGGGGAGTTTCAGGAGTGGGTGTTTTAATTTATGATCAAAGAGAAATTAAGACGATGTACATCACGCCTACGGGAAGGACGCGTCGTATTTCCTGATTTGTCTCCGACCGACGAGGTCTTGTGTAGTGAGAAAATCGTATTTATAGCAAGCGAGAGAGCAACTCACGATGCAAATGACGTGAAAGCTGCGGGACGCGATATTTGTCGGACTTGGTTATGTGACAAGGTCGATCTAGCAATGTCCTCAGCAAATCCGAAACACTTTCACCCCGGAAACACATAAAACCGGCGTTAGTCCTCTTTGGTATTCGTGTACGGTAGGCGCGCTTATAATCCATAAATATAAAAAAGCGAAGGAAATTCGAATATCGTTATAAGAACGTCGTAAGATTCGGTAGGATTGGTAAAGCCATCGTGTGGATGGAATTGTACATCAAAGGGTGTTCGCCTGCTAGCTCGCCCTGAGTGAACGGGATGCGTCATGAATATCCAAGTCTGACACTGTTCAGGATGCATGGAAATTGAATCTCCACGAATTTCAGTATTGTAAATTAGAAAGGCATCTTAGTGACGGTATATTCCTGAAAACAAAGCTGAAAAGTTTGAACGTACACATCAGGGGAAAATGCCATGTAGGAGTGATGTTTTTCCTCTAGCCCTGCTACCCAAAAAACATGTAGCTTTCTTGTAACTTCATTAAATTTGCAATAATCTTAATTATGAAGAGGTGGTGCTAGGGACGTCCAAACGAGCGAGCAGAATGGTTGTAAGCGCAATCAGTAATTTCTGTTCGGCGAACTTCACTAATTGTCCCATCAAAAGAACGAAATTCAGGTTCTGTACACATTCCACGACTGGGATCTCAGGAAGCAGCCTCACACAAGATAACTCAGCTGAACAGGTCTCAAGGTTGATTAGTTCGCAATTATCACGAGAAGAGGATCATGATGGTGGAGAGGCATGAAGGAGGCTGAATCTGCGACCAGATGGGAGCTTAAAGTGATTTCTGTTCGCCAATCTTCTATTTATTTGAGACTTTGTTTGATTAGTGGCCGCCTACCATAGAAAGAAAGTGGTACCTATGACTATGGGTGTCAGAGGGTTAGTATAAGATGTGGATCTAACACACACCTCAAGTGCCTGCCAAAAAACTTGAAAATAGCACTACTTCCTACAAAGTTATGTTGGAACTGATTTATTGGGAAATAACCTAATCGCCATTCAGAGGTTGCCATAAGATGATCCTAGAGTCAACACAATGCAAAGCCGAAGATAATAACAGACCGGTTGATTTTTTTTTTTTGCGAGGTCACTCCGTTTGTTCGTAGACCGGGAAGCACTACCACATCGTGACATCATGAAGCAATATGAATAAACGCAGCCGTATAAAAGCAAGCAGGACGAAGCACGGATGTATTAGGTAAGGAGGAACTCTTGTAACGTCCATTCAACATGATAATTTTACCAGAACAAAAATAATATAGCGCTTGGAATACAAGATAATCAATTGCTCTCTGCAACTTCCAATTCGAAAAGTTGCAATCGCAAACTCAAGTCTTTCAAAAACTATAAACATCATCTCTTCTTTGCTAGGAAGCAAAATAGAGATATTGTAAGCATTTATCAACATTTATGATGAAACTCATGTGCTCCCATCCCAGTAATTGTTTTACATGATGACGGGAAATTTAAAAAAAAATCGTGAGAAAACGTCTCCCAAGTTTAGTGATTAATTATAAAGCTCCCTCACATAGAATAACATGGACATTAAGAATAAGTGAGGCTTTTCTAATACGAAACATGATATTTTAGATCAGGTTGTTACATGTCAATGATTTTTTGGAATGGTGCCCAAATTTGACATCATTTTTTTTTTTTTTTTTTTACCAGTACCATCCAAAGCGTTCCTACTTTCGGCAGAATGGAAGCAAAAGTGTCAACAAGAAATACGACAGAAATGCCGGAGGTCTTGAGAGATAGGGAACGTGTTATCGAGTGGAAAAGGTGGCGCAGATAAAATATCCCTACGTTGGCCACCTGACGAATCTCCGGTTACGGTGTTCCAAGGGAAAGGAACCTATTTACCCTACTGTTTCTCTGAGGTGAAAGATAACTCCTAAACGCGAATCTTTCAAATCTTGCTCTCGATTTTCTCAACTTGAAGGACAAAATAAGGGGGTAACGCTTTAGGGCCATAGAAGCAGAAAGGTTCAATAGGTTCTATCGGTGGAAACTCGTTTCCAACAAGTGAAAGCTCAAGTCTCGCGTGTAAAAGGATTAGCTCCCGACGAAAGAGGCACGATCGGGAGTTTGTTATTTATTGATAAAAATAACAAAAGTTCCACAAGAAAGAGACACTGTCTACTGTTGACCATTCCAATTTCATCCACGCAGTTCAATAAACTCTTACTAACCACAAAAACGCTGCAAATTATTACACAACGGTTTATTATTTTTATATAGATCACTCGTCTACAAAATCACCAACCATCCAATATGAAGAAAAAAAGAAAAAAAAAATCAAAAAATTGTTTTTTAAAATAAAATAAAAATAAAAATCACCAACCATCGATCGCATTTTGGTCAGCTAAAGGAGATTAGGCCTCTTTTGCGACTCACACTCGTGTTTTGATTTATATATATATATATATATATATATTTCAATATAAACCCTTAAATTTTCGTAGGGAGCGAACGGTTTGTCCTACAGAGCTCCGCGTGGTCTCAAAAAATTCTAAAAATTCCATAGAATCTTAAATTGAAGGAAAAACAATACCTTTATATCGAAATTTTTTGAGTTTGGGCGTTTTCAAAATTTCAAAATTGATTTTGGAACCCTTAGGAGTGACCTACATCAACCAAAAGCTTCGGGGCACAACTAGACCCCAAATGGAGCCTACATACCAAATTTCATCAAAATCGGTCAATGCTAAGTGGCAAAAGTGCCGCGTACGGCGGACGGACGGCCAAATTTTTATTCGATTTTTGGATTCTACGTATCGTGAAACGTAAACCATCAAATTTTGAGGGGGTGTTAAAAATTTTTTTTTCTTGGTCGATTCCAAAGGTTCATTATTGAAAATAATAAACCAAAACTGAGATAACAAAACGTACCTATAATAGGTACCACACACTAGTAACGAAAGGACCAATGGATCACTACTCAACAGTACGCTATTTAGCTTGTAATAAAAGACAATAGGAATTTAGAGGCAAAAAATTAGTCGGTGATGAAGTAACGTTTTATTATGGTCGAAGCATTAAGTAGGTAGTAGCGAGCAAACGGGTTGTCGTTACGGACTAAATGCTTCGACTGTTCCACATTCAAGCAGCGAGAAAACAAGAAGGCAGAGAAATGGGCATTGTACCTGTCATTCCGAAAAAACGAGGTAGAATGAATGGTCATTTGCCCAGACTGCATTAGTACCCGAGTTTATTCTCATTGAAATATTTGACAACAGAACGGGTGTGAAAATCGAGCGAGACGTGACAAGTTACTAGGAGGCTTGATTTTTCCGTCACTTCTCAACAAAGATTATGCTTTTCTCAGGATCGCTTTGCGGTAAGAAGGCTGCTCCAAAGGGAATAACCAGGGAAAGGAAATATTAATTGGAATTCAGTCCACGAGAACTGTTCTGCAGAGAGCAGCAATTTATCACCAACTCAGCCCAAATCCGATGTAACTCGGATACAACGTTACGATGGCGGAAGGGCTGAGTCGAGATTTTCCGCTCTGAATGGTGGTTCCCTCCTAAACAGTAGCAGTAACGCCTTTGATTCGGTTGCGTTGGTTTGACATCCGTGAAAATAAGGTTGAAACCAAGCGCTGAGATTTTGCTGAACGCCTTTAAAAACGAGTGAGGTAATCGAACGGTTTACCAAACGAGGCCTCGAAGCCAGATTTGGGCCGAAGGTGATTGGCCCTTTTCAAGCGACCTATGTAGGTCAACTAGGCCCTTTCAGCTGCAATGAATTGATCGACAATTAGAACAAGTATCTTCAGAATCCTTAAACCTAAGATCAGGCATGTTCGTGAAGATGAATTACAAGTCGAGGAAATAAGAAAATTCGTCTCAAAGGAGTTTTAGATTAAGATTCGCCACGGCAATGTATTGGTATTCAAACTACTGATTACTAGGTACTAATGAAAAAGCTAAAAACCTTAAAGGAGCTGAAGCCAATAAAAATAACAATGCCAAACATCACCACATTTTAGTATTTGGAATAATACCATAATAATAGTGAGACATGAACAACACGGATGCTTCCCGTGAGATACAAAAGTATAGTAGATTGAATGGGGAATAAGTGAAAATTTTATTAGGCAAGCAAAGGGTGCCCCTATCTTGTTGTAAGCACACTAAAGTATGATAATTTGAAATGTTAGGTACCTACTCTTCTTAGAGACAGTAGGAATTGAATACTCCTTCACACCACAGCTTTCTGAAATATCTCGCGAACAGTTATTTCAAATCAAAACTAACTCGGTCTTCTGGTACATCCAACATTACTTGATTGAATTTAACAAGTTTCTGTATTAATACAGCTCACTCCTTACGATTCACATTGCTGTCCCATCAATCCATAATGAACGTATCATGACCTATCAAGATTTTTGGCGGTTTTGAGTTTAAACCTCACACACTGGAACTAGTAGTATCCACGTCAGATATCCAGGAGCGCTAATTTATTTATCATAATATGATAAAGATATTATCTTATCAAGAATCGTATTTTGATTCTAAGCCGTTTTCCCAGTTTCCGGAAAACCTGCTATAAGTTTGATAGGTCATGTATAACCTATATCATAATCACCGTCGTAATATATCTCAGTCCAAATCGACTCTTGTACGTGAGATAGGCCTACCTCATCTAGTCTTCTCTGATTATGTACGAAAAAAGAAAATTGATGTATGATAAAGGTTATTGACAAGTATAAGCATAATAAAAAGAGGATCACATCTACAGTGAACGTATGGGGAAACAAGGGCACAAAACCGAGACTTCCTGTCAAATACCTTTGAGCGCAAAAAACAAAGGCAAGAAACCGGGAGAATTGAATAGAGAAGCGAGGTGAACGACTGTTCATCTTTCCTGAGCAGCTGGGAACTGCAAGGCCTTTGCCCCCGAATTGCCGACCTCTCTCCGGGTCAGAAGCGGCGAGTAGATCGACAAAACATCCCCACCGAAGAGAGCCTGTCTCATTCCTACCTCCATGCCCTGTCCTCTGAGTCTTTGGGTAGTGGGGAGCGGATGCCCTGGCTATCAACATGGAAGACCAGATTACGCTCCAGTTCTCCACCTAATGCATCCGAAGAAATAAAAATGTTTTCACAGAGCCAACTAGTTTTGCTAAGGAGGAACCTTTCATTACTCAGGAAATTAGAGACCATACCGATAACAGTGGACAGATTGTCAATTTGTCAACCACCTCTACTAAATTGGAAGAATATAATGATCAACGATGATATAATATTTATGTAGCACTAATTCTGTAGTTCCTATTTATCGCAGGACTAAGTGATGGTGAGAGTCGAGAGAAACAGAAGAGACTTCACGATGTACTGCTTTCATCGGGAAAACATAAGTTTTCCCTCTTTCTTGGAAGATATTTCTTGAGTAAACAACCGAACACAAGAAACTGTCCTTGAACATCAGAGTCATTTATGCTTCGTCTCAGTAATTTATGCTCTAAGTTTCCATGTCGAAAATGAGATGTTGACCATTGAGGCAAGTAAACAACACCTGAATACCTGTATTGTGTGAAAGGTACAGATTCGTCCATTCAAGAAATCGCGTCACCAAATGGGCACACGTGATGGAGCGTATACAAGAAGTAATTACATAATAGCAGGCGTGTGGGCGAATTGGAGGTCGTTCGTGGACAATGGAAGTCAAAAGATTCCCGAGGTAACTTTCTACCGCTTAGACCATTGATAAAATGAAAATCACGCGATGCAAATAGTATTAAGATAATTTATCATGGATCGGACGGATTGCAACCTAGGTATTACAAACAACCTTATCAAATCCTTGAATTTTAAAACTCAACTCACAGGACTACCTTATCACACCACACCAAGAAATTGACATTCGTATTTCAATTCAGATATTCAATGCAAAGCTTCCCCACCTGCAGTCAAGAGGATTAAAAAAATGGCAGACTTGCTTAAATTTGAATAACTGAAGCAATCAAGCAGAGAAAAATCTGTCCACACATAGCAATTGAGGTCAATTCAAAATAGGTCAGTTCAACTAAGGTGACATCCAACGTAATCAACTGTAGCTTCCAACAAATAGGCTAGTTGATCATCAACTCAAATCGGATGGAGTTCTCTAAAAGCAGTCACGAAGGCGGTTAGTTGGTCACGAAGACGGACTACCTCCACGTGAGACGACGGATTAGAATGGCGAGGGAGGCGAAGAGATAGTGTTGATAATAAAGCATCCCAATTAAGTTTATTGAACGGGAGTCTCATTATATGGTGAAAACCAAACCCCTGCCACTTTTGCGAGATTGCGAAACTGACTGGGACTGGTTTCAGCAGCAATTAAGTAGAACCTGGATGAGTGAGAACTGAAATGAGCAGTTTATGAATCCCACTCATAGAGGTTTTTCCATGGACAGGTTGTTGTTATTACTTTCATTCAACTCATTCAATAGAGAAGTACCGAAAATACTAAATTTAGCGTGGAGAGAAATCATGCACAGCCATGTACTGTAACACCTACAATTGATGAAAGTGATCTTGAATCGATGAGTGGGAGAGTCAACTTTTTGATCTCGAAGCCAATCGATTTCCAGGCACTTCAAATTTATCAGGGGTCCGGTGAGACCCTTAGTACTGAAATACGATCGGGAGGCGGCCCTTTACAGTCGACGGACACCGTTATAAGGTAACAACAGTGCTAAAAGAAAATAGGGCAGCTCAAACAAAGTGTGGTGCTGATTCAGGAGCCCACCTCTGGTATCCTTCCACATTGATCGTATTCCCACTTATAGAGACTCTATTATGGTTGAGATTCCACTTTGAAGGTAGTCCCGAGAAATACGAATTCTACCCATATCGCCGCTCTGGGCAAGAATATTCTACGAAAATTTTTACAATTTTTGAGAGAGATTAAGTCTAGTTTCCTGTATCATTTATAGAACGTCCTGTTTAGTGTAACTACAGAGGGACGTCTCCTAAAACCTGAGCAATCAAAAAATGAGAAGAAAAAATGTTTTGTTCTTTTTTCATTTATGGAATAAACACAAAAATTGGACATAAGGCGTTGTTCCTTACGGTAGAGCAGCATACAAATGCCAACCAGTTTCTCACTCAATAGGTATGTTCTTGAGCCTCAAAGAAGGATATTGTTCCTCCGTGATAGAGATTCTTCCAGTAAACCTGGTTCCTCCGTATCTACTGCTAACTGTAACCACAAAACGACTGCTATTACAATAATAGCGAGTTGCCATTTTACCTACATAAATTTATGAAATTCTCGCTCGGCTTTGTAACTTGGACGTAGACTTCGTGAAAGTCCTACAATAGGAAGCTCAAAGTAGGTTTCATGATCACAATTTATTTTTTGATATTTTCATACCACGTTATTTACGACAGCAGCGAATAGAAACTATTACCGACATGCAAAAATCGCCCCACTGGCCTCGTTCGTTCTATTGAAAAGATTGGAGGTACCTAGGTCAATAAAAATCATTCCTTAGGTTAAGATATAATATTGATGATTTATTCTTAGAAGGTTTACCTTGGGTTAACGACCACACACATTTACCTAAGCGCGTTGATTTTGAGGGGTATCCGAGTATTCATTCTATCTTGGTTCTGAGTAGATACTGATATCTTTGAAATAATAATTCATATACTACATAATTACCTTATAAAGCCTTGTTCATGGAACTTCTACGATTTGAAGCAATTCACTAATTCTAGTCAACGACAGAAGTGTACAACGAAATGAATTACAGCTGTAAACTATCATATAATTCACATACATTGGCCCAAGTGTTACAAAACTTTCCCACAAAAGGTAGTAACGAAAGCACTAATTAAATAGACACTATAAAAATCAATAACTAACAACAAGCATTAAGTTTTAGTAGGTAATTTTTTATTCTGAGGACTACTGAATAGAAGGCAAATTGAGGCTCTATGTAAATGAAGAGGGTGACATACCGGGATAAAAAAGGATGGAAAACCGAAAAAATCCTTTTTGTAAAATAGACCTTACCTCGTGAATGTGATGTGGTAATTTGAACCTCGACATCGTGAAGATTATCGGAATATTCACGAAAGCTGTGCTGATCATGCCGTCTATTATACCTAGCAATGAACAAGTTTCCGGTGTGAAAATGAAATCATTCCCGCTAAGAATCCATTTGATCTGAATACACAAGCAACACAAATCAATCTACGTTAAGGGGGTCTCAGTCGGTCGCCGTTCGTTCCTCGTTTACGGTCAGTATTTCCCTTAATTACAGGCGCTAAAACTTTAATAATTGCATCTAGATTTGAAATTTTCAAAATTTTTTAGTGCAGCAGTCTAGGGAATTTAAAAACTAATAGATTGCTGCTGGAATAATCAAAATCGAACAGTAACTACCAGAGAAAATGGGAAAACCCGTTTGTTCAGTTAGGGTTTTCCCATTTTTCTCAGGCAATTATTGTTCGAATTTGATGATTCCAGCGGCAATCTTTCAGTTTTAAATTCTCTAGACTGCTGCACAAATATATTTCGAAAATCCTGAAAAATTTGAAATTTAGGTACAACTTTTAAAGTTTGAGTTCCTTTAATTTAGGGATATACTAACCCGGAACGAGGAACGAACGGCGTCCGACTGAGACCCCCTTAATTCACATACTTAATAGACGAACTGAAAATGAAAAGAGTTAAAATATGACTAACTTCTCAAACTATACTCTGAATCAAACTAGTAACAATTTGGAGTTGGGAGGGTTTTATATAAGCTGCGGTTCCTCACAGGTGGAACCAACGAAGAAAAACGTCAAACTTTACTACGTAACAAATATAAACACCGTCTGCGGTGTAACGACCAACCGCAAACTAAGACGTAAAATTAAATTTCGTTATGTATTAATCAAACATTGAAACTCCAACTGTCATTCTTTCTAACGTTTCATTCATGTTGAGGTTTTGCTTGCATAGACACATACGAGCATTCATAGGTGGCATATAGGTATCGAATTCGATCTGAGAAATAATAGTGGAACGTCCTGTAAGAAACTTACTGAGAAGATGATGGCAGGCGGTGGCGGTTGTGGGGGCGGAAGACTGTAACATGGTGCAGGAGCCGTGTGAGACACCCATGCCATATAGCTTACCATCCCGGCAGTCATCTTCCTCGTCAGGCAAAGTCCATCGGAAGATCACAAAACCTCGCTGCCACAAAATATTCGATCCCTCATTATTTTCAGAGTCTGTATGCGTGAAGACCGTTGAAGAATAATTTAAGCGTCGAAACGAAAATAATTAAAATAATACGAAACAGGGAGCAGTTAGGTACATCAGCAGACGCTAATCATTTGCAAGACAATCCTCAATTATGGATAATATTTCAAAATAATCAATGCTATCGTTATGGATTAGCTCGTCATTCAAACATTTATTAGTACAGCTACTCAATTATCTCCAATATTACGCAAGAATTCTTCAACGGACCATAAATATCAGGAGGTTCGCTTGACTGGCTAACTTCAACTGGGAAAAATAACCTTAACCCAGATCCTGTCGTTACATCGGTGCACGATGAGAGAAATAAGATATACTTAGGAACGAAAATCTACCGGGGAGATTTCACATAACAACGGGAATCCTCCCACGGCTTCTAACAAGACTAATGAAGCAAAAAAGTTAGATGAACGCCCTCAAAAAGGTGACTTATTACGTGGCAGCTTGGCATCAATTAAATTTGTGTCACAATTTGAGTTCATTCTTCAAGTTGAAAATAAGGCTTATAAAGTTATTGTTTACAAAACCAAACCGACAACAATTTGGAAAAAATACAATAAAGCATTCAAAATGCTACCAATTTGCTCAAAGGTTTCATGATTTCGCGAACAATTATTGATTGTTCTATGAATATGATTGATTAGCTAGATCTTTCAATACCTCTTTACCCACAAACAACTGGAGAATAGATGGAGATGGAACTTACACAGGTTATGACTGATGGAACCCTGACATAAATCGAAATGACAGTAGATATCAATATGTAAATGAATGTATAATACAATGGAAATTACTCACTCGTTTGTTATTTTTTAAATGCAAATAGGTAGAGCGGATACTCTGAAGGAGTTTTTAGTAGAACTAGAGCATGTAGGATCTAATAGGTTAGATTAACGTAATTCTTTCAAACGAAACTAAGTACAGTAATTCAAATTATTAGTTCCACAATGAACTATATAAAGAACGATATGAAGATCTTGAGAGAGAAATAAAATGTTATAGTCCCAGTTTAGACCAGTCAGTCGAACCTTCCTTGAAAGACCTGTTCTGAGAGCCACTTTCCCCGTTCATAAAAGAGTAACTAATGATGCTCAGAAGTTTTCGGTTAAATAATACTTACTTGTATAACAAAAATGAGCAAAGGTGAGACATTTTACTCGACAAAACTTATTTATACAGCTCAATATCTGATCCGTCACGCTAGCCAGCGTTATTCCGAACGAAACAACTCTGTTGAAGAAGACAAAAGATTGGAAACACTTTTAGTCAGTTGGGGTCACAGAATAACTGAGACAACTTTACTGAGTTGGGGTTTAAAAGATGCCAGATTGGTTTTCGAGGTCATTTTCAGACTTGCAGAACTGTGGCCCCTTAGTCGAGGCCCACAAGGTGAACTGGGAGTCGGTTCGAGCCGCAAAGAAAAAGAACAGCTGATTGCCGGACTCGATGCAGCCAACGGAAGATATAATTTGCAGTTTGAGTTGATCTGAGATAAGGCAGAAAGCGATGGAGAACTCCCGTGCTGTAACGACTTTGTAGGTGCCTGAAATAACCACCCCCACGACAATGGAGCTTTTGTAAATTTCCTTTCAATCTAGCAGACAAAAAAACCAGTACATACTGTAATAGGTTCTCGGCAACTTCCAGAGTTTTGTAGATCGTGTTCTGCGATCAGAAAAACTCACCACACACCAAGTCCTCAGGAAAGACGACTCAGAATGAAATTAAAACTGGAGAATTGAATTCAAATAATTAGGGTAGGCATCCTTTGAATATACCTAAAATATTTTAATTCAAAGACTGACCGAAAAAATTACACGATTGATTGAATATTAAATAATAACGATATTTATCATTTGGTAGGGTAAGCAGTGGCAACGGATTGCACATCCTCGAACAAAACGTACCCAGCAGCTCTGGAATGATTACGTGGAAGTGTGAGCTCACACAGACAGTAATGAAGGTGGTTCCTAAGAAATAGGACCGAAGTAAGGTTGAGGTCAATGGCAAGAGAATCATTGTTTACCAGCCAAGTCTACATCCATCAATCAAAAGAATGACAACGGATTCTTATAGACGACGATGTTCGCAAACATTATTTTATGAGGAGAACGAAAATTCTGAAGAGTGTGAATAATTTAATAATGAAAGTCAATTCCGAATTTATAAAAATGTATGTAGTAAGTCAACAGAAAAATGCATTGTAATAGTAATACTAAGATGTGAAAATGATCTGACTATAATTGAAAACTGATTAACATTCCGTTGTATCACTGTTCCGTGAAAAGACCCAATACTGTGACTTTCATGAAAGGTATGAAGAATTCTAAGGAATTAGGTTAATATCGAATCCACCGGTGTTTATTCAATATGAAGAATGAGGTTAGAAAACCGATTAGCGTCAGGAAATATCGTAAGGCGATGTGAGGCGGTAATAACTGCTGCAGAACTAGAAATGTGCCAAGGTTGAACAAGGGTGGCGCTACTACCTTGCTTCAAAACTACTTACATTTAAATCAATCGGAAAATGGAGCAAATGATTGTGCGTGCCTGCAAGATATTTCAGACTTCTCTTTTCAGTGGAAAAACAAGAGAAACAACTGGAGAAACAAGACAGACTTCTTCTAGAACTTTTCCAATTTCATTACAATACAAACGTGGAGTAGAAACTGAAGGACTCGCTATCGTACGAAATATACTCAATAGAAATGTGAGCTGATTTTATATAGTTTTACAGTGTCATTACGGCCGGGTACATTTCGTTGATGAGTTCCGAATCACTGTAGAAATTTGGGTCCAATAGAAGTTCGATAATGAAGATGAAATCCAATCAAGCGAACACACTTGGATATCAAAGGCCACGAACGTGACCCTCCGAAAGGTCAGTAGCGGGAGTGCTGGAGGGGATCGGATGCTACACCAAACTTCCATTGGCGAGGAAAAGGATGAAAGAATATTTAATGGAAATGAGGAAACGATTATTTAATGAGGTAGGGAGAGGCTTGTATTAACTATGACTGAGATAATGGACATAAACAGTAGAGATAAGAAAAGACACAATTGGTTCTAGTTCTCGATAATGCCTGAGCAATTTATGTAAACCCTAACCTGGTCAGAAATATCGTCAACGATAGGCTTCTTGGTGTCATTCAGTTCGTCATAAGTATTAATTTGTCATCAGACAAACGGAATGAAGTGGGTATATGTATATAAATATTATTCCGGAGTAATTTCACTGTAAAAATGAGGAATAACAATTTCGTGGGGTCTGTTTTGAGCAACTTATTCAACCACATTCAAACTACCAAATTGAAGACTAGACTACAGCTACGGTATTAATGCCGATTGGCTATCCCGACCTCAAAATGTTCAGGAACTTGCATTTGCATACCTACATTCGTTCAAGGACATTGCAGTTGAAGAATCAGGATTTCATTCAGGATTCAGATCCGACGGAAGTTGTTGGTAGCATTCTTAATATCGTAGCGCTATTCTGTAAGTGAAGACATACATTTTACTTTAGGCTGATCATGGTGTACAAGGGTCTTGCCTTCAAGCAGTCGCCTGGTAAAATGTCATGAGTGACGTTATTGTAAACGGGTAGGCAAAACGAGTTACTATTGCGGCATTGTGCTTTGGATCGCAACCATCTCTATTGTTAATAGTTAATATTCGCAGGTCACACAATTCAGCGAGGCTTGAATTGGTTACTGATTGAAATTATGGATCACCCTAAAATAGACGAGAGTCTACAAGATAATAATATACATCCGTCGGGAAGGAAGTGAATACGAAATGAATCGACGACACCGGCCTAACTCGCAGGCTAATTACAAGGGGATCGCTCCTCCGAGGCGGGAAAGACTCCAGCGCAGGTTTGCCAGGAAGGAGCGGTCGATAGTGGGAGAGTGGAGCAACCGGGTACGGGAAGACCAGTTGGAGAAGAACGGGTTGTATTTTAGAGAGGAAATGCAACTGATCCTCAACTCGTTTTCCACGGTATCGGTCATAAACTCTTCTTTCTCACCATGTTAGTTACCTATATCAGTAAGGTAAGGGGTGAGGCAACATCTGAGGTGAGGGGTTGACAATAATATTGCGCATAGTATATTATACGGCGCTTCGTGCTTCATATTGTTGAAGAAAGTAAGAATGAAATTTACATTGTACGACTTACAATGGGAGGCTCAAACTGAAAATCTGAAAAATCCAGGTAAACAAACTGCAACTCCCTCGGAGAAATGATCCAAAGTTGGATCTGACATTGGGCTATCAACAAATCGTTAAGGAAGATCAGCTTCTTTACCTCGTGAATGGTGAGCATCGGTTGACCTGCTTACGTTTGGCTCAATCTAAACTACTAATTGACTTTCAGTTCTTCTTGAACAAGATCTCTCATTTGTTTGGGCCACCGGAGGCTATCAGCATCAATATACCCCAAGTTTCCCAGTGGCAGCAATAGGGTGTGCGCCTGGGTAGGAAAAACTGTTTATTGTTATTTTTAATCTAAGTTAGACCTCATTCTGAGAATTTTGATACCAACCGCGACCTTCTAGCGTGTGTAAATCTTTTCCTATGAATTTTTAAAGTTTCGACCGTTTATGACGTCACAGTGGGCTAGGGGGGGGGGGGGGGGGGCGCCCAGGCGAGAGGGGCGCGTGACTTCATAAACGGTCGAAACTTTGAAAAATCATAGAAACAGATCTACTCACGCTAGAAGTACACGGTTGGTGCCAAAATTCACAGGATGTAGTCTACTTTCGATTAAAAATCTAAAAAAAATCAAGGCGCACCCCCCATTAGATGGGCTGAAGTATTACCCTGGGGCAAAGTTAATGCGAGCTGCGATAAGCACTAATGACAGATTTATAGTTTTATCAGTCAATGTATTAGGAATTACCTTGAATGCTGCAAACATACAGTACAAGCATTCGCGAAAGTCCAAGACCAATTCCTAAACATTTAGTATTGAAGGCACTTGCGGAAGCCTCAATCAATTGTCTTGCTCATGGGACCAATAAAATACAGTCGGTCCAGTGCAAGAGAGGGCGATCTCTATGCAATATCCTATACAGGGTGACTGGTGATAAGATGTCAAAACGCTAGGAGGTGTTTTTGCACCTCGAGTGAAACAAAAATCCTTGCCTTGGAGCAAGGAAATGTATTATTCTACGCCTACATGTGCTGGTTTCACAAAAACTTCCTTTTTTCGATAAGCTTTCTAATGGAATAATAAAACAATTTTACTATCAAATTTAGGGAGGAAATTGGTGTTGTTTTTTAATTGATTTCACTGTTTTTGTGGAATATATAGTTTAAAATGGAAAAATAAACTTCTTGCCCGAAGACAAATTTTCGAAAAATTGAGAAATTTACAAAGTTCAAAACTATTTTTGTGCTTACTAGAACGGGGATATTGGAAAGTTATGTTTCCTTGAGGAAATTTAATTCATCGGTTTTTTTAAATTTGCTGTAGGACCAATAGTTGAGAAGTTGTAGCAAAAAATCACGGTTTTTTTCCACAAAATAAAACACGAATTTCGCTAATGTTCCGCATATTCTTTAGAATCGGGCATGGGTCAAGATGAACTTTTTCGTTACTTTAACAAACACCACATACAACCCATTCATCTATGATCCTTCTTACCTGCCTTTTCTCTCAACGTATAAGATTTACCTGCACCCAACTTTTTTATGATCAAAATGAAATGGGTACCTACTGAAACAATCAGACAAAAATTGAAACAACCGATGTACCCCGAGTAATGCTATCTCATAAGAATATCCAGTTTACCGTCAATAAATAGTTATCCCAAGAATAATTTTGAAACGAGATAAACCTATCGTCGGGTTGTGTAAAACAGGGAAAGTTTCCGTAAATCGAGAGAAACTGTAGAACGATTGGTAGAAGGGTTTCCCAGTCAGGTGGACTTTTCCGGTTCAGACGTAGAAGAACTGCGGTCGACGGGGAGGGGGAGACATCCCAAGCGGATAGAAACTTTCCTACAGCAAAATCCCGCAAAAAGATACCGTAGGTGCGGTAAAGGGGTAGTCGCTGTTGCGTGACCAAAAGTTGTCGATAGGAGAACAAATTACAATATGCTTTCTACAACACCGATCACTACCTACGTCTTCTTTTTTTTCCAAAAGGCAGAAAGAAGAGAGGAAGCAATAACGCACAAAGGCTGTCAAAGCTGGGAGACCACCGCGTTCACGTGAAACCAAACGATCGCAAAAACGTGGCGTTAGTTACTCAACAAGATCAACAACCGAGAAATCGTGTGACAAATCGGGGTAGTAATCATAGTGTACATTCATATCTCTACACCAAATTATTTACTTATCTTCGGTGGCGATTGTGACACGTAATCAAGACAGTTTCTTCCACAAGCAAGAAAAGTGAAAGTTGCAACAAGTTTCCACGCTCATTTACACGTTTTTTCACGTTAGTTAAACAAATCAGAATGGAAATGAGGTCATCACTTGCATGATAGTATGGGTGGTTGAGCAGTCGAATGACCGTAATTACCGTACTCTCATTCATGGCAAAGACAGAAAGAGGGATGAATGAATGAGTAAACGCCGACAATTTATTAGGGAGGCTGGGGAATCAGCACGTTGTACGAGTCTCACATTTATAATCTGCAGTATACTTCAGTCGAACTAGCTCATTTAGGATCAGAAGTGGTCAAAAGTAAAAATTTCAAACCAGAAAATCCAGCTGTATTCAACCATATCGATGGAAATTTAGTTAGAAAAGGGTCTACTAAAATGTTATATTTCAACTATTTAAATTAGGATAGCAGGAGACGTGGTTAATCAAACGATAGATCGAGTGGAACTGAGATTTATTTGAATGAATCAAGATAGGGGCGATAGTGTCCACACAGTCGCCATCTCCTGGCTAAATACAGAGTTCTGCAAGTAACAGAACAGATCTCTTTGTATAATCTTTGTATGCTGATTCAGATTATACCATCATGTTTCATAAAATCACCATAATTATGAGAGCGATTATTTATTAATGATACACCAGTTACAGTCATTGTCAATGAGCAACAAAAGTGTGCGTTGAGCACAAATAATGTACTGAATGCATTGTCGATAGTACAGTAAACTGCGCAGCCAATGCGCATCAGCCACGAGCAACAAGAAAAATTTACTAACTCAATGCACTCCAAAGACTCAAATGAGTACCTATGAACTGTACTTGAGGGTTATAGTACCTTTGCCCTCTCAAGTGACTGAACTCATGATGTAGGAACTCCAGAATGATTTGCATCAAGCAATATTTTGCTCTCATAGATGGACTTGAGGCATTTGTTTAGATAAATCAACGTAATTATAATTTTCAGCACTCGTAATCCAATTGGGTAAGGGATTTTTGAACGTTAAACGTGTTGTTACTTCTCTCAATTTTTGTCTGAAGCGTCAGATTTTTCCATCTACACTGAAGGAAATAGGAACTCCACTCCTTCCATTGTGTGCATCATTTCTGTTCTTTTATACTTTTGTGGCTCGTTCAACATTCTTTTGTAATGCCTTGTACATTACTCCCGTATTGTTTGACTTTTTTGCTTAAGGATGACTCAAACAGAGTTCCCAGGTCATCAATGTCTGATGCTCCAGACATGCGAAAAGGATACAAACACGTTCGAGGTTGTCTTTCATTGGAACAATAGCCCCAAGGAGGGTCAAGGGCCTGTTCGAATAAATAAACTGTCGGAACCCCGCGAGTGGTGGTGAGCGGTCTACCCGTACCTATAGAGGATTACGCTCTCCCAAACAGGTTTCTTGCGCGGATCCTTTTCCGAAAGGGAAGTGTTGGTTAGAGGACCGTCTGTTAACTAGCTCGAGTCGAGGGAATACAAAATAAGACCCTTGAGAGAGTTGGGGTCGTAATGCGTGAAATACGAGTCATAAACTCGTTACTATGAGCCCTAAACCACGACTTGGCTTTGCCAACCTGCGCACCACCAACATGCCTTGGGTGAATTGATGCCTCACCCTGTGGTGTCCACGAAGCTTAAGCTTTTGAACACCCTACTCGTAGATCATTTTAACATAGTAATGAATTTAGAAAAATTCATTAAATGAGAACCCTTACGGTTAATAACTAGGGTAGACTCTCAATTAAGATCAGTCATTATTCATTAAAATACCTTATTCGATTCCTACCTATAATTCCCCAACTCAATGAATGGACAAACTAAATGATGATAGATGTTGATTTATATTAACAAAAAGGAACAAAACCGTAGTTTTTCTAGGGAATTCACGAACAAGTATACACTACATTAAGAGAAATTACATCACGGTGCTCGAGCAAAAGTGCGTAGACTGGCTTATGCAACGGAATATGAGAAACGGAAAGCTGGTGTGAGAAATCACGTGTATTCTCATACAAATCGCGTCCAGAAGTTCAGGGAAACCAACGAAAGAGACGTGAAGTGGGAAACGCGGTTAGAGAGGGCAATTCTCCCATGAGGTGAAAAAAAGAAGAAAAAAACCGCTTGGACGAGATGGGACTTGGCGAGTCGTTCTGGCTAATTTAAGCAAACAATAGTCATCGCCCGCCACAACTACTTTGGATACGACAGGCATAATACGAACTGAAGTTTCACCATAAGACACCTGTCGAGCAATAGTTCACGTCTTGGAAACAAAATGCGGTTACTGATGTACAAAAAATTAGAAATTGAATATCACGAGACGTACAATACATGTGCTGCGGGCGGTAACCTGTATTGGAAAGCTCAACTTTGAGCAGTTGCAAGCCCTCATCAAATGCTTTTTACAGGTTCAGTTCACCTGTTGTAAGCAGTACGAACCTACTGCTTTATAACTCAAAAAAATAGAGGTTCTAATTCTAATTAGATCCTGTATTAGGTTCTAATTTTAACCTCAAAAAGAGGGATATAAACGGTATTTTAATTGATGAAATTAGAATACGTATTACGATTTTGCTCTCACAGTTATAAAGTGGCACCAAGATGCTGAAATTTTGGATAGCAAATTTTAATGAAACATGTTTTGTCTTTTAAAATCTAAATCAGAAATCTGAGTAGTGGTTCATACCAAAAAATGTTTAGTATTAACATAACGGTTTGCATTGTAATATTGTGACGATGCCGCAAATACCTACTCAGTGCAAAAAGACATATTCATGTCATAATGTATCAACGTGAAGTGCTGATACTTTCCCAGATTATTGCTCACACAAATGATCCGCCTTTCCTTCCAACCTCTTCCAATTAACCTAAAAGAGACTGCACCAAATTTAAGCACTCCAGGATAAACTTGAAAGAAGTTACGGCTCAGTCAGGAATCAGCCAGCTATTCGAAATCCCAAAAGGGCACTTCAACTCTTCAAATCTGACTAACGTACCGATTCTCATTAAAATCTGCCAAGAAAAAACTATATCGAAGAGGTTTGCCAACTCGTGGAGCAGTTAGCTGTATTGCTCACCCAGCTGATCTGTCTTCCTTGACTTGGTACTGAACGTCTGGAGCACTAACTATGAAATACATTCTGGGGGCACGGTGATAAAATGAGCTCTTCAATACAGCCCTGATGAAGGCTCCAACATGCAACGTGAATCAACAGATGAAACGAAAGAACTAGAAAACGTGTCAAGCCAAAACCCGCTGGCAAATGGTATAAGCAGCATGACCTGTGTTAGCTGTTTTCAGAACGGGAAACTTAGCACGCGTAATTAAGAAGGCGCTAGTTAGAGAATAATCATTATCTTAGTCAAGATTGAGAAACGAGTTGGCACAAAACTCTGAGGAAGATAGTCACGCGTCAGGGGTTCCAGCGGAAATCACGCTGATTCTCAACAGCTCAGGTTGCACAAAGTTCTTGGTAACCCCGGCGAATGGTGCGTAATTTGATCATTCCGGGAATAATTGGATTATTGCACCAGATATATTAATATTCGGATGAAATTTGATAGAGAAATAGTGATAAATTTAAATAAAAAATGAAACAGGATGTTATAAATTCAAATTTGAGTAGGGGAAAATGTTGAGTACATAGAACGCTGGAGACAATACCTAAGCTAATTTTTTCAGATTTTTAGGGAGGGGAGGGGGGGATTTACTAGCGCGAATTAAAGAAGAAGCATGAAAATTTATCATCATCTTTTCATATTCTTCGTGATTCACGCTATCAAATTGCAGTGTACGTTCAAGGCTACTTGTAGAAGATCCGCTCGATTCATTCTAACCAAGACCAAAAAGAAAGGGGTAAATCCATGTAAGAATAGGCAAATAATCTTTTGTTATCCAACCTCTTTCCGAAAATAGATGTCTTCCACCGGTGTCGTGGTTTTCCCATCCTCACGGTGCTCTGTCTGTTTTGACTGGGTAGTATCAATATCCAATATATGTTCAGCAAACAATTCGTTGCGTAAACTCGGGATGAATTTCCACGCTAGCAAGTCGTGAATTATACACACAATGAGGAGTTCAGCAAGGAAAGTCGTGTTTATACTGAGATTTACGTTGATACAAAAGCAAGCAAGTGATGTAATATATCATATTGCCGTTAACCAACCGAATTATGCATAATCTTATCTAAAGCGGATGGGAGGTATTATTTTTAGGATGTAGGAGTCAAACGGCTGTCCTTGCTTCTTTGGAGGAAGGAACGTCCTTGAGTCGCGCCCAGAGTAAGGTCTACCGAGGGTGGCGAGAAGTAAAAGATCCCCGCGGTACCCCTCATCATCATGACTGATTCTATGAGAACAATGAGGGAGGACACGGTCGGATCAAGTGCAAGGGAGCGACAATAGCTAGGAAACGAACTGAGGGTTAAGCGGCTTGAGCAGGAGCAAGGATCTTCCACGGTGGAATAAAACGCGATCGTGGAATCGTTGCAGATCATGATACACAATACAATAACTGCCTTTCATGAGAGATTTATTTCTGTAGGAACAAGTGAGCCTGAAACCTACTGAGTTCAAAGATAAGGGTAAAGAAGAAAAATGGGATGGTTTGGAAGTGCAATTGTAGCCCATGGAACATTCAGTTATTGGCAGAAGTGAAGATGTACAATAAAACGTAACCACCTTCCTCTTGAGGTTAATTTCTGTAGCACCGGTGCAGATCTTCAGCGCAAGATTGATTGGAGACACAGCGTTTAAAAAAAAACGCTTTTAAAGGGTCTTTGGCGAAAAGGCCGAAAACGCCCGCATCTACCGGCTAAACCGACTAATTTTGTATAGAGTGGTCATATTCGAAAAACGGTACTTTCAATCAATCTTAGTAGTAATAGATGGGTTGGGTTGTGATATTTCATTGCAGGGAGACAGTAACAAGAAAAACAAGATGGTTGGAAGATATACAAGTTGGTTGATTCAATGATGACAATGCAGCGAGGGAGACAGACTTATCACTTCGAAAACGAAAGAACTTCAAGAGGCGAAAAATAGGAAGAGAATGGAGCTTGATGTACAAATGTACCTGTTTCAACAAAAAGAGGGAGAGATAGAAGGTTCTGACAAAGAAAAAGCTCTCAGCTAATGGATTCCGAGATTCTGACTATCGCGTTGTGGGCGTAGCTTGAAAAGAGGTGAATATTCGACTGCCCACTACACATCTGGAAAGCAATGAATCCACAAAATCAACTTCAGGTATGACGAGAAGAACTGATAGAAAAACGGTTAGAACCGAACATCGCGGCCATGGAGGGCTTTTATCTAGCTATTTGCGATAACGTTGATCTTTTCATTTAACAGCCGCCGGAAGATTGCAACACAACGTGATGGAATTCCGCTTGAATGCAAGAAACAGTAGTTTATGGTGTAATTGCGTCATAGGACGATACACACAAAAAATGATGTGATGCGACGTCGCGATATTGATATTGAATCGGATCAGCTGATCCGATAAATTATTACATCATACGACTTTTCTTTTTCAGTTTAGTAATTAAATTATAAAAACGATATAGAGATAAAGATTATCGCCATTCTCCGTGAGCTCAACAAATAAATAGCTTGAACGTTGTACTCCAGAGCGGAATAGTTACAGGGTTGCATTGGAAACAAGAAATGAGCTCAAACGCCACAGGGGAGTCAACAATAATCACAAAGTGACGTCACCATCGGAGGCCACTGAACCGTCAAAGGGAACTTCCGTTTGAACAGGAAGGCAATCATGGGTGCGTACAGAGGTACTTACTTTACAACAGGGCGTATAGTAGGCTCACTGGTTGGTTTTCACAATGGAATGGTAAAGCAATAAGTATCTAACGAGAATGTTAAACGAGGTTTGTATTACATAGAGATGTCTGATTATGCGGAGAAATACATTATGCTCCTAAAAGAAGAGGAATTAATACCAGTATATGCGTTTTGATGTCCTCACTCGTATTCTAGTTTTTCCTGACCTCCTAGTAACCCTGGAGAAGTACCTGTAACACACCAGTTAGTACATCAAGGCTGAAGTATTATCTGATGTGGGATTTTAACTTGTAACGGCCTCGAGCTCAGAAAGACATGAAGGGTGTCAACAGATACAGACCCCGATACCCGTCGAGCTGGAGTATAGATCCATCCATCATTTCACTTCTATCGAAGGCCCTACAGACGTCGAGAAAAAGTAGGCAGGATTCTGTAAAATGTGATTAACGATCCCGGAACCGCCCTCGTGACGGTGGAGTTTTCCTTGACTAAAAGCCGATGCTGCGATGTCTGAATGCGGCGTGTACCTTCGGAAAATGGTGTGTACCTTCGGTGGAAAATTCGGAATTCGAACCCGAAACGAACCAAAAAAAATTATCGCTCGAAGTGAAGATAAATCCGAGAGGTGGTCCGATTGTGCACGGAGGTTCGAAGGATTATGGGATTGAGGGGGAGCCTTGGGGATGGAATCGATGAAACGTGATGCCGAGCCGATGCCAAGGATTTCCGGCATGTGGAAGGAAGAATCCCTTCGGTCCTCCCGACCTTTGAAAACAACAACGGAGACTAGGTAATTCACGGATATAAATGGCGAATAGTATTGACGAAATCGTATGGTCTGAGAGAATTTCTTGAATCGAAAAAAATCCTATCTCTTATTAACCACCCATGATGAGCTTTTGATTATGAACAAGTTTGAAAGTTTAAATATCATTTTTGAAGCATGATTTGATGAAAAAAGAACCAACCATTTTTCTTTTTTTCATATCCAAAATTAATTTGTGTGATCCAGATAGCAAATCTCGACAATTTAATGCAACTCTAGGGGCAGAAATAGTATTTTATGCAGGAATACATTACTGATGTTTGACTTTCTATTTGAAATCACTACTAGCTTGATTGTTACAATTATAACAATGGTGTGTTAGAGTTAAAATATCTAAGTGAACTACTCCATGATTTCTTAAGTTATTTGAAGACCAAACAGGCAGTTGATCCAAACAATAGGAAAATCAGCAAACATTCAAAACATCATTTGAAAATGGATTTTATTACAGGTGTAAACACTCCTGCCAGACCACCAGCAGTAATTTGAAAATGATGACTGAAGATTAACATCATGAAAGAAATTAGGTACACCCCATCATAATTGGAAGGTTTCATCACTCCTTATCTCTCTCCTTGGATCTCAGTTGAATAGAAGAGATATGGGTTAAAAGGAACACTTTCATTTCAAAAACCAAAGGAAAACGCGTTGACCGCAAAATGCAACGAGCAGAAGAGACAATCGCTCATTATGTTCCCCACGAGGCGAGGAAAGTGAATGAGGCCATCGACATAATAGGTAATTGGTAAAAGCCTTTTTCTGGTCAACAACAAACGATTCTATCAATGCAGTTGTTTTTTTCAAACGGGTATTTTTTCATGAAATTTCAGCAATAGTTAGCAACACATTTGATGAGATTTTGAACTGAAAATTACCATAAGGGTAATTCTTGAAAGTACTAAATCCAAAACTGAAGCAAAAAGAGAATGAGCAGCTACCAATACACTATTGAGGTATCAGCGAGAAGTGGTTCTTACATAATCGTAACTACGTGAATCAGAGTACATTGTTTAGAAACAACGATTGTCTCTTGAATTCGAAGATAGACTGCGACATAACACGAAATTGGCAGTCTCTATGGTTGTAACTCTGTCGCCGTCCAGTAATCCAGCTTGAAAGAAAGAACCGACGCTGATTCGTACCAATTTCTTCACACCTTTTACAAAGGAAAGGCGATTGACATGACCGGAGAGTGATTTTGTTATGGAGTAACTAGTGAGCGATCGAAGGTACCTTGTCCATTGAATAAGACTGCAAGATGCTTGCTGAAGACTGAAGCCCGGAAGCCGTCGTATTGCATGGCCTTGTCAACCGTAGAATCGCGGTTTCGTCATGGCCTCAAGTTGTCATGTCCTTAGATCCGTATCTTGAAAGGTGTAGATGGGAAGATGGAAAATATACGTGAGGAAAACTTCAAAGGAATGAATCCTCGTCTGGATGATCACAATCCAGCCAACGAGTGCAATATTCATGTAGCAATACTAATAAATATGACCAAGTATGGCGTACAGGTGGGAGGAAGCAATCGAAAACGTTTGGTGAATCTTTCAGCCGGTATTCATCATGACATGAGCATCATCAAGGTGTATTTGCCCTTGTACTATGACATAACTTCGAGGTAGCGCGAATCAAATAATACATGGGAAGAAATAAGTTTACTATCAAATATCGATAAATATGATAGATTAAACTATACTTGCTACATGAACCGTACTGGGTACATTGTAGTTCTAGTACTCAAGCTTATTCACCATTACATTGCCTAAACTAGCCTGATATGCAGTTTTTAATACAGCCATTGTTACATAACTGAGAAGGCGATTGAATCCATCAGCGCAATTAGTTTGACCCAGACGTTTGCGTGAGGAACGTTCGTGTCTATGAAGAAACGACAAGTAATTGAAGCCTATTTTTTGTCATACCCAGTTTTTTCCAAGAGAAGTTGAAGAAGTCTGGACTTTCTCTTCGAAACGTTCTATCAAATTTAGTATCACTTCTTACGCAATGTAAAATATCTTCTATTTCTTGACGTCCTATTGCTTCCGAGTCTACCAAGGTAGCGGAAGCTTTGTTTTCACTTTTCAAGGACGAAAAAAAAAAGTTCTCCAAAATCAAAATTTCCACTCGCGTTTTGCGTTTCAGACCTTTCTGAACAATTTTGGTTCCGTGTCTGTCTGTCTGTCTGTCTGTGTGTCTGTCATGAATTCCTTGTAACGCGCATAACTATACGAAGTTATTGTCCGATTTCTATGAAATTTTCAGGGATTGTGCGGGTTGGTGTGTAGACGGTCCCCTATGAAAATCATCATCCTCGGACTGATAGAAGCGACTGCGCATGCGCAAACGTGAATTCCTTGTAACGGCCATAACTTCCACATTTTCCGCCCGATTTCGATGAAATTTTCGGGGATAATGTGGATTAGGTTGTAGATAGTCCCCTATGAAAATCATCATCCCCGGACTGATAGAAGCGACTGCGCATGCGCAAACGTGAATTACTTGTAACAGCCGTAACTTCAACTGTCCCCCAGGGGTCGCGGGTTCGAATCCCAGCCGAGGCTAAGTATTTTTTTGATCCAATCACATACATCTACTCACTTAATTTTTCATCCGAATTTGATGAAATTTTCTAGGATTGTCCAGATTAGCGTGTAGATGGTCCCCTATGAGGGTAGGGGAAGGTACTTAGAGATTGGTGTTTTGAGATTAACAACTATGCATCTGATCATCTATATAATCGGGTTATGGATACGAGGAAGCTATGTGCCACACCCACTTGGCAGACGTTTTTTTAACCGTTTTCGAATTTCATTGCATCTTCGGACGCAGTTGTAGACACTGTTAACTATGTCATCATGAAGCAAACTTTGACAATCGAAAAGGAGCAAATTAAATCAAATTCCAGTAACTCCCTTTACGTCTTACGTCTGTTGAAGTATAGGTACGAAGAAGTGATCCAACAGAGAAAATTATCATACCTTTATATACCAATAGTAAAATTGCATTTGTAGTAACAGAATTGATCTTCAAATATGAAACGAAATGCGCTTTCACCCTGGAGGTTTTTTTCTACCGGTTCTTGTCACGGCATAAGTACGCAAGCCGCAGAGAAACTTCGCTGAAAGTGAAATCCCTCGACATTTGACCAACGATAACATCTGGCCCGCCCCCTTCAACATCGACTAACAGTCATGAAACGTGTCAATCTTTGTGAAGAATACAAAGCCATATAATGAACTTTCACACGAATAGCAACTATCCCGAGGAATATTTTCTATCTGTTCATTCATACTATTTCATTCTGCAAATCTATACGGGTTCTGATGTGCTTTTCTTGAATGCATAACAGATTTGGATTGGGTTGACAAGAGTGAAGAGATCTGCCTAGTGTAAGGCGAGGCAATATCAAGCTTAGACTTGCCACATAATTTGTGGCAGTTAAGCATAACAAAAAGAGGGAAGAAAGTCCAGCTAACAAGAGGAATATATCTCACGTACCTACTCGTACAAAACGAATGATGAACAGATGAAATATAAACTTAGAAACTGTTACTATTTTCTTGGTTTGGAACAAACGGCCAAGCTTGGTTAGCTAGTGAACCAGATGCCGTGAGATCACGGAATATAATAGCATGGGAGATAATGTGGATTGGTGACAGCTTGTGGAAGATATCACAGGTCCAGATATTTTTTTGGGTTGAGCCATTGGTGAACCCTGTTTCACTTGAGCAAGCGAGAGATTAAGTAGCCACCGAAATCATCGGAACCAATTCTGATTTACCCTTTGGAAGACACCTGATGATGTCCTCAACGCCAGGAATGGCAGATGGACGAAAAATTAACCTGAGGGTTGTTTGCTTTACTTTCACTTTACTTTGTCTTGGCTTGATTGTCTTCACATTTTGGGTCAAGACGAAACAAAGAAAACGCAGAGCAATGATGCAAGATGCTAAATAATGTCAAGAGTTTGTCGAGAGAACGTGGAATATGAGGTTATATTTCAAAACAGGGAACATTTTCCGCGCAGTAGTCATCATACATTCCTGACAGTTCGTGACTATATGGAGCAATATGAGAAAAATACGAGTCTGAAAACGTCTGGTTTAGCAGAACACGCGAATTTGAAACAAAAGGTAGGGATTTAATCTAGAAATAAGCTCATCATTACATTTTTCCTTTTTTAGAATTGTGTATAAATGTATGTGATAACATTCATCCCAAAATAAGTATAAGGTCTAGTGAGATAGGACTATAGTTTGTAGGTTATGTTTAATTAGGCAACCAGACAGTTGAACTCAACGTTGTCTCAACCAATATGCTCGACAAAAGCTCGCACCTGTTGGTCAGGTGTTGCCCGCTGAGTGGAAACAGTCTGGGAAAAATCGTTAGGGAGCGGACGCTGTCCACCATTTCTTCATTCCTACTCTATGATAGTTTATTTCAAAAAAATATGTAACACCAACCAACCTATTTAGTTTAATGGAACAGGTAGTCTCTCCTAGATTTTTGCTTCAAAAATAAAGCATCTTGAAATCCCAACAAATGATTAAACAATAATGTTCAGCACAGATTAGTCTAGTGGGATAGCAGAAAAAAAGGAACTCGCGACGTCATCAGTCAAAAATGTCTCTCTTACTCGGTACCCAAAATGCGGGAGCGAAAGAGATACTCGACACGTGTTTTTCTTTACCTCTTTTCAACTATTCTCGATCAGCTTTTCGTCTACCAATTTGAAAGAAAACAAAAAATGCGACGCACGATGAGAAAATGTGGAATGCAGTTCGGCATCCTAATACATGGACTCGGTTGATATTCTAGATATCAAACCTTCCGTCGAAGCTATGAACCAGAGAAATTTATTCACGGTCATTGCCAAGACAAGCTTTCACCGATCACGCACCTACTAAGCGACAAACGAACGAAATCGGATCAGGCGTTGAATGCATTTGTGCAGCAAGCAACACCCCGGCTTCCGATCTTCAGTTACCCTTCCTTGGTTGACTAGGTTACCTTCATAGTTTGACTCACTTGTTCATTACAGATATTTCTCTGTAGCATAACGTGTCTTTTATTTTTGTTTGATAAAGATTACAGTTCCTCTTTTTAATTAAAGAACCCCAATTCAACGATACGAACATGGAGGAAAAAAACAAAGTAGGTAAATAGGAAGTTAGGATCGACAGCCAAGAAGCGATCTCAACGTCGAACGGACAATAATTACTCGAAAAACTGAAACTAGTTCTAGCCCAGTCAATTTATAGGTTCAAAATTGCAATAGCGAGGGTATCTACGAATTTATTATACCTATTTGTTGTTAGGACCCCTAAGGATAGTTCATCTCTAAATTTGCAAGCCCGAAAACCCTGTCCTTTTGATGTAATGCTCTAAAAACCATGAAATGTTTGCACTTCTTCCAGTTTTCAACTATCACTTCTAAACTATGAAAATGTGAATATTTTGTTCCCAGTAACCTTTTAAAGTAGGTTAAGTTTGCAACAATTTGAGACAAACTACAAAGATCACATCATATCAACAACTTATTCATGGGGAATCTACACGATCAAAAAATTATATTTCTGAACTATTGAGAGTCAAAACATCTTGAGAAACGTCCGTGAGACCATAAAGCGTTGCTTAAGTACAACCACGACTTTGTTCACGTTGATTTCCGACTATTGTTAACCGGAGGCCTTCCACTTAGTTTGGGCAATCGTCCCACGAGAGCGTCACCGTTGGGGTCTAATGAAATATTTAACCACCAGGAGTTGCATAAGTCAATTCAAGTTCAGGGACAGAAATAGGTTACCTGTTGGTACCCAAATCTATTGAGATTAAAAATCGGGTTGTCTGAGAGCGTATAGTGGATTTACGTTTGAATTCACCAACAATGTGCACTCGGAAGAAAGGGATTTCCCGTGCACTAATAATTAAACGAAGCGTTGTATAAATAATCGATAAATAGAATAATCACCTATAACAGGCTGATTTAGAGAGATTGAAGGACACTCTTTCAGATTCGAGGTTGCAAGGTTCTCCCTCCACAACGACTCCCACCAGACGTCATCAAGGGCACTGCAGCTGTGTTCCAGAATCCTACCACCAGGCGTTGTTTTTCAAACAACATCGATTCAATTACAATCACCTGAAGTTATTCCAGGTAAGGAACAAGTGATTATATCACCAACCTCGAACCATCCTTTCCACCTGGCAACGTCTGTACTTATTTTTGGGTCAACTGCGGAAGTTGGAACGTGAGCCAAACTAAGCTTTTGATGCAATAGAAGAGCCGGTCAAGAAATAACCTGAGTTCATTTTTTTCTGTTCAGACGAATAATCCATTTTCGGGCGCGCTCACTTGCACAGAACATGTATATAATATTCGTATACATGTCCAATAACTAAGTAAAACGAAACGGGTCAATGGGCTAAGGGTGAAGGAAGTACTAACTTTATATAATTTGAAACGCAACCTAGTTTGATAGCTGGAAAAAGATTCCTCAGATAAGAAGTCCTTAACGGGTAATAAATTAGACCACTCCACGACTCAGAGATCCGACTGGGCCATTACGAAACAATAGGGAAACTAAACGAGGCTTTGTTCAGGAATATATTTAAACTGAGAAGGCTTAATCGTTGTTTCGTAGGACAATTCAGTGAAATGGAAGTTGACAGCTCCTGCAGAGTATGGACTCGACACTCCTGTCCTGGGTACTGTGAGGATATGGGACACATTGAATGGCAATCTGAGTAGTTCAAATAAATAACTTCGTCATGCTGTACTTAAAAATCACAAAGGTGCCCTGTCCAAAAACGTTACAAATCATTAAGGTATCGAGATTTAGATGGCAAACTCAGCAGGATGAAGCACTTGTTCGTATTTTATCTCATTATAAACTAGAAAAAACAAGACAAAATTCTATTGACGTGCAGTAATATTTTTTACCGAATCATCCCCAAGCTCAGCGAGAATTGAAGAGGAAAGAAGAGCGTTTAACAGCAACAACTTCGAGAGAATATTATGAATCAGTGCCTACTGGTTATTGTTGACAAGAAGTAATTTACTTGGCAAAAGGTCGTGACGACTTGTTGGATGGTGAGTTGGAACCAAATGAGTCACCGTGATGCGGATGAGTGGAACTTGATAAACGGGGCGGTTTGAGTTTCTCGCGAGATCGTGGGAAAGAGGGTCAACATGGTAAGGCATACAGCAGGGGGCGGGGTGACGAGACAAAAGACCAATACGAGAGGGTTGAAGGATTGAAAGAAGGCCGCTGTTCTAAATTGGGGGTTCAGACCAATATTGATGGAGCATCGAATTCTGCCAGATGTGGAGGAGACATCTGCACTTCGAGGTTCCTATGTAAAACTAAGTTTCGCCTTTGCTCGAACCTGAATAATAAGGCAGAATCACCAAGAACAAGCCACATCTTTCCTAACCCGCATTTTTCATAACATCAATATAATAATCAACTGTGTTACTACTGTCTATTTGTTTGTGTACTTAGTGACTCGATCTGATACTGCCGTCCATAGCAAAAACAACATGTGTTTATTTTCCTCTGCCAGTCATCTCAGCTATACATAGAAGAGCGTTGCGCTGTCATTATTGTTACAAAATGACTTGGAGACAAAAACGACAGAAGAAAATGAATGCAGAGGAATTCAGATTAGCGGCATGAACGGATGAAGTTCACTGCTCTCCTGTTCATTCTATAGCTCTGTAAATGGAGTTCAGTTGATGATGTTCAGTTTTCCATAGTAACAATCAAGTAATAATTACTACAAATAAATTGATTTGATTTGATGTTCAGTTTGAAAAAATTGTATTTCAATTTTTTCCCAACTTTTGCAACCACAGAAAATCTGATTTTATTGAAGAGAATGGTACTCAGATAAGGAGTTCATAGCAAAAATCTGGAAAGCTACTATCTCAACGGCTTAGTCTGCAGTTTCAGACCTTCAAAGTTATTATCTTGAGACGGTAAAGGATGGGTTTCGTAGAGCAGCTTTCACAGAAGGATTATGACACGGAGCGGACAATTACTCAACTAGCAGGCTATTGTTGTTTCCACTAGGTAGGTCGTTAAACAGAAGAACCGGAGGAGCTCTTTCTGAAAGTATCAGTAAACTCAGGATGCAGTTTTTCCCCTGTATGCATTTAGTTCAGAGGAGAAAAAGATTTAGAAGTCAAACGCTTCTTCTTGGCCATCCATGTTTACGTTAAACAACCACTTTGAACACAATTTTACTCTGCAAATGTGAAAGTACTAATGATACTAATGATATTAGTAGCTGAGGAACGAGCTTCGCAGGTAAACAAACACCAACTATCGTCATCTATTCACTGGCATGAAGACACAATCCTCACGGTTATTTATATGGAAAACTGACAGACTGGCAATCAGTAAAGACAGGGATGGCAACTAGAAAACAATAATGTTTGATTTAAAGTACCTACTCATAACTAATTATAGCGAAGACGAGGAAGGTTCAGTTCGTAGTTTCATGCCCTGGTAGGCTAGCCCGATTTCGGAAGAAAAGTATCGAGGCACTTGCGAGATGAATTTAAAACACATAGGTATACAGTGCAGAGTTAGCACGTATAATATAATATTTCATTGAGAATGCTCGCAAGTTGAAGTATACTCCTTAAAAGAGTGAATTAAAATGCAATTTAGGCAGAATATAACAAACAAATTTGTTCGTGAAGGTTAGGAGAACTAAAACGAGAAAAGGAATTCTTCGTGTACACGAAGAAATAACGACATCGAAAAACAGTCAGAAATTCTTCAAGTTTAACGAGCGGATCGGAACGAGAGTTAAATGTTTGGGTCGGAGTGGAACATCGAAATAAACTGTTCAGGAGTCGAAGAATGTCCGGATTCGAATTGTCAGGAGAAATTAACTTAGTAGTAACCAACGACCGTACTGATTCACATGGGAAAAATATACGATAATTGGTGGGTATGTTGGGCAAACGATTGTCGACTGTCGATGAAAGATTTCCAATATGGTGGTTAGTCATCAAATAACTACGAGGAAGAAATTTAGTTTGGACACGAGAAGTTATTGAGAGAATTACTGAGGGACCTTCCAGCTGTTGCATCGTATCTTCGAAGTAGGCAGTAACGCTCCGTGGGAAGGGGAGTAGGGTAACCAGCTTGACAGATGTTCCACGTACTCGAAGGCAAAACCTACCAAGAGTTCCAGTCCGATCAAATCTCTGCATCAAGAGTAGACAAACCCATCGGCACAGCGACATTATCATTCGAATAGGCAAGACTGTAACTGAATTAATAAGAACTGAATTAACTGAATTAAACTGAATTAACAAGATTTCCATTCGTAGATATCCATGGACTGAAAGAATCATTTTCCTGTCGTATCAACACGGAGCTAAACTCCTAACTCCAACTAAAATAGTAAAATCGTATCATTTGATCAATTCTATGCAAAAACATCATTTCATTGGATTCTATCAATAATAACGGTAGTGGCTTTCAGAGCAGGTCACGACAGCAGGTATCCTATAACTACAAAATATTTTTTCAATATTCAAGTGAATCAACTTGATAAGGACAGCAAAAGAAGAAGATTCGGTTACCTGGATATCCTTGGTATTCCTAAATAGGGAAACGGGGAGGAAGCACTAGACACTTGACACAGGTAGCACAGAGCACTGACTGGAGCAAGCCGGCGAGCGGGGCCGGATCGAGCGCCCCACCAGAGCCAAGCGCTCCCACCCCGCCCACGAACCACGAAGCTGCACAAACGGTAACGAGCTCCACAAGGATATTTTCATACTATCGATTTTCGTATTATAAACGAAGCCTCGAATACGATGACGGAGCAAAAAGAAGGAAAGATGATAATCAGAGATGATGAAATCGGGAGTGTAGGAATGAGATGAGACAGTTCATTATTTCAGAAGAAATGAGCTGCAAATATCAATATTTGAAACATTTGATTCCTCCTTAATATTAAACATGACCAGAGTAAATGATCGTTTCCCTCCAATTTTCCAGCGCAGATCAGCAGTATTTCAAACATTTGTAAGATGTGAAATTGTCGGAAAATGGGATTTTAAACAAGAAAATGAGACTCGGAAAGAAGTTGGAGACTCATTGTAGATGCACAACATAAATACATCATTCTGAGCAGCAATATGTACGATATATCTTGAAGAAATCATGCGTGCTATCACGAGATATTCAGCTATCCAGATATATTTTAAACGTCAAACAGTCTATTCTTCATAATGCACAATACTAATGTAAGGATTACTGCCATGTTTTGGTTTATACCGAAGAAGATAACTTCAAAAGGAGTTTTGTTGAACAGTTCTCATATCAGTTAGTTTGAGATCGCTCCGAGAGCACGCACTGCATGCTAGAACGTTTCTGAAACACAAAAACAACCTAATCTGATAGCAGTAAAAATTGCGAGATATCTTCCCATAAAAAGGAGATTAGAAGAGTTACCATGGAAAAAGACGATGGGAGCTGTTACGCAAGTTGAAAAAAAATGTACCCAGTTTCCGAGAAAAAGAAATAAGTATATGTATTCATTTTTTCAAATACATCTTGCCGCACACCAGAATTACTTAAAAGAAGGACCTTTCTATTCGAGGTTTTTTGAAATATTTATTCAAACAATGCTAATGCGGGTGAAAATATTCATAAGGGACCATCTACATGCCAACCCGCACAATCCCAGAGAATTTCATCGAAATTGGACAATATCTTCTAGTAGTTTAGCCATTTACAAGCATTTCATGAAAAACACACATATTTGGAAGCATAATATTATTCAGGCAGGTCTGAAACGTAAAACACGAGAGGAAATTCTGATTTTGGAGAAGATTTCTTCTATTCCTTGAAAAGTGCTTCCGCTACCTTGATGGACTCGAAAGCAAAAACACTACTTTTCGTTCGACAATTGCTTCGTAGTTGAACTGCCATTTTGGTTCATTTTCAATAATAAACCTCCGGAATAGAGCAAGAAAAAAAGACCCCCCCCCCCCAACCTAAATTTGATGGTTTCGTTACAAGGTTGGTATGTAGAATCCAAAAATCGAATATAAAAATATTGTTTCCGTCCATTCGCCGTACCCCGTACCCACTTTGCCCGGTTTCCGAGGACCGATTTTGATGAAATTTGGTACATCGGCTCAATTGACTCAATGAAGATTACTGCCATTCACTTCTAAGGGGCAAACATTTCCAAAACAACGTAACTCGAAAACTATCGAATTATTGTTTATTGTTAATTATTGTTTTTTCATTGATTTTAAACGATGATGATTAATTCACAATAGCAACAATTTTAAAGAATTTGTTGACACCACCCGGAACATCGGAGGACCAACCGTTCGCTAATGAGGATAATTATTATCAGTTACCACGTAATCAATGGATTTTCCATGGCCTTTTTTCGTCAATTTATGATAATATTCTATTTTTAGAAACGAGTGAAACCACCAAGACGATCAACAAAGATTTTTAATTACGCGTTTATTGTGAAATTTATCAGGGCACGAGGGCTCGACGAATCCAGCTCATAATCGAACCCCACGAAAATACCGCGCTCGCAAGAGCAAACATAATATGTTTAGTACATAATAGTACATATTATGTACTAAACGTAATTTTCCTTCAGCACAGATTTTTCACAAATTCGATTTTAGAGAGAACATTTAGAGAGAAGTTGCGACAGATCTTGCGAATGTCAGGATTTTGACCGAATTCTTGTTATCTAGTTTGGTGTCATACTTATCTCTAAATGTATTGGTCAGTCGTTCTGTGTGTCTACAAGTCCATGTACCTAGCAGGCAAAACTGTACGAAGTGTCATTCCGATTTAGATTCAGGGATTGTGAGGGTTGGTTAGAGTGCTCCTCTAGTAATTTCACTGTGATTTCAAAGGTACTAAGAGAGAGAAGTAAAGATCATCCTCACAATCGCGATATGGATATGGAGGATTTTTTCTAAATTCATTAATGAGAGGTTTTTTAGAAAAATTATAATTTTCCGTAAAATCCCTGACTACGAGAACAGTACGTACCTACTGGGCTGTAAAAGGATCGTGTTGTGTGGAGGTCGTCCATTTAGCATTCCTAATTCGGTTAGAACACGTCCGAACGAAATCGAACGTTCTTCCTTCAATTAGCCGCCTCTTCCCGCTCAGCTGAACTAGTCCACCCCGGGATGTATGCGAAGGGCTGAGAGGCGAGCTCATTCCCTCTCTGTCACTGTAATTACGCCGATCGTGATGGAACTCCGGGGTGAAGGTTGCCGCCTTTGCCAAATGATTTGTAACCGTTTCCGACTTCTGCTCGACATCGATCACTCTTATGGGAGTTCAAGAATTGAAAGGGTTGAATCCAGGACCGGGGATATTGCGTCACGTGACCTTATCAACGGGCGCTGGTAGCCTCGGGAATACTAAAAGCAAACAAATCAAACATCTTCACCTCAATCAATGCCCTGCTTTGAGCAAGTTCCTGAGTACCGCCTCAGTTCGGAGTACCACGTAGATGAATGTAAAACGTGATCTCCGATTGTATCTTTTCGAACATTATTTGACTCCACTGAAACACCTCATTCTTTACTATTCCAATTATTGATAGGAGATTTACAACATTTTTGGAACGCTAGGAACCATTAGGATGGTAATATAGCAGGGAGGTAGCAACACGATTAATCAATAATCAGTTTAATAAGGTTACCGGGTAAGCAAACAGTGAACAAGTTAGTGAGCTTTGATAGTTTTTAATAAGATAAAATCCAGTGAAATGCTGCAAATTATTACACATCGGTTCATTATTTGTCTGTACAGATCAATAGCTTGAAAAGAACACAGCTTATTTCAGCATTACCTAACAACCATACACGGTGGGGCAACATAACCCCCCGATTTTGTAACGCAATAAATAAAAAAGTATTAGAGATATTTGTTTACTTTTTTAAATTATGTGTAGGAAATATCTTAAAGTTTTTTTTCACATAGTTTTGAAAATCATATCGGCCAAGTGACGCCCTCCATTATCGACGCACTGAACGAACCGATTTCGCGTGTTTCGCATCACCCTCTCTAACATGTCGACCGGTATGTTCGCCACTTCCTCGCGGATGTTGGTCTTAAGGTCATCAAGAGTCCGTGGACGGTTATTGAAGACCCGGGACTTGAGGTAACCCCACAAAAAGAAGTCGCACGGGGTTAAATCAGGCGATCGTGGTGGCCACTCCAAATCGCCTCTGAGAGAGATGAGGCGTCCAGGGAAGTGCTCCCTCAACAAAGCCATCGAACTCCTCGCCTGATTTAATCGCCTGATTTAACCCCGTGCGACTTCTTTTTGTGGGGTTACCTCAAGTCCCGGGTCTTCAATAACCGTCCACGGACTCTTGATGACCTTAAGACCAACATCCGCGAGGAAGTGGCGAACATACCGGTCGACATGTTGGAGAGGGTGATGCGAAACACGCGAAATCGGTTCGTTCAGTGCATCGATAATAGAGGGCGTCACTTGGCCGATATGATTTTCAAAACTATGTGAAAAAAAACTTTAAGATATTTCCTACACATAATTTAAAAAAGTAAACAAATATCTCTAATACTTTTTTATTTATTGCGTTACAAAATCGGGGGGTTATGTTGCCCCACCCTGTATTTTCGTTCAAGGTTCACTATCAAGTTTGTTTTGATAGAAAGTACCTACCAGCGAAACATTATATCTGAGTTATTGTGAGTCCAACCCTTAAATTCTCTTAGGGAGCGAACAGTTTGTCCTAAACATCTGTGGGTGCAGTTCGATTCTAAAAATTCTCTACTATTTTAAATTCAAGAAAAAAACATTACATTTATTATAAATGTAATGATGTATGATGTATGATATAATATCAAAAGATTTTAAGTCAGGGATTTTTGAAAGTTCCAACATCTGATTTACACCCCTTAGGCACGATAGACCAAAAGACCCCAAATGGAGCCCACATTTTCCTCCAAATTTCATCAAAATCTGTCCATGGGAACTAAAAAAAAAGTTCCGCCCGCGAACTGACGGATTTTTTTTTTTTTTTTTTTAATCTTAAATCATTATATTCTGAGGGTGGGGGGAAGGTACCTTTTTTGGCTCGATTCCAGGTCATTATAGAGTACAATAAACTAAAATGGCACTAATCTGTCTCGAGTCTCCTGTCATGCTACATGACCCAGGAGTTAAGCAATGCTCAGGATGTCTTCTGAATTTCAACTAGGCCCTTAAACTGAGTTGGACCTAAATATTTCATGATTTCCTCATTTCTTCAGACAGCTGGTGAAGACGACTGAGCTGGATAGACGAGGTATGTCTAGCCCACATTCTATTTATTCACGGGAGAAATCATATTTGAACTCCTAGAACTTTTTGAAAAATATTGCGAGAGAGATGATAATAGAACAACATAAGACAGGAAGTCGGCAACATTAGTAAAATATGTAGTGTAGGAAGATACGGCTTCTTTTGAAACCAAGGCATCTCATTTTATTTGTTTAGGATTCCGACTGTTGTGACACCACGATGAAACAAAGATCAGACAAAACCAAGATTTCATGTTGTAAACAGACTTCGTGCTAGATGTACAACATTTTAACCCCCCCTCAAAATTTGTTGGTTTACGTTTCAAAGAACACCCGAAAATCGATTTAAAAAAATTTCAAGAGTGCCCTACCTAGCCCGAAAACTTTCGAAATAAAGGTATTGTTTTTTCATCAGTTTAAAATAGTATTGAATTTTTAGAGACGATTGAGACCACCCGGAGCTCTGTGGGACAAACCGTTTCGATCCCAACGGGAACTTAAGGGTTGAACTCGGTTTTGTGTCCTTAGCAACCAGTAATCAAATTTCCCATAAATCAAACTCCCTATTTACTCGAATTGAATGTTGATACTTTATTGTTATAGGAGTTTTGTAAAACAGAAGTAAAGCTATAGCATAGATCTGGCGTTGCTAGGTTAACATTTTCCGCACTAGTCGATTTACTATCATTTGTCTACTGAGAACCCCCAAACGTGGAAGGAAATGTTTCATTTCTTGTTTGTCTACCACCAACTTGGTTGGTCTGACCACCATTATTGTTCTAGAAAGGAATCATCTCCGTCGTATAACCTATTATTTAATCACTTTTGGTTATATTAGGCTCTAGCCGTACAAAATTACTAAATGAATTAAGTAGGTATAGCAAACTATAACCAAACAACAAACGTCGGTAATATGGATTACGTCAGGATATCGAAAAGCCTTACATGTTGAAATACGTCAACTCATAACACGCAGAGGCGTCTCATGTCAAGAACTCGATGCGGCATGACGGGTCAACTACACGGCAAACCGTACAGCTCGAATGAAAGGGGAGGTTGTAACAAGATCAGCCGTGAAGCAACGTAGATGAGAATCGCCAAGTCAACTGAGGCAGAGTTTCGTAATTGGACACACAATCCGTAGCTACTGCAAAGCCAGTTTTTAGAGCAAATTATTCCGGTATAACCCCATTGGTAGAAGGCATGCTGTAAGATATTTCAAAAACATTAGGCAATTGTACGAAAATTTCAAAAACATTAGGTCAAAAAACATTTGGAAGGCCCTCCATGTACTAGCATAGAAAACATCAATTTAATTCGCTCATGAGGTAACCGAGGAACTTTCATACATTGTAAATCTCACAATCAGTTCCTGACAGGTGCCGTAGAGAAATAGGCATAGTCGACTCCAGCTGGCGCCTACACTCCGGTCTTTCAGACTAAGGTGAAAGTTGCTTAGCATAATTTACATTTCCTCTCGTAGAACCAGATCATTGAGGATGTTGACAAGAGCACACAACTGGTTTAGGTGCTAGACAAATGAATCAATAACAATTATTACAGAAAACCCAGAGAATTTCTGGAATGAATTGCAATTGAAAACAGGTATTTCATGTTTAATTTGATATACCTACCTTCCGCACACAAGTCTAAGGTGAACATAGGTTTTTTATTAACAATAAATTATTCCCTCAATCCATGCCATTCAAGAAGTACTAGACTCTATGAGATCAGTAGTTTAGTAGAGGGCAGGAAGACATCTAGGTACCGTTGTAAGGACACAAGCCGACCGCTTGTAACGGAGTATTCTCTCCACTTGAGCTTCAAAGGAAGACTGGCTTCTACTTCTAACTGTCTTAGCCTCCATACGGGCTGCAATTAATCCAATTCTTCTCTTTCTATTCGGTGTCAACCCCGGCAGGCTCATTACGGGAGCAGAATGGAAAAGGACCGTCGCATCGGACAATTCCAGCTTTGAAAATTCCCATTACTTCAAGTTATCAAAGAAAGCACAGACAAAAAAACGTCTGCCAAGTGGGTGTGGCACATAGCTTCCTCACATCCATAACCCGATTGTATAGATGATCCGATGCATAGTAGTTAATCTCAAAACATCAAAATAAGTTAATCTGTAACATCCCTGAAAATTTCATTGAAATCGGATGGAAAACGTAGAAGTTATGGCCGTTACAAGGAATTCACGTTTGCGCATGCGCAGTGGCTACTATCAGTCCGAAGGTGGTGATTTTCATAGGGGACCATGTAAATACTAATCTGTAACATCCCTGAAAATTTCTTTGAAATCGGATAGCAAATGTAGAAATTATGGCCGTTACAAGGAAATTCACGTTTGCGCATGCGCAGTCGCTTCTATCAGTCCGGGGATGATGATTTTCATAGGGGACCATCTACAACCTAATCCGCATAATCCCTGAAAATTTCATCGAAATCGGGTAGAAAAAGTGGAAGTTATGGCCGTTAAAAGGAAATTCACGTTTGCGCATGCGCAGTGGCTACTATCAATCCGAAGGTGATGATTTTCATAGGGGACCATCTAAATACCAATCTGTAACATTCCTGAAAATTTCATTGAAATCGGATGGAAAATGTGGAAGTTATGGCCGTTACAAGGAATTCACGTTTGCGCATGCGCAGTCGCTTCTATCAGTCCGGGGATGATGATTTTCATAGGGGACCGTCTACACACCAACCCGCACGATCCCTGAAAATTTCATTGAAATCGGACAATAACTTCGTATAGTTATGCGCGTTACAAGGAATTCATGACAGACAGACAGACAGACAGACAGACACAAAGACACACAGACAGACAGACACACAGACACACAGACACTGAACCAAAATTGTTCAGAAAGGTCTAAAACGCAAAACGCGAGTGAAAATTTTGATTTTGGAGAACTTTTTTTTTTCGTCCTTGAAAAGTGAAAACAAAGCTTCCGCTACCTTGGTAGACTCGGAAGCAAAACTAAATAAATAAGAACCATAAGGTACAATAACAGAAAAATTAGGTCTGAACGCATTTTATATAACAGGAAACTAAACAGCGTGTACTTGAACTCGAAAAGTATCTACGTACCGGATTAATACCCAAAATGAATGTCAACGATATTCCAGTTGACCTCTGAAGAGTAATGCGAACATCAAACTTCCGTACTCGTTCAGACAGGATGTGAACAAGTCAGAACGACAATACCTTATTTTGCGAGGCTCCAAGGCTATGAGCTCATCCCTCAGAAATGACTGGACGGCTCAAGAGTTCAACTAGAAGACATCTATGAAGCCTGTGGGTATCGAATATTGCCAACTAGAAGATGGACAACGACACGCGAATTTGGGATAGATCCTGCCATTTTTACAGAACGGTGATAAGTACAAATGGGGGTCGTAAATGAACGGAAATGGGGATATAAAGGAAGAGGCAAGTGACATCATCAGAAATCGATTGCTCCCTCAATCCCAACTAAAGAATGAACCATAACAACCGAACTATACACCAGATGACAATACACAAGACTTCTTCAGGTTATTTTCGCCAAATTACTCGGATTTTGGGTCTGAAATTTGGGACCGATGGGGTCTTCACAGGGCTGAATCTTCAGCGGTCAAAATTGGAGGATTCCGACACATGACCATTCTTCAACGGCTTGTTATTAATTCTCCAATGCTGGGCAATGGACAGCATTGAGAAGTGTGTTCTAGAACATAGCTCCACCCTTTTGAACCAATCATCAAATCGGATGTAACACAACTTATAACCCAGCTTATCAGTCCTGATTTTGAAAAAGGAGTTCAAAGTAACATTTCCAAGAGTCTTCAATAAATTCTAATGAAATGTGGACCGTACATGGGAATTTCACATTTATTACTGCGAAATTGTTGCAATAACTTTTTTTAGATAAACAAAAAATTAGCATGATCATTCATTTCAGTTCCCCCGAGATGCAACGTCAGTTGTGTATTAACCAAATCTAGCCCAGATTTCGGCTAGTTACACGAGTTGAGTTGCTGATTTTTCAGAAATCAAAGTTCAACATCGACCAATTACTATTTATAGTAGCAACGAAGTTGAAGTTCTTCACTTCAAACATTTCACGTTCAATCTAGTCAGTGGTTATCAGAAAATAAAGAATTCTGCGTCAAATCAAATCATTGAGAATTTAGGGAAATAGTTGTCAACTACTTTCTCAAACCAACTAGGTGTACATCAAAACTCAGTTGAAAAAGTAATTCCTAGTTTGGATGAACTCTGCGATGAGAATTTCAACTTTAATTCAATCTCTAGTTTAATTCAATCTCTCGGAAATACGAGTAAACCAGACGGAGTTGGAGAGAAAATTTCCAGGGCAGTAACGAAAAGGTCGAGATGAACTGTGGCGGGCGCGGGGAGCACTCAAACAAGGTCAGGGGGCACGAAAACAGCACGTGCACGGCTAAAAAGGTTTCACACTCCAGATCACCCCCCTCCCTCCACTCCACCTTTTATCATGGTAGACTCTTCTGCATTCTATCTTACTCCAGGAAACACGATCTTCTGACCGAGAGTAAAATTTCTCTTCCACCCACCAGGCGATAGTTTCACCTGGGGATCTCTGCTCCATGCGAAGGATGTCAGCAACATGTGCTGACCTATTGGGATGAAAGGGGAAGGTGAACTGATCCAGAGAAAATAGTCCAAAAATAGCTGATTCTCAAATTTGTCTTGACAGAAATTATTAGTTGAGTATGAACCAGCTACCATTTTAATCCATATTATTTTACAAGATATTCATGAAACCAAGTGGAAACTCTGGACTGCAGCTGACAAGTTTTGAACTTATTTGGACCTTAATAGGTTCCACGAGTATCAAACGAACCAACTAGGCTCAAACCATTTCTCAGTAATGGATTTGTAAAGAGTAATTGATCAAGCAAAATGCATTGCTGTCTCCTGAAAGCATCAGTAGCAATAAGCGCTTCAGAACAAAAGTCAAATATCATGATATGTTTTGGAATCGTTGGCCTCATGCAACGACGTTCCCTAAAATCGATAAGAAACTCAGGGAAAGAATGAAACAATGATATCAACCAAAATGATTCCATCAAAATTTTCCTGATTCCTGGAATGCACCATCCTGATTGAGACTCCACAGAAGAGTCTAAACATGTACCAGTCAATAATTAAAGAAACTACATAAACAAGACTCCAAATAATTACCCAAAACCATGGAAAAGGTCCCTCCGAACCAACCAACAAGTTATTGAGAATTATGACACCATTGGAGCCTTGAAAACGACTCGTAACTGATCCCTGGAGCTACAATGATGATTCGTGTAGGAAGGTATTTCTTCACCTCACGATCCAACAAGGCGATTCCAACCACCCATCAATATTTTTTGTAAAATGGGGGGGGGGGGATGCGGATTTACACTTTTCAATCGAGGTGGAGTAATTTGCTCTAAAAACAGAAAAACGGGCACCGGCCCAAGATTCCTGAGTAACCAAGTTTTTTTCCGTTTAGATCCGAGTTTCAACATTTCAAGCTCGATATCGAAGAAACTAGGTAACCAATTTGTAGAATACGGTTGATCGAATGCTTCCAATTCTACAGGTCAACAAATAGGTACCTGTTGGAATTGCCTGCGTGAATGAGCGCTACTCATTACATATCTAGTGTGAGTATCAAGAGTGCACCAAAAGATGATAATTACGGAGATTTTCAGGAAGGATGTGTCTGACAGGAAGGACTGACTAATTACATTACATTTATAGAGAGTTTTGGTATCCTGTTTGGTGTAGGAAGATGTTCAATCCAACCAGGGAATTCTTGAAATAGACGGAAATGGTTTGCGAATGAACAAGTTCAAGGACCTAAAAATATACACGGTGAACACATTTTCATGAATGAATCAAACACACCAGAAAAACCCTCGTGATTGAAACTATACGTGTTCTATGAATGGATTCTTTTCAGAAACTTCTATATCGACGAACGACTACGATCGTCCTTCTTCTAAAAGCGAAAAACCAATGAACCTTCACGCACCGAACGTTCTACCTCAGTTGTTGGAACGACCTCAGAATCGGTTACGGAGTCCACCGGGGGAAAATCCGCTAGCGAATAACCGACACCGCTCACGCGCGTCTCGAGTGTCACGGCTAATCACATTCAGAACAACACTCGCCTGTGTTAACTAGAAATTAATTTTCACGGCTAATCTGTTTGGGAGGTGAACTTTCACTGGGAGAAACTTTGATGTAGCGAATGATCACAGAAAACTCTTCGTCAAATTACATCACGTCCTGACTAATTCCTGACTTCTATAAACAACCTTTTTCAAGAATTTGTTTTCATCATGGATCCGATCAGCAGGAGCCAAGGTACATGATTCTGATTCTCCTTCTTGATTTGCTTGAAAAAAATTGACTTTTTTACTCTGTTTACCGTATTATACATAGGTAGATACAAACTAGGGGTTCATCTCGAATATACAATTTCGTTATTAGTTCCGAAATAAACTTTAACTGGTTAATTTTAATTGCGTTTATTTTTACTTGCAAACAACCTCTTAAACAAATGTTTCGACACTTATGACGTTACAAAAAACTTACCTACTCTGAAACAGTCACCAAGATAAGTACTGGCTGATGCGAGTCACTGGAACTCTAGCGTCATCAAGCTTCACTATCAACAATGACCACAGGATGATTCAGAGGTGCAAGAAAACTTCTGGTGAAGGGACTGAGGATTTCTGACTAACCAAGATGAATCACCAGGCGTTCACCTTTCGCTTAGTAGCACGTTCTTAAAGCAACATAAAAACTACTGCTCGACGTTTTATTTTTCATTCGTATTTTCTTCATATTATAGACACATCCGAGCTAGGTATTTCATTCCGAGAGGAAGATCATAACTAACAATGTTACGAGCAGCTTTGCAACAAGTACGTTACCTTTCACGCGATCTTGCAAAAACAACAGAATAAATGGAAAAATCTAGTTCGATTGGAATGAATACTATACAATAATTTCATTATACGACTCCTCAAGTAAATCTTTATCATGCTTTATGAAAAAAATAATGATAATAATTATCATTATTTTTTTCATAAATTATTGATTAAGGCTTCCTAAGCTCATTCTCTACACAAGAAAAAGAACAAAGCTGAAGCATACAAAATATAAAACTATAAAAAACAATAAACAAAAAATAAAACTTCTGGAGTATGGTACAACCACGATTTTTGACATTCGAATTTATGTAGCGACCTGGAAAACCGCGAGAACGACTGCGTCCAATTTTTACAGTATTGAGGATAGATTGAAGAATAACCTCCTGAGTCCAAATCTCTTCTCCATTTGTTTATCGGTGGTTGGCAGCAACATTGTGTTGCTGGGGGCGGATTAGGAGATTTTTCGAGTGTCAAAGTAACTCATTGTGACTCGATCATGTTTAAAAATATTTTAAATTGTTTCAAGGTGAATTTAATCCAATATTTTGATGATTGAAAAAAAAAATAGTTCCAGGGGAAAACTTGTGATAAGTCAGGTTGGGTTTTTCAAGCCAAAGTGAAAAGAAGTTATCCTAGGCAACCTAAGAAACACGATACAAGACTGTGAAATTTGCTAAAATATAGTTAGTTATATTTTGTACACTTGAATCATTCTCCTTTGCCCTGTTGGATCTCAATGTGGGGTACGCCTGATTTTTTTAAAATCGAAAGTAGACTACATCCTGAGAATTTTTACACCAGCCGTTCTCTTTTTGGATGAGTAGATCTTTTTCTATGATTAGTCAAAGTTTCGTATGTTTATGACGTCACGCGTCCTCCCTCCTGGGCGGGTCCCCCCAGCCCACTGTGACGTCATAATCATTCCAAACTTTGAAAATCATAGAAAAAGGTCTTCTCGGTTGGTGTCAAAATTCTCAGAATGAGGTCTAGTTTAGATTTTTAAAAATTTAGAATAATACAAGAGAATAATACAACAAAAATTTCGAATAACTCCTACAATTTTAAACTTAAAACGCTGCAAATTATTACACAATGGTTTATTATTTTTCTATATAGATCACTGGTCTGCAAAGCCACCTACCATCCAACATGAAGAAAAACATCGATTGCATTTCGGTCAGCTATAATTTGAACAGAGATTAGGCCTCTTTTGCGATTCACACTCGTGTTTCTGATTTTTCTTATGTCCAACCCTCCTCTCCTCTCTTCCAAACCTTCTTGTAGGGAGCGAACAGTTTGTCCTACAGAGCTCCGCGTGGTCTCAAATAATTCTAAAAATGCTATACTATCTTAAATTAATGGAAAAACAATGCCTTTAGATCAAAGTTTTTTGAGTTAGGGCGTTTTCAAACATTCAAAATTCATTTTTGGACCCTTAGAAGTGACCTACATCAACCGGGGCACAACTAGACCCCAAATGGAGGAACTTTTTTGGATTTTACGTACCTTGAAACGTAAACCAACAAATTTTGAGGGGGTGTTGAACAATTTTTTCTTGGTCGATTCCAAAGGTTCATTATTGAAAATAATAAACCAAAAATTCCTCTAAAGCTAGGAATACTCTAGAGATAAGTAGGTTTCAGGATCAATAGGATCAAAACAATAAAAAATAATTAAAACATTTACAATGTCTGAAAAACCTTAAACTTTGTACCCTAATTTTACGGTACACTAGAGGAAGAATAAATTGTAACATTTTGGCGCTAAATATGTCTATTATTGCAAGCAATAGAAAATTTGGATTTTCCTTGGAACCGTGATACGCTCGAAATCTTACGTGTCGTGAGACTCAAACAAATCTGCAAAACAACTATTCAAGTAATCTATCCTACTTGGATGAGCAAGTTCAGTGATCTATAATATTGTGGTGTAAACTGATGTACCAAAACACCACGTCTAAGCCTCAGCACACTTATCAAGTTACCATCTAAAGCCATTTCCCACAGATAAAAAGGAAAATGGTCATGCTGTAACAATGGAGCACTGAGATCAAACGTGCCGTAGCGATCATAGCCGAAACCTGTAGGCTCGTAACGTTACCTAACCCCCAACCAAACAAAAAGTAATTCAAAGCAGCAACAAAAAATATCAAAGCTGATTTAGCGTGCAGTCCTCGTAAGAAACTACGGGTTTTTGGCTCATTTAACACCCCACCGAAGAAAGTGTTCGGCGAGAGAGGAAGGAAGGGAAGCGATGACTCATTCAGCCCGCCTCAATGGAAGTGAAAATACGCGGAGGGTCGATTAGAATAGAGAGTTGATTTGACAAACCGGTTCCTTCGAGCCAGTCTGCTGTATCGAGTAACAGGCAGAAATCCCTCAGGAGTGTTTCTAGGAGGAGTTTTGCAACATAATCTAGATTTGCAGTAACTCAGTAGTACCCGTACTATTGAGCAACGCACAATATAATAAGTCAGCCTATTGCGATGAAATATTATGATGATTAACAACATTAATCTGTATAATTATCATCATACTCGTGACTGTATAAGGGACACGTAACGATTTTGCAATATGTTCTAGTCGAGCGCAGGCTAACTAGGTCAACCACAGGCTACTTCATGTTGAGGCGCTCAAGAAAAATTTACCCCAATTTTTAGACCCTTATTTTTATATTTATATAGATATTTTTTAATTATTCCTCTCAAAGACGGAAGAGGACACGCCATAACAAAACAAGAAATTAATTATTTACATAACAGGGGCTTGGACATGGAAAAATTCTATTAATCAAAGAGAAAGACTCAGCCAGCGGACGATGCAAGAAAGAAGACAAAAATGCGATGAATATTGAAAGCATCTAGGCAAATTTCTACAATGCTTAAGGAAAACGTCACAAATCTATTACTACCTAATGCGAAAGAGAACAAAAGTATAAATCAACACATTATTGAAAGAGCAGCACACGTTCCACAAAATGAGCACATTATTCAAATAATTTGATCCGAAGATGCAGCATGTACCTTGCAATGATGTCATAAGTTTCTCACTAACGTTATTGATAAATCGTAGAGAAAATTGAACTACAATAAAGGAACTGATAATGTATACATGTACCTGCAGCCAAAAATTAGGAGGCCAATTTTTGAAGGCGACAATTGCATCGTTATAATGATTACAATAGGATATTCCTAATAGGAACTTACCTTAATTTTGGAACCCATCATATGTCCAACGATATGGAATGTGAGCTAAGTGGGAGGGACAAGGTGTGATGAGCGTTCGTTTAAATACGAGTAAATTATCAATGTAGTTGGTTAATATGAACTAAAATAAGTAGTTATGTAAAAATGAAGAGGATTGTAGATATTTTGGGTAGGTGAAAAGAACATGATGTTTTCATAAGTAATTCAAGCATTCTTGTAATAAAACAAATAATTAATATTGGTTGTTCGATTGTTTCTACTACTTCAGGTGCCGTTGCCATTAATTTCAGTAGAAAGTAACATAAATTAATAGCCACATCGCATACACATAATATTCTATTCAAGCAACATCGATTCAGACACATCCTCTAGTGCATTCCATGACTATGAATAGGGTTCAACAAAATTAATGTAATACTTACCATTGGCATTTTAAGAAGGAATGAATGAAATTAATAATTGATTGATAAATCAGAGATGGAAAGTTTCACATAATTGGCAGTCAAGTCCTTTCCCAGCCTTTTAGTCCCTTTTGGCCTTTCCCAGCGAAAAGGGTTACAATTTGAATAAAGAAACGAGAGTTTTCGAAAATATTCAAAATCTTGAGACTATCTCGCAAGAAAAGTCGTCGTCCAAGAAGGAAACTGACTTTGTATGGTTACACAGAACGAGAAACTGAGCAAATTTTTCATGAAACGTTTCCTAGTACGGGTACTTGTTTCCAATACTCCTCCAGATAGGACAAGGTTTTATCAATACCTACTAAAATTATCCTAATGAAGGAACCACAGGATTTTTGATACTGACTAATCCTAACTCTTATAATACTGACATATTCGAAACTCACCATTTTGTGAATTTCTTTCACTTCTGGAGGCCCATTTCTTACCTGAAACACACATAAATAAGATTAATTACCAAATCCACCACAACAATAAATATTTTTTTATAGAGCTAAATATACTATTATTACAAGCTGGGGCAGAAATTCGCTACGACTGAGTACAATTTTTAATACTGTCGATTGTGTGGCTGGTTGTCTGTTACTCAATCAGGCTCGAACCGCCCCAACATTCCGATGCGGATTATTACCTTACAGGCTGTAGTAGTTGTCCTATGATCTCCCCCTTCATTGTGAAATTTCCCTTCCTCCGTTCATTGTGTAATAAGGTTCGTAAATAGGGAAAATTCGGGTAATTTTACCATCGAATCGGAAGACTTGAGTCGAGTAAAACTTTACCAGACAAGTCCAGTATCAAAAGATTTTTGAGATTTGAGCCGCTAACATTCCATACAATAAAATTGTCGTAAATTTCGTACCAGGATTGTTGTAATAATTTCCAACAACTTTGGTTTCCCCATTGTCAAATATCTCAGTTGATAAAATTAAAATTCTTTATAAGTAAAAAATCGTTTTTTTTTTTTCATTTAAACACATTTAGTTCCCTTAATAGGAATACTCAAATAAATAAATAATAAACTGAGTGATAAAAATTGATAAAAAAAAAGCCTCGTAACAAAGGATAATATCAGAAAAAGTGAGAACGATTTAAAGCACCAGTTATTTTTCCCACGTTTTTCGTAAAAACCGGATTAAAGGGAGGGAAACGTAGGGTAAGTAACTGAAGTTTATAAACAGATAAGAAGTTCTCTTTCTAATGAGAATTTGAGCGCTAAGCTTTCATTCTTTTGTTTCGAAGGAAGATGAAGGAGGCGAGCCTTCCAGGAACCCTTGCTCAAGACACAAGGACTGGAAGCTGGTTTCCAAGCACAGCAAGGTCACCGGCTAACATTATCGGTGAGACCTTGCTCTCCCGCTCAGGATGTTATAATGTGGACTGGAAACTTTAAAGTGCAACATAGTGGCACTTTTTTGTTCGATAAGCTACATCATTACGTTTCAGCTTGCTAACTATTATAGAGCAAATGTCATTTAGGACCTTCATCGAGTAGATCACTAACGATTTTAAGGAGACCAGGAGTAAGCTTATTTTGACCTATTTTTAATTGGTCCAGCCTTTCAGAAGTTACTCATGTCGTTCATCGTCCTAAAGTAGCCTATTGCTAAGGGGATATTGCATAAACGTACCAACATGGTGAATATAGAATGAGCTGTACAGACGGACAAAGAAATCCGTAATATTATTACAGATCAACAGGGGCTTTGAATATCCCAAAACGTGTAGAAACCTTTGGTTCATCCGACACCTAGCTCATTTAAAATGTTAACACCTTCAAGTGCCTAACACCTCCATCTCAATCAACCCAAAATGATAATTTTCCATGTTAAACATTACATGCACAGAAACAATAACTAAAAACATCATCAACTTGGATTGCAAAACGTTCACAGTGAGAGAGAAATTTCGAACGCAGTTTTCTAGGCTTTTATCAGAGGATAATAAAATTCAACGACACGCCCTCTTATTGAATTCTCAACTCTCGGGAGAGGAATTTTGGCAGGAAGGAATGCCTTTCAAAAGTTGAACACCCTGAAGGAAATTAATGCAATCGGAATAGTCTCCAGAATTACTTCAACAATTATTTCAAATAGAATTTATTTGTAAATTATTATCTACCTTTGTTATTTACATAGCCGTAAATGCAGAACGTGCATAGCGCAGATATTGCTTCTCATCCGACATTACGATATTGGCATCCAATGATAATCAATTCGTACTTTTTCGAAGTGGTTTCTCCAGGAATTCCTTGAAAACGTCCTCAAATAATAATAAATACGCCCAACAGAGAAAAAATGTGGTTGTGGACACAGCTTTGTCGGATAAACTTAACATGATTGCTTAGGAAGCTAAGTCCCGACTGTGATTTCGTATTTAATAGTTTAGGCGGTAACAAAGATTTTCGGAGAGCCTGACAGAAAACCGAAATAGCACAAGATCTAAATTATAATATTCGACAGTAAATTCTGATGTTGGAGGACATTTTAAATATTTTTTTCCTAGTTAGACCCAGAAACAAGATAGATTCCTAGACTATTTGTGCATGGGATAAATTGTTGAGACATCATTTTAAGCACGAATTTTCAAATATGAAAACACACAGGCTAATGTTAGTCTTATGCGTAAATAAACAGAGCAGTGTTTCTTCTTCGACTTCTCTCAGACAATAACATTCTCCTGGAAAAATACAACATTGCCAGTTTCCCAAGAGGACAGAATTAGTACTGTGAAACAGACAGCGGTACCAATCCTCTTTGTAAATGAGGCTGCGAGGAGGATTGAGACCTCCAGTTCAACAATAATTCAAGCTAGGTCGTAAACAAACGTTTCCGCTCCAATTACGCCGCGGCGTTTACTTCGGAAGTGACTACGGGCTTGGAAATTCATATTTTAAGATGACAAAAGAACACGGTTTCAATAGTTCACCGACTCTTTGTACCTTTCTCCCTGGGTACGCAGGCTGGCTGCTCGGCGCAAGCTGAGATAAGGAATCCAAATGTTTGAAATATATAACAATTCCGAATGTTATGTTATACGTTTCTAACGGAATGCTATCTATTGAATTAGTATCTAATATCGAATTAACACTTTGTGACAGCTTCATGAAATGTTTGGGGGAGAACATAATAGTTGGGGTTCTACTATTTTTACACTAGTGATGAACGAATTCCCTGAAAAATGCTGTCTGTATTTTGCTTCTTCTAATCGATTGTTCAAGTCCACGTTACTATTCTATTTGCTAAAGCTGTTTCTGCTGTTCTACCTTTTGGACCTTGGTGTTGGCGGCGCAAGCTGAGATGAGGAACGTCAGAAATGTATAACAGACTTCGAATACTATACTATTGAGGCTGTGGTTCCACATTCTTAATGAAATAACTTATATTCAATAGGTAAAAAGTAAAAATCGAAAAACTGCAAACTATTTTTCAGTTCTTAAAGACAATCCGTCTGTATAGATCACCCGTTTTCCAATAATATCTGCATATTATTAATAGTGCCTATCCAGCAACAAAATCGCTATCCGAGAGTAAAGTGTGCCTTCATTACCAAATTTGGTTCATGGTTGCTTAGGATGCACAACTGAATGGCTCGAAACTCTATTCAAAGAAACGATTAAAGATCAGACTTGATCAGCTGAAATTTTGATCAGCTTGATCAGCTTTCATGTCTTTCAATGAACCGGTCCTATGATTCACACCCGTGTTTCTGATTCCCTAAAGTCCTCATGAGGAGCGAACGGTTGGTCGATCAGATAACAAATGTAAATTGATGACAAAACAATACTTTCATCGCCAAGGTTTTCGAGCTAGGACGCACAACTAGACCCCAAATGGAGCCCATATACCAAATTTCATCAAAATGGTAACTAAGGAAAGTGTACATACGGCGTACTGACGGAAAAATTTTTGTTCGATTTTTGGTTTCTACGTACCTTGAAACGTGAACCTTCAAATTTTGAAGGGGGATTACATTTTCTCTTACTCGATTCTAAAGGATCATTGACAATAATAAACCATAAAGAGGAAATTTCACATTCTATTTGCCAATCAAACCTGAGTCAGGATTGGATTCACTGTTTCACTCAATTTTTGTTCGTATTCAACTGGTATTAATCATCGAATTAATAAGATGTGGCCGCTCCATGCGATGTTTCAGCACTGTAATTAATAGTTAGAGTCTCCATGTTGTAATACGAGTACATCAAGTAATGGATAAATTCCTGGAAACACTCAGTGAGTATTTTTCTTCGTCCAAGTAATTCTTCATGACCAAAATCCTATGTGAGGAATCTATGATTGCCATTCAACTTAGGTGAATTGTTTAATTTAAATCATAAAAATACTTTCATAAAAATCATATATCCGTAAATGAAGTAAGATTCTAGAACACCAATCCGCACAACAGTAAGAAGTTACATTAAAAATACCGAAACAGTTCATAAGTTCTTCCTCAAAGTAATTCTTCATGACCAAGATCCTATGTGAGGAATCTATGATTGCCATTCAACTTGGGTGAATTGTTACTTTAAATCATAAAAATACTTCCATAAAAATCATATATCCGTAAATTAAGTAAGATTCTAGAACACCAATCCGCACAACAGTAAGAAGTTACGAGTACATTAAAAATACGGTAACAGTTCATAAGTCATTCCGGATAGGTTTCTCGCTTTAGCATCCAGCTATATTATTCAGTGGTCCAAAAGCCCACTAGAGCTGCTGGTTGTTGGCGCTTTCCCAGATAAACCGCGATTCTCAGCAATTTCTCACAACAACTCTTTTTTAGTTCTGGAGATTCCACTCCTCTTAGGAGGAAAATGGTCCTTCTTTTTTGGAGGAGAAATACACCTCGTAATTATCGTTATGTCACCATCTCATAGGGTATCAACCTACTGGTCCTTGTATCCGATGTTAGCTATTTTGTATCAGAAGAAAATTTCGTAGACTTCAGCCTACCAACTTCACTACTTGTACAAATACTAATACTTGCCATTCCGTTGGATTGTATTCAAGAAATGGTTATATTAAATGCTCATATAATTAACTACATTATATGAAATGGTTCAAGATGAACATGTTCTCTTAAAATTGCGAACTCCACAATCAAAATTTCATTCCGCATTTTTTATTTCATAGCCAATTGGAATGTTTTCGTGGGTTCTGCCTTCTTTGTTGACTGTATGTGGTCAATTGAGTGTATCGTACATAAAATTACAAATTCATGGTCCAATCATGATGGAATTCCAAGAGTTTGTGAGGGTACGTCTCCTATGAATTTGTCGCCATCGCACGAAAAGTAGAGGGAGTGGGAAGGTGTGTACACACTCGCAAAATTGATCAATTTTCACGATTTGACCATCATTAGCAAGGAAATAAAATTATAGAATAAAATAAATTCTTTTTGCTGTTATAAAATAAATTCTCATAACGAAGGTTTGTTGTCGTGGAACTGGTCAAAATGAATTTGATTCCACCAAAATTGAACTCATCACTCGCATTTCAGAGTTTTCATAACTGTTTGGGAGTTTAATCATTTAAATCATCACCTCGCGTCACAAACTAGGAAATTCGTTAAGAAACTTCTATGCAACATTTGTAGATAATAATTTGATGATTCTGTTCGTCCGTGATTCTGGGTGAATAGGCTATACTGCCCATCCAACTGAGCAGACGTATTTCAAATAGAAAGGGCCTTCGGCTCGTAGATTTAAGGAAATAGGTATAAGGAATTTTGGAAAGTGAGCTACTTAGCCTTCTAGTACCATCTTAGCAGACTGCAAGCTCTCTATTTATAGAAGTGTTGAGTTATATACTATAAAACTCCTCCTTAAAATGTCTGTCAAGGTGGTATAGCTTCCTCAACATTGATACATTGGATTGATTGCAACACCGATAAATTGAGATTGAGCAGTGCCGCTAATAACTTCCCTAATACTAAACTTGAATTTCACGATAAAAACGGTTTTCCGAGTCGACAAACATGAACGCGATTGTAAGGCTATCCGCGATGAAGTTAATCATCTTACACTTTTTTGCACGAATCATGGAAATGGAGATGACGGGTCAAGGGAACGGAAGCCATAAAATTTTGAGTGTGTTACAATTCTTTTTTTCTTGCTCGATCGCAAAAGTTCATTATTGAAAATAAAAACGCTGCAAATTATTACACAATGGTTTACTATTTTTCTATATAAATCACTCGTCTGCAAAGCCACCAACCATCCAAAATTAAGAAAAACATCGATCGCATTTCGGTCAGCTATAATTTGAACGGAGATTAGGCCTCTTTTGCGATTCACACTCGTGTTTCTGATTTATCGTACGTAAAACCTTTAAATTCCCGTAGGGAGCAAACGGTTTGACCTACAGAGCTCCGCGTGGTCTCAAAAAATTCTAAAAATTCTATAGAAACTTAAATTGAAGGAAAAACAATACCTTTATATCAAAATGTTTTGAGTTAGGGCGTTTTCAAAATTTCAAAATTCATTTTTGAACCCTTAGAAGTGACCTACATTGACCAAAATCTTCGAGGTAAAACTAGACCTCAAATGGAGCCCAGATACCAAATTTCATCAAAAGCGGTCAATGCTGAGTGGGGAAAGTGCCGCGTACGGCGGACGGACGGCCAAATTTTTATTCCATTTTTGGATTCTACATTTTTGAAACGTAAACCAACAAATTTTGAGGGGGTGTTAAACTTTTTTTTTCTCGGTCGATTCCAAAGGTTCATTATTGAAAATAATAAACCAAAAACAGCTACAGATGCCAACTTCAATCAATTTAGTATTTTGGACAGTTATTAAAACATATATTTTTTTTAAAACTTCTAGCATTTTCTGACACAAGAAATGTTTAATACTTCTAGGAAATCAACAAGATTTTTCGCAAGTTCGTCCAATTAGGGGAGCATTCGGGAAAAAAGGTAACTTGGATCAAATGATCATGGAACCACGACGACCATGGGGATGATGGCTCATGGCTCCTAGTACTCCATGGGAATCACTCCCACCTAGGGAACTACCGTAAGTTCAACAAAGATGAAGCTCAGGCTAGGTGCTTACTATTGTTCGCCGGTTTCCACCCCTTTGACATTTCGCTTTCTTCTCGTTGCCTTTTAGCAGGGTCTCTGAGCTCTGCGTTTACCACTGTAATTGCACACGACGAACGCCCTTGACGTCACTAGACGTGTTCCAGTTGCCGCATCCGCGTTCTGTTAATTGAAAAAAATCGCTGGAGCGGTTTCCGCGGATTTAAAGTTCAACCGGTTCATAACGGTAACGTACCACGAAGAAGAGAATGGAGTGGTGGATTATCAGGTAGGTCCACGCATGATGTATTTTAGCCATTTCTGCAAACATTAGTAACTATGTACCCGCCGGACTTCAGAAATTACTTCTCACAGGGTATGAAGGAATTTTGACCAAGAATTTTCATGGAATAGAATCGCGAACTCGCCCATTCCATTCTCAGAATACAAACTTCGAATTCATCATCCCTCGACAATAATATTGATGAAAAACTAACACAATTATGTTCGGATTTTCCAGATTAACTTCAGGAGTTGATTATTATGCGTTATGCCAGACTGGTTTAGTACAAACGTAGAAACGCATCATTATGATAGTCATACGTGTTTAGACATTTAGTGCATTTGTCTGCTGGGTGAACAACCAAATTGACTCCTCTTTAGTCAAATCATGACGAAAGGAGCGATGTTGTTTAAAACAAAAACTACTTGTCGATAAGGTGCCAAACAAATAAAGTTAGGATATATCCATGTTGTGCCAAAACCCATCTCTTCTCATACCCATCCTGGAAGGTAAAACACCGTTCTGGTAACGTTTTCTGCTCAAAGAGGTCTTAAAAATCACCGAAATACCATAGAGGATATCTAGAAACAGGAAGATTCAGTTGGCACAAAACAAATAGTGGATAGATACCACGCCTTTCATCTCTTGGTACCATTTTTACAAGGTGTTTTTTCGGGAGATATGAGTAGACTTGTCAGGTAAACCAATATTCCTACAGAGAGATTAAGATATTAACTAGTCAACCCACAAAAAAGCGATCCCTCTAAGAGGCATTTTGTGGACTGCATGAGCAACTAAAAAATGCAAAATGGAACCAAAAATTCGTTAGCTTCTAAATTCATGCCAATAGTAATAAAATTGATTGCTACTTTCCTTGAGAATGAGTCAACAGTACAACTAAATTCTTTTCTGATGGATTTTCGTTTCAGGAAACTCTTTATTCTTATCCAGGACTCATAAGACTTTAGTTAGACTAATGATTATCACAAATCTTCAATTATAACTCTGATCAGAAAACTACACATTTAGCACTCGCTATCCAAGATAGCGAGTCACAAACAATTTGGTATCTTCAAAATCAACAGCTATGACAAAACATGAAAACAACAAAACTACCAGTTCTGAATCTAAATGGTTCTTACAATAGGGTGTGCGCCTGGGTAGGAAAAACTGTTTATTGTTATTTTTAATCTAAGGTAGACCTCATCTGAGATTTTTGATACCAACCGCGACCTTCTAGCGTGTAAATCTTTTCCTATGAATTTATAAAGTTTCGACCGTTTATGCCGTCACAGTGGGCTGGGGGCTCCCGCCCAGGCGACAGGGGCGTGTGACGTCATAAACGGTTGAAACTTTGAAAAATCATAGAAACAGATCTACTCACGCTAGAAGGTCGCGGTTGGTGCCAAAATTCTCAGGATGTAAGCTACTTTCGACTAAAAATCTTTAAAACATCAAGGAGCACCCCCCATTATTAGGTGAACTTGTATAAAAAGTACCTAGTAGAACCTAGGTAATATATTTAAAAAGGAGTTTCAATTCTATTAAATTAAATTATAAGTGATTAGCAAATGATGTACAGGGTAACTCTCACAATTATTCAGGTCTCAACATAATTGATTCAACCTCCAAGAAGAAATGTTCGCAAGTAGAATGGAAGAGCTAGCAGCTCAAAAATTCATTAGAGATTTTTCTCGGAAACATTGATCTCTGAACAAGCTCGCAGTCCTTCATGTAAAATAAAGGATAGAAGCGCAGCGAACTCTCTGGCGGAGCAATAGAAACTCCAGAACAGCTCTACTAACGCCGTTACTACTCGTGATACTACGCTACGGATACTGCTGTCTTGATGGTTGCCTAACCAAACCCCGAAGGCAAACTCAAGCCTTCATGAATGGACCAGTACATCCAAAATGACTTGGCCAGAGTACATCCAAAATGACTTCACCAGGTAGATAACAAACCATACCACGCAAAGATTGTTTCAATATATTGTTTTGTTGAATATGACGTTGAATGACGAGATGATGTTTCTAAAGACAGATGGGAAATTTTGATCATTGATCAGATTTCTCCCAAAACTCTATATTCAGATCTTAGTTTTGAGCTCCAAAATGTCTCATTTGAAAATGAAAATACTCATAAATGTGGTTCATTAGTCACTCCGATCCCGAATGGTAGATCTCAGACATCCGAAATTGATTAATTTCGCAAATTGTACTATTTCACAAAATTTGTGAAATTTAATTTCACTCAGCTGCAGAAGTACCATTTTGTTGAATGACAGTAGGAACAGGTTCATGGTGAACCCAGAAGGTCAATAGAGTGATTAGGGGGATGAAGGATCTCCAGGGTTGCAAACCTGCTGACCCTACCGAGGAAATGTCAGATATTCTAAACGATGGAACACGAGAACTTTTTTTGGTAGATCTCCATGCATAAACGGAATATTTACATAATTCTTTAGCATGATAATAGTCTCAACGTTCCTCGATAATAGCGTTTGTGTCGTCTCTTGTCGCAAAATGATGATGCAATCCTATTTGGCTCCCAGTATTCAATCGCGGACTTGAATAATAGAAGGGCCCAAGAATCTTAGGAATCAAACGGTTCGTTCAAGGCCTTCGTAATTTGAATAAACGGATCTCTAGCAAGGATACTCTCACAATATATTTATTTTGAAGAATCGCGTTTGTAAGCACACTTTTTCTATAATAAATCTCTAACAAGTTAGGATAACACGTCTGTCACGTTGGGTAGGTAGCACAGTTTTCTCACACAAAAGCAAGGACATGTCTAAAAATACTAGTTGGTTTATAAAAACGAGGGATTGGATTGTAGTAGAGCTGTACCACAGATAAATTCCTCAATACGAACCCAGAGTTTCACAATCTACTGGTTTTCTGAATTGAAAAACAGCAACACAATTGAGATATTCGAGATTTTGATGATGTATTTTTGGTTTTCCCACGTAGGAGCCCACCGTAGCTCCTACAGATTAGACCGTGATGGAATAATTAGTTATCTTATTGGTCTCAGTTCCAAATCATCCTACGAAGTTGAGCAGAATCGTACATTTTAGATGCGAGCCAGAGAGTTAGATCAATCACAGACCAAGTCTAGGGCTCTAGCAATGAAAATGTTAACAAACTTATAAATTTTTCCAGAGACAAGGAATTGACTGACTAACTGATAGACACCAACATAATTGCTCACAACCCCTTAAAACCAAATTATTACTTTAATTCTGAAGATTTTCAAAAATAACTCACACGCTATTGGATTTTTCTCGAAGATCACAAGAGTCTCTTTTGGACGATTTTTCGAATAAATGAATTATTTACTACAGCCCTGGAACCACGAAATTACAGAGATTTTAGTCGCAACGCCCTGTTGTATTCCCAATTTCTAGAAACGTCGTCAATAGTGGAGAGGTGTAACCAGCAAAAGATCATGTAGCATCCGAATAGTTGATCAGTAGTCACTTGGATGGTGGATGAATATTTTAGTACGAGTGGTTTAAGTATGGATGAAGAATAAGTTAGATTGGTCGAATTGGGCCCACTGAGGTGGAGAAGGGTTGTAGAGGTGGGAAGGAATTTACTCGGGATTGAGTTTGAGATGACTGACATAAATGGACCAATTTTACGCAGCGAAAAAGAGGCAGTGAAACAATCGTATCTTTAGGATGTTTTTCACGGAAACACCTCGAGTTCAGAGTGAAGATTTATTAAGAATAAAACTCCAGGGGATAATAATATCTTTCTAAACCTGGATCAAAAGAGATTACACTTCACAATTAACAGGGAAACGGGAGGTTAAGACAGCAGGTCGCGGGGTGGGTGGATCAACTGGACCACCCAAGCGGGGAGCCTGAGAAAGGGCGCATCGGGTTCAGGAATGGAGGGGAAATTGAGGGAAATGTTGGAGGAATGAAGAGATTGAAGGTGAACATCATCTATGAGGTGATTATGCAGGTAAAAAAAGACTTACTACAGGCGAAAACAAGTATTTGTAGAGATGGTTGCTACATGACTGGTGTCTCTGGAAGCCCAGCGCCGTCGAGATCAATACTGGGGAATGAGTTCCCCACCCTTGGAGCAGGCCACCCCCGAATATACAGCGCACACGCTCACCTCTCGACCCGCGGGGATACGAAATTATTGAATGGCCGAGGTAAGGGTCGTGTTTTCCCTTTCGTTATTTCGGGATAATCCCTAACAAAACAGAAACATTTTAGAAACAACGTCCGGCTTCAACGGGGCGAAACGAAATACCTACGAAAACTACGGAAAAAGGAGTGAGGAAGTCTGGAAAATTTCGGGAATGACGGGAGTTCAACTGGGGAACAGTGCATACGACCCGCTCAGTGGAGGGCGGTGGTACAACTGGAGGGCGCTACGGGATGGGCGGGTTGCAGGGCAACTGGGAACTCTTAGCTGAGGTGCATTTCCTATCTCATCCCAATCACAATCCACAACTTAGTAAAAAGTAGTACCTATTCATCAATTTCATCTTGTATTCTTAAGACCATTGTTAAAACTATTTCCACGGAAATACATCTAGAACCTTCCAACCCGAATTACCTTTGCGAATTTTCAAAATGATCCGAATAAATAATTTGAGGACCTGCTGCAAAATCTAATCGCTCGTCTAAATTGGCTGGCGCGGAGGGGGGGACCAGGTAAGTCGTTTTTTGGTGAAAATCGAGATATCTTCACTGCCGACGTTATTTTGTGTAAGCTTTCGTTTGCGAGTATCAGCGTAAGTCCACCATGCTTCCTATTGGCTGGGGCGTAAGTGATTATTCAGTTAACTCTTATTCCCGAAATTTCTCTTTCTGTTACCACCCTCCATTCACAAAGTATCTGGCAGTGAGTAAAAGAACATTTCGAGTTAACTTGTTGGACATGACAGTCAAGTTACATCATGAGGTGGGTGAGCAGGTAAGTCTGAAAATTTGGTTGCTCGTAACCAAGTAAGAATGGAAATTAGACTGCACGTAACTCGGTAACTCGACAATTTTTAAAAAACCATTGAATTTACCATTAAGATTTTTGGATAACTGTTGCTTCACTACCATTCTTATAACAAGAAATAGAAACGAAGAAAGGATGATGCATGATTTATTTTCTTTGAGGGAAGTAGCTTAACTTGAAGTTCGAGTTGGATTAGTTCTATTAAAATGATGACGGGATTAGCATATAGATAGATAATAAGATGTGAAAGTTGTGATCACAGAGAGGAACTGTGATTTTGATGCCTGTAAAGCCGAATAATGTGATTGCCGACCCAGTTGTTTACATGCACTCCAATTCTTATAATCATGTCTGTAATTTCTTACTGTACTCGATAGTGCGTCAGTACATCAGTTAATATTTAATTTGCAATTCTTTGGCATGGTTCCTCGGGAGGTTATAGTAGAGGCTATAGTAGATACCCTAAAAACCTCCCCTGGCATCGTAGAATCGGCCTTCCTTCGTGACGTTGAACGAGGAAATAAGGAAGGCATCTCACTCTTTTCAGAGCCGATTTAAACCTAATATCATGAGTTGAATTACAGTGGCGGTTTCAACGATATAGAAATGAACCAAATTCACGTACATTATTACAAAATTGACGGAGGGGAGGAATATACACTGAGAAAACAGTTAGTGAGTTTGAATTATCATCATCAGAAAGTGAGAGAAAGATTTTTCTGCCAAGTGACGCAAACCAACGTTAGCGAGCAGACCTCTAATCATGATCAGATATGCAGCAGCTAGCGGGGCTTTTACCTCTAGGGTTCCGCATTCTGCGTTCTGGCTTTTGATAGGAGAGTTGCTCTACGAACAAAGTCAAGAAAATATTATGGAAAATAAAGATGATTAAGTACAGAAAATTGACTTTCTTTTAAAGAATTTATTTTGCGATATCATATACCTACATAAAAATAAAAAAATAGCCTGCCTACCGTTAAATTTAGAGTTGAATAACTTCAAGAATATTCTTGGTTAAATTTAAATGAGGGAAAAAAAAGAAGTTTGTGGCGAAGAATGCTATTTTGACGAGGCAGATAATCTTCTGTTGGAACAAACTTCCTTCCGCCTGAACACAGATTACGATACCCAACAGGCTCCGCCCTCTCGTTTGTTCTTTGGCTCAACATCATTATTATCGACTCCCAAAGTTAATTACGTTGCTTCGTAATATATACCACAGTTCATGTAATCAATGGAGAGCCTTGTTCGAGACCCCCAACCATTCCCCTTTGCGCAACCTTGACGTAGCACCTACTACATGTTTTCAAACGAATTAGAAGAATTTCTCTTTGAACAATCCGGAGTACCCATACCGAATTTTGGTTTTCACTCTCAATGCTTACCAAAAACAGAATAAACAGGGGGAAATCTCCCAAGAGCATTAGCAATCATTTGCAATGAGCTCATGACTCATGAAGAACCAGTTTATTTATTTTGTGATGTGCCCTAGAAGACTTATCGGCCCAGATCCAGAACCGATGACCTATATAGTTGGGGTTGATGACTTCCTGAAACCTGAGGGACCAGCGATAAAACTGGAGTAAATTGATGCTCGGCATCAAGTTGGATGTGACAGGCCTCGAGGTATGAGGAAGTAAAGTGACACGAGCCTGAAGCAGAGACTATTGGCAGGGTTCATTGGGCAACGACCTCATAAAAGGCCTGAAATTCGTTCCAGACTTCAGGGGGGAGAAAGAACATGTCCCGGTGTGGTGGAGTTTTAGGGCGTTCGTGCTTAAGATCCATCAAAACCTAGACGACTTCGTCTCGTTTTAGAAAGGAAACTTTTCCAAAAGAGGTTTTCTTAGTGAAACTCAGAGGGAACGTGATACAGTGGGGTACATCCTCATTACTAGACTCTAGAGGAGAGTTCTCTCATAAACCTGAATAGGCTCCATGAAATGAAGGGTAGTTGTGATTCAAACAGTGGAATAAAACCTATCTCACTACGTGTGACACGTACTAGTGGAACTTCACCTACTTTACATTGACCTACTAAATGTGCTACCTACTATGTTCAGTAGTTCCAAAGGTTTAGTACAGCAAATTTAAATTAAAATATTTTGGTCAGGTTTGTTGTACAGAAATTACAAACGTCTGCCAAGTTTGGTAGACACCATAGTTTCTTCACGTAGAACAACAGAAACATGTATAATACCAGTTGGTGTGAAATTGCTTGGGAGAACCTATTACTTTGTCAGTCCTCAATACGAAACTTCATCATGTAGATGGATCGCTGAATCGATAAACTACAACTCAATTTATTGTGAAATCATTCGCTATTATCTTGATTTTTTTTTTGTTCCTCCATTAACTCAATCCAAAACTACTTACCATCCAAATGTGAGCAAAAAGTTATAACTTGCAAAATCTCTATCAAAATTGGACCATGATTTCGTCAGTTATGACCGAGAAAAAGAAGAGAAAGACCGACAAACCTCTTAAACTCAAAATACGAGTGAAAATATGGTTTTGAAGGACCCGTATTTTCTAATTACTACAAAGTATCCTGACTCTTTCTAGACATCATCATTTTATCATGAACCAATTTTCATAATCCAACGTTCCATAATAATTTGCTGTTTACGCCATTAGTTGATATTTTTCTTTCGTCATCACTCTTATTTAAAAAATCTTGACCCCGGAGGAGGAAACGCCCAAATTAGACAAAGAAAGACATGATAGATCAGTAGAAGAACGGCTGGGGGGTGTAATTTACTGTCCTTGGTGTAATCTGACATTAAATGCTGTTGGGGGACGAAATCTTCAGTGCTGGAATGGAGCCAAACATCTTTTGGCAAGTTCGAAAAGATTGAAATGAGGAATAGTTGGGAGATCCATGACGAATTTCTCGTGAAATTTCGACGAGCAAAACCTGACGAAAATAAAATGAATACTTCAGAGAGCTCATACTAAATCATTTTTCGCTCCTCTACGGTGTTCATGACAGTCTTTCAATAGTCCGATCGATGGTGTTTGAGACGGGAGAAGAGTCAATGTCACAGGGAGATGGGAAGGTGAATGGCTTTTTCTCTTTGATCCTTCCCACACGATTCTGGTGAATAGAACACGTAAATACATGTTGTTCAACCACGAAAGGGTACCTACGAACACAATATTACCACGACGTACGACAGAAATAACCAACAGTGATCTTCAATAAAGATGTCGACAAATAAGGATTGATCACAAATGGTTTTTTTAAATTTAGTTATAGAGTAAAAAAGAAAAAAATATGAAAAGAAAGTAGGGTTGAAAAAAGTTGGGAAGAGACCAATATTCGAAGCAGGGGACCTTTCACTTCTTACTCGAACGGGTCGAGCGAGTTAGACCCCTACGAATTATTGAGCATCATTGCAGGAGTTACTCCGAGTACAACACACGACGTTCATGCATATCCTCAATTTGAGGCCTAAAATTGAAAAATAATAATAATTTTAAAAATCATAGAAAGTACTAGGGAATTTTCAAAAATAAGAACCACAGATTTTTACAATTGAAAAAAAAAATGGAGCTGTTGAGTTTGATGGGAAACAGGAACATAGTTTTCCTTTCCTTGGGGGGCGGCGTTTCTCTACAGACGAAGAGCTGAAAAGATGGTGGTTAGCTGGAATTGAGGGGAGGTGGTATGGAAAGGGAATAAAAAAAACAATTTTCAAGGTATAAGTGCTTGTAACTTTTTTTTCGATTTATAAAATCAGTCATACCAACTTACTTCTGGGAATGACATGGAACATGTGAGCTAAAATTGAAGTTGACGAGAGTTTCATACTCACTACCATTTAACAACATCCGTTTGGTAAGTGAGAGAAATTTGAGAAAAAAATTGGATACAAAAAACGAAGAATTCCGATAATTACAGAGCCATAATAGAGAAACAAAAACGTAATTATATTAGTAACCAAACGCTCCTTCCCTACCTTGTCACCAGCCAGCTACTGCACGACCTTGACTGCACGACCTTGACTGCCCGACGAGCCGGACGTTTCATTGTTATTCATTCGCGAATTTGATTTGACACGACCACTCTCGTAGTGTTCTCGACGGGAAACAACAGAGGGCATTGGGCTGGCTTCTGGCCTGCGACCACAATCCTAATAGAGTGATGGAAAAGGCAAGTAGCAATAATATCACTCACTAAGCATACTGGAAATTGAGAGGAACCACCCATGAAATAACACGAAGAAAGTAACTTCCCATCAATAAACAGTCGAATCGAAAAAAGAAGGTGGATAACACAGGTCTGATGTCAATTCGTTATTGTATTCCCTTATTTCACCCACTTCCAGAAATTTCCGACCCAATGTATTTCACGATATTGGGAAGCTCTCCATTCCTCTATCCAAAATTGTATCCGCCTGTGTACGCACTCTACCGGACATTCTATAACTTTGATAAAATGTTAGGCTGTCTGAGAGATAATAATTCCAAGATTTCAACTATTTCAACTCAATATTTAAAAAATGTTACTCCTAAAAAGTTGTTTGAAAATTCTGTGCAACGAACTCATCAAATTACCATTTGTTTTTATTAGAACCAGTTTTAATTTTTAAATTTTAATTTTTTCAACTCTTAAGAATAAGTTATTGTCCGAAGTAATATAATTAATTATGAATGGAAAAACGTGAGAAGTTATTCTATAAAATTATTCCTACATAAGAATTCAGTCGTACCAGTATTAAACCTGATAATTCAACACTGAATTATTATGCTTCACAACACTTCATTTGAAACTCTGCAATTCCAATCGCGGGTAAACGGCCGCTACTTTGGAATGGGATGTTCAACCTTCCCTCGTCCCTCTACCTATTTTTGGACCACTCCATAGGTCTAAAATAGTAAAGGAAACAGAGGCAGTGGGCCAAGTCTGTGCAGGAGATAAGAAGGTTACGCTCGAGCACCTTGGTAAACAGTAGAGAATCCCACAGACTAACGACAATTAATTAATTACTTACATCGGAGTATAATAAACAGAGGCTTTGAAAGGTATTATAAAATTTATAATTTCATTTAATGAAAGGATTTCAAAGGGTAGCGTAAGTACCTAGGTACTACATTTTCTGAGAACTTTTGAGAGGTTTATGTCGCGGAATCGCGTTTTTATTTCATTTTTTTAGTTGAATTAGTTGCTTACTACAAAACAATTAATCATTTGGCAACAGGTGATCGTTTTAAGACCTGTTGCGAACTTAAATAAAATTCATTCTTTGTGCTAGAAACAGAAAAGTGCTTTTATATTTTCTAAAAGTTAGAAAATTATAGATAGAGAGATAATAGAATAGAAATAGGGCCCAGCAATAGTTCGTGGATAAAGTTTGCACAGTTTGGGCCTGTATTGAACGAGATGGGAATGGAATCACGATAACATTCTCAAACTGTGGCAAAATTGGTGCTCTTGACCAAAAACACGAAAAAAATATATTCCGCCTCATACAATACATGGCATTTCTCATTTCATACAAGTACTAGGTAATACGACCACTACGACCACTTCAAAGGCTTGTTTTCACCTTCGATTGTTTGAAAAAGGCGAGAAAGAACGTTGAAATCATCGAAATTCATTGGTTTGCTCGAGAGAAACGACCACTTCAGAGGCTTGTTTTCACCTTCGATTGATTGAAAAAGTCGAGAATGAACGTTAAAATCATCGAAATTCTTTGGTTTGCTCGAGAGAAACGACCCCTTCAAAGGCTTGTTTTCACCATCGATTGTTTGCAAAAGTCGAGAATGAACGTTAAAATCATCGAAATTCTTTGGTTTGCTCGAGAGAAACGACCCCTTCAAAGGCTTGTTTTCACCATCGATTGTTTGCAAAAGTCGAGAATGAACGTTAAAATCATCGAAATTCATTGGTTTGCTCGAGAGAAACGACCACTTCAAAGGCTTGTTTTCACCTTCGATTGATTGAAAAAATCGAGAATGAACGTTAAAATCATCGAAATTCGTTGGTTTGCTCGAGAGAAACAACCACTTCAAAAGCTCGTTTTCACCTTCGATTGATTGAAAAAGTCGAGAATGAACGTTAAAATCATCGAAATTCTTTGGTTTACTCGAGAGAAACGACCCCTTCAAAGGCTTGTTTTCGATTGTTTGCAAAAGTCGAGAATGAACGTTAAAATCATCGAAATTCATTGGTTTGCTCGAGAGAAACGACCACTTCAAAGGCTTGTTTTCACCTTCGATTGATTGAAAAAATCGAGAATGAACGTTAAAATCATCGAAATTCGTTGGTTTGCTCGAGAGAAACGACCACTTCAGAGGCTTGTTTCCACCTTCGATTGATTGAAAAAGTCGAGAATGAACGTTAAAATCATCGAAATTCTTTGGTTTACTCGAGAGAAACGACCCCTTCAAAGGCTTGTTTTCACCATCGATTGTTTGCAAAAGTCGAGAATGAACGTTAAAATCATCGAAATTCGTTGGTTTGCTCGAGAGAAACGACCACTTCAGAGGCTTGTTTTCACCTTCGATTGTTTGAAAAATTCGAGAATGAACGTTAAAATCATCGAAATTCGTTGGTTTACTCGAGAGAAACAACCACTTCAAAAGCTCGTTTTCACCTTCGATTGTTTGAAAAAGTCGAGAATGAACGTTAAAATCACCGGAACTTGTCGGTTTACTCGAGAGAAAAGGCCACTTCAGAGGCTTGTTTTCACCTTCGATTGTTTGAAAAAGTCGAGAATGAACGTTAAAATCATCGAAATTCGTTGGTTTACTCGAGAGAAACGACCACTTCAGAGGCTTGTTTTCACCTCCGATTGTTTGAAAAAGTCGAGAATGAACGTTAAAATCATTGAAATTCTTTAGTTTACTCGAGAGAAACGAACATTTCGAAGGCTTGTTTTCACCTTAAATGCACTCACCTGAACGTGCTCGTGAGTAGAACTAGGAATCATGGAAAACGAAAGGAAACAATTATAGTCACTCATATAGGTAAATTAATATCTGAGTGAGATCTCTGTAGCTACCACTTAATAAACAAAATATACATATCTCATTATGAAAATAAATTAGGTAGGTAACCAGAATCAGACTAGTTGAGGAGAAATTTACGCGGTGTGGGTTAAAAGTAATGTATTAGCTGCAGGTGGGCACTAAAAGGGTTGGCGCTAGGGCTTTTTCCAGGGTTTTTCGGGGGGAAAATGAAATTTCCTGAGTTTTTCAGTAGAGTAAAATTCCCCGACTATTCCCGGTTTTCCAGGTTCCTGGACACGCTGTTTTGATTGATGTCAGTCACTTTTAAGGGTTAAAAATGTGAAAGCGTCCTAGCTCAAAAAATTTAAATATAAAGATATTGGTTTTTCATCAAGTCAAGATAGTATTGAATTTTTAGAATCGAATGAGACCACCCAGAGCTCTGTAGGACAAACCGTTCAGTCACTATGAGAACTCGAGTGTTGGACTTACGATAAATCAGAATCACGATTGTGAATCGCAAAAGAGGCCTAATCACCGTTCAATTTTTATCAGACCAAAATGCGATCGTTGTACGTTTCTCCGAGTTGTACTTAGTCTTGCGTCCTTAGCAACCAGTGATCAAATTTCCTAATGAAGGCCCCCCACAACTCCCTATTTTTGACCGACTTCAACGCGCCGAAGGCGCGCGAAAGAGGAGGTACTCAATTCGGGTTGTCGTGGGACGATTTTTTTTTTTTTTTTTTATGTTCTATATTAATATAGATAAGCTAGTTACAATAGTTACTATGCTACTAAATATTGTACTAGGTAGTTAGGCATCAGAATACTGTTGAATGATGTAGAGACGTCAAACCAATAGAACGAATATACCAAACGCGAAATGGACCCCTGGCCTATTATGTAAACACAACACAAACCTGCGAGGTTTTGAAATGCAGGTAGGAGGCCGCAACACAATGGAATTGTTTAGAATGCAGACAGTCGCTTTAGTAAGTCGAGTGCAACTAGATGAAGTCGGTAGCAGTGAAATCGTACCTAGCAAAATGTGGCAGTTATAGGTCGTAAAGGCGGCGATAGGTATTTGATGGAAGAATTGAACTAAATCATAAATGCGAAATACAACGATTCCACAGAGCTAAATTACGAGAAGAGAAGCAAGAAGGTTCATGTGCAAATAAAAATATAACAGTTGAAATTCATCCAGTAGAAGAGGATGGAAAAGTATGAAGACCTGTCAGTACGCTTCCCAAAAGCTCCAGACAGTTTTCTAGACAAAGTTGAACCAACACGATACTTATTGACAGGATACGTCTATTATTAAAACGGACTCAATTCTGCCACAAAGAAAACTCTCTAACCTGCCTCACCCTGGAAGTTAATAGGAATGACCGAGCTGAAGGGTCGAGGTAAGGTGACTGAGGAAGACCCCCATTTTAACGCTCTCAAAGCCATTAGTATCAATATTCAAGGGGCGCAAAGTGCTGGAGGGAGATGGCATCCTCCGAGACTGAATTTCAAGTTATTATACAGGAGGGAGAACACTCCTGAGACCCGGAGAAAGGAACGCAGAGTTTTGAAACCTCGCCTTATAACTCGTGGGGAATTTAAAAGTTCAAACCACAAATATTTTTATAAGAGGTGGAATCATTATGTTCGTTCATTACATTAATAAAGTTTGCAAGCGAGCGAGAGCACAAACCAAAATAGAAGCTCTTGAAAGTTAAAGTCGATTATTAAAAAAATAACAGAATACCAAACTCCTAGTGGCAAACGTCGCGAATCTAAAGTGATTGACGTCGAAGTTGAAAGAAGAAGATTAGAGTAGCTGCTCAAATTTAGTATTACTTACAGGAAAAAAAAACATGAACTGGGTCATTATTACACCAAAATCTGTGTTGCAGTAAACACATGTAAACACAATGTGTAAACACAATAGAGCGTGCTCTATTACAACCAAGATCAGTTGACGGCGCTTGAAACCTACCTCTCCTTCACGACATGTATGTTGTGCGGGTTCACTAGCATTGTGCGCTGCACTGTGCACAACCGTTACATAGAGCTCGAGCATCGTTGATTTCATTAGTTGTTAGTTGCAGCAGATTCTTCAGCTCTGATATAAAGTGAGAGCAAAGCCATTGCTTACCTTGAAAGATCTTACTTAATTTACAATGGGAAGTTGTGAAACAACAAAGCGCATTTCCAGGATGGAGTGGGAAGAAAGTATCTGTGGAAACGATCTGCAGGACCGCTCTCACCAGCACCATTCTCATTCCACTGAGCAGTCTAGATGTCTAGTTACCCAGGATGAGCTGTGAAATCCAAAATGGAATAGAAGTTTCATTTCAAAAGTTCGTTTTACCGATCCATTATCGTCAATCTCCACTAAGCTCAATGTTCCAAAAGATTTTTTCGGCAAAAAGTTAACATCATTATTAAATAAATTTTATACTGGGTATGAATTCAGATATAAAATCTTATAATATACTAAAAATAGACGGTTCAAATTTTTACTGGTAAACAAAATCAAGTCGAACATCACCCAATTCAATCGGCTTACATGCCAACTGAATGGCTGGAGATCACCAGATTATTTTAACATAATCGAAGGTGAGAAGCTGGTCTAAAAATGGTGGTTACTCGAATTGGATCAATTGCTCACCGTAAGGAAAACTACATAGGCTCATTTGACCAGATAACCCGAGAACCAAGCAGGAGAGGTCCATAGATGGCGGCAATAAGGATTGGACCAGTTTGTCCACCGGGGAGAAAACTGCTATTGGGTGAATCATGAGTAATTCTCTCAGGATGAGAATTGGATTAGTTTCCAACTCATTCAACCAAAAATAATGGTACACTAACGGGAGAGAAAATCTCGATTGCTCAGAGGACAGTTGCGGGTCACCTGTCACAGACGTCAACGTCAAAGAATCGTTGGCAATTGAACCCACACACGCAGTTTAGTTTTAGCCCATGAGTCACCGCTTATTGGGACAACCATTCAATGCACTGGTGAACTCCCAGTCTCAATTCACACCCATCAACAATTCAATAACGTCAATCCTTCTACTAATGTAATGAATATATCATGAATGAGTTCCAGGTGGTGTGCTACGAGCACCATCTGAAGCTGGCGTTAATTTGTGCGAGTGATTTGTGATGTATCAACCTGGAAACCTGCGGTAGTCTGCACCTTTACCGTGTATCATTTTACCTTACCTACGTGGTTTTCAAGGTAGGTTAATTTCTGATCGAAAAACTGATTTCACCACGGGATTAAGCATTAAAAAATACCTGAAATTCATGAGCCATGTTATGGGGACGAAAGAGAAATCTCCGTACGGAACCCTGGAGTATTTTTCCAGAAAATCGTAATTCAAATCATCAGGTTGTTATTATTTCTAACTTTTCTTGAGTTAAAAAACGCTGCAAATCATTGCTCAAAGGTTTATTATTTTCTGTATAGATCACCCTTCTGTATAGATCACTGGTTCTCCATCAATAGCACCTACCACCATCTGTATTCTCCCTTGACCTTCCCTCTCAAATTTCAGCTTCCTGCGTTCAATAGGATTGAAAATGGCTTCGGAGCTCACTCAGCTGATCAGTGATCTGAAGAGTGAAGAAGATCTCCTCGAATGCTGGAGATGCCTGGAAGAGCACTTCCATTCAATAGGATTAAAAATGGCTTCGGAGCTCACTCAGCTGATCAGTGATCTGAAGAGTGAAGAAGATCTTCTCGAATGCTGGAGACGCCTGGAAGAGCACTTCCATTCAATAGGAGTAAAAATGGTTTTGGAGCTCACTCAGCTGATCAGTGATCTGAAGAGTGAAGAAGCCTTTGGAGCAATGATTTGCATCGTTTTTTACCCACCAACATTTTTTTTACCTACCAACTTTTTTTTACCTACCAGCGAGGTACTACCTACCACACCATACTGGCTTCACACCTTCACAATCAAGTTTATTAGAAAGAACTAAACGCTTCACACTCGATTGGAAAAATAGAAAGCTTAATATGGAAATTTGATTACTGGTTACGCAGAAGGCAAAACTGTATACAAATCGAAGAAATGAACAGCGATCGCATTTTAGTCCGATAAAATTTGAATGGAGATTAGACCTCTTTTGCGATTCACACTCATGATTCTGTTTTATCGAAGGAAAACCTTCAAGTACTCGTAGGGGCCGAACGGTTTGTCCTACAGAGCTCCGGGTGGACTCAAAAATTTTTAAAAATTCAATACTATTTAAAATTGGTGAAAAAACGATACCTTTATTTCGAGAGTTTTCGAGCTAGGGCACTCTTGAAAATTTCAACCCTTAATTTTCACCCCTTAGAAGTGACCTACATCAACCAAAAGCTTCGCGGCACAACTAGACCCCAAATGGAGCCCATATACCAAATTTGAACCAAATCGGTTCAGTGTTGCTAAGAAAAGTGCCGCGTACGGCGTACGGCATACGGCGTACGGCGGACGGACGGAAATTTTTTTATTCGATTTTCGTATTCTACGTACCTTGAAACGTAAAACATCAAATTTTGAGGGGGGGTTAAAATTTTTTTTTTTCTTGCTCGATTCCAAAGACTTATTATTGAAAATAATAAACCAAAATTTTTGGTTCTTTCAATGTTCCATGGCTCAATGTGACCATGATGAAATCAATAAGTAATCGACTTGGTCGCAGCGCCAAACCACCTTCCACATTTAACTAAACCTGATAATTATGTCGTGAAAAATTGGTGTTTAAGAAAACATTCCCCTCTTCGAGAGAGAGCGGAAGCACAATGTCATAGTATTTCAAATAATCACCAATAAAACAGAAAATTGTTAGCGCGAAGAAATACAAGATTTAATGAGACCGCACAACGAACGAGACCCTTAGCAGACTGTTATGTCAGGCTAACCGCTCTGAACGTACAACTCCATCGAATTCAAACAGACAGCGGATTCAGAGGATGTGGACCGTAATTGATGGATAAGCACTCAAAGACCACGGCTCCCACGTGTCAGCGAAGAGGAAAACCAAATAAACAGGAAAGGGACACAACAGAACCAACTGAGAGAAGTAAACTAAATTAGACCGAGGGACCAGACATCTTAATTACCTCACAGGAGTAAGTGGGGGGTCTTCTACCGACCGAACACGGGAGATAAATTTTATCTGAAATGGAACTGGAAGTATTTTTAGGAGCTGGAAACTCCAAGGGCCAGCAGGAAGGAATTGGGACATGGAATGGATTTCAACCGGCACGGAATTTGCCCAACGCTGTTCTCTGGATCCACCTACTCCAAGGAACCGTTTCGCGCGGAAGGAATTTTATAAATGCGAGGCAATCCGTTCACACGGAGAAAGGAAAGAATGCCCTTTGAAGAATAACTTTGAATCCATTGAAACGCATCAGTCAGTAGTAAACAATGTACTGGACCGCAGGTACCTGGATTGAATATTGATTGACATTGATGGCTGCTTGATCAATGTTCAGCCAAGATTATCAGGATTCAGCCACTACTACATACGTATACTAAAGGTGACTATGTGATATTGGTTTCAGGTTATTAAGGGCCCATCTAAAGGAGAATGCAGAAAAATACTACATGCTTCCTTCATCACTCTTGCCTTGGAGGTCAAAATCATCAGCCTTGATGGAATACTAGCATGACAACTATGAACCACCATTTCAGTATTTCTGACTGAATCTCGACAATCTTAATTTAACTACATAGAACAATGTAGTAACTGAGGCACGGTAAAATAAAAGAGTGGGTAATAAATTTGAAAGTCATACTATATAATATTAATGAGTAGTGTGACTAATTGGGATTCAACCAGAGATTGGGACACCAGATTTAGATTTAAAAAAAAGAAGTTATCTCAACATCTTTTGATCTATCAGAATTCACCGTCAGGAGAAGCAAAGCACCAGCACACAAACAACCGTATTGTAGTGAATTCTTAGAGCTTAGCTCGGAGAAGTTTTACTTTTTTGGACCCATCATCCAAAGGCCTGCGATGATTACAAACTTTGAGTACTTACCAACATAAATGAACACTAACGAAGATATAATGCTCGAATTTCAGACACAATGGAGATTACTAACACCAAACCAACCATTATACATCAGGAATGTGAACAAGAAACATACACAGCCAGTCACTTCAGTTGACTTGAATAGTTTTTTGGACAGTTGCATCAATTTAACTCGATAAACTACCTAGTAGAAAATATCCAGCAGTTCCATTGTTTGTAGCATAACACCGAACCCTGGAACTAAACGGATAGAATATCTAAGATTAGAGTTGAATAAATGATGCCTTAAAAAATAAAGAAAGTAATAATTTCTTCTTCATTTTATATACGACCTTGACTTGACATTTTGCCGTGCAAAGAAGAAGGAAAGAGTCTACCAGGGGGAGCAATAAATCACAGTGAAAACTTCGGAGGTTTTTCCTTTCTTTGTGAGCCAGTAGTTTGTATTTTCATGAGAGTAAATTGTAAAGATTCCAAAGCAATTTTTTTCAATTATTCCATCCCCCAGGAACTTACTTTATTTCGCGTTGTACCTTACGATCCTTTTGGTTACTACTTCGAAAAACACCATTTTAGAATCTTAATTAACGAGCACGATACTTTCTGAACCTTTTCCAAAACGATATAGAATATAAGCTCATTTCAAAAGTAAGCAGAATACAAAATTCTTAGAAAAATATTTGTTTGCCTCATGAGCAGAGCGCTCTAACTTTTTTTCAATCAATATAGTAGACACTTCTTTTTATCGCACATTCTTATAAATCAAAAAAAAATAATTAAAAAAAAATCACAAGCACTCGAATTTCGCAAGTGACAATCATCCTCCCACAGTCCTTGAGAAAAAGAAATTCAACATTGAGTAAGCAACTTCACTAAAAACTATCAACGTGATTTGGAAAATCCTATTTTGCATTAAGGAATTTATCAATGGTACCTACTGCTAAAAATATAAATAATTATACATACCAACTAATTTTACATACCATTGTCATACTACGTGAAGAAGCAGTAATGCCAACCCAACATGACAGACTATCGATTTACAGATTTTCTAGAACGATTTAACGTTCATTTTGATAAAAATATCACACATCAATTAACTAACGTCACCACCAACACAAGAGTTTCCTCAATTTTAAAGTAGGAGGAAACTCTGACATAAACATCAATTTCAGTTCGTTGGCAGACATTTTTCGACAAATGACAGTACATTGGTACACAAGTTTCGTAACGAATGGGGAATGGAATAATAGGCGCCAAACTCATTCCAACTAACCTACGATAGCGTTACTCTTCTTGCGAACAGAGGCGTCATTTCCGGCCGACCCCGTTGTTAGGGAACCCCATTGTTACAGAGTAAAAAGATACGAAGGACAAGATGAGATGGAGGAAAGAAAAGAAGAGGATGACTTCCCATGACAAGATAGGAGTGGGCAAAATTAAGGTACCAACAAAATTTTGCACGATCACAAAGTTTCTCGATCTTCGATAGCGAGTGAGCAATAATGAAGTCAGCTTAGACATAGTATTGTTGATTTGTTTTAAGACTGAGAAGAATGCTCCGAAATTATAATACTTGGTGGTCGAAACAACAAGCGCGGTAGAACTGATATCTTCTAATACATTAAAAACGAAATATTTTTGTACCTAAACAAAAAGACAGAATGCAAATTATAATGACATCCAAGTCACATTCGTTGAAACAGCAAAACAGGCGTTTAGTAGATTATGAGCTCAAACGCTGGGCTAGTGAGGGGTTTTAATTGGTTAGAATTGGATTGAATGTGTTTGCGCCGCTCAAACAGCAATTACTCTCAATGAGTAGCTCTGTTAGATAATCATGGAACCGACCACCCCCAAGATCTAGAAACAGAAAAATAAAGTTACAACGACCTTCTGTCCGAAAATTGAACGAGTAAGGATGAGTTCTTATTCATATAACATTCAGAAATTATACAAAGAGGTGTCAACCTGAAAAATTAAAAAAAAATTCCAAATAAAATTTTTAACATACGATTTTTGCCCTCCATAATTTAATCGAAATCGGACCACCAGAATTTCACAAGGAATAGTTCAAAAAAGCAGACATGAAACCAAAACTCTCAACGGAGCTGCAAACAGCAACATAAATTTTTGACTTTATATGACCCACAATGTATTGTTTTGATCCAAGGAATCAAAGTTGGTAGATGATGATATAGGAAAGCCAAAATAGGGGTATTCTGAGATGTCGATCGAAAATAGCATTTCCTCAGAATGATTACGAGACGTGACGACTCCGCCAGACTGCAGAGATAATCAAATTTAGGTTTTGCAAAGGAAAGGCCTACTTACCTATTATGCCTATTTCCACTTTCAAGGTTATTTTCAGTTGATCGAAACAGAATTACTATTAATAAAGGAAATAACTTCTTTAGTTTGATAAGCAACTACGAGGCACTGTGACAGTTTTTAGCTACACCCACTACAATCCTAAAGTTCAAAAACATCCACATATCAGGAAACTTTAATGATTCCCAGAATTTTCTTCGTTTCTAAGGTCAGCCTGTTCCACAATTGATCAAATTCCTTGACTTTTCTAGGGTTTCCCTATTTTCTCAGCTGGACCCCAACCACGCGCTTTTAAAGCTACTAGTAGGTAGTCGTGACTATAATCCATTTTATTCCATGAGACAACTCCAAGCTACTCGAGTTAAGCGTGAAAATAATGTAAAGAATCCGCTGTTAGAAATTGAAAGAAAAAAACGTAATATGACAATTAGAATTAGAAACGTTAGGACCATCGTTACGTTTAATCACATTCAGATAGGAGTAAGAAAAATAAAAACATTACTAAATATGAGAATTGAGAAAAAGACTCGGAATCATTGTCCAAAGTTGTCCTATAGTTTCTTAGTGAGACAATCACAAATAAGGTGCAACAGAAATGTATACAACAAGCTGCGTGAATAAGGTATCTACAATAATATGAGGAAATGGGGTCGAATTCTCAAACTGTGCTTGACCAACTAATATACAAGGTATACAAACTAAGTCAACAAAATATTAGAATGACTTATCAATTCGTATTCTTTATTATGTCGCTCTGTTCCCCCATTTAGAATGTCAAACTCTTGTGAAGGTCGTAAGGCACATCACATAAATACCCATTTTTTCAAAAACGAGCGATAAACGAATTGAGGAAGACAGAAGAGGAAGAATTTTAAGTATCTGGACAAATCAATATAGCCGTGCAATTCATTATAATCGGCAATCATTCACCCGTTGATCACACGAACACACGAAAATTCGATCTCTCGAGAATAGGGAGTCGGATGATTTACGACCGTGTGCTGTGCCTCTTGACTAACAGATCTCACGTAATAATAATTCATTGAATAACCAATCAAACACAAACATCACGGTGGAGACTACATTAGGCTATAATCTTCGTGACCCAAATGTGACATAATATATTATGATCACCACACCAGTCACTTTGCTCGCATAATGCAAACGCTCGCTTCGCTGGTTCATACAGGCCAGTAAGAGAAAAGTAAAACCCATATCAAGACGAATTTTCGTCCAACTGCGATTCCTGGTGTTTTCCAAAGGGAATGTCAGAATTGGTTCTGATGATTTCGCTCATGGCTACTAATCGCCTAGCCCGCTCAGGCGGAGCGGGCCAACTTGAAAAATTATCAAGACCTGCGACACCGCCCTCAAGCAGTCATTTCCGGACCACTAAGTGCCACCGTGATTTTGGTTACTAGTTTTATGATCAGTTTACGATTATGATCTCATGGGAACCGGTTCATAAACCAGCTAAAGGCCATTGGTTGGTTCTTTCAGGCCAGTAGGTGACTAAACATGGAGACTTCCAGAACAGAGTAACACAACTACCCATCTGAATTAAAATCGAATAAAGCTCTACCTCTTCATTACGACATTTTGAAATTCCCATCCAAATCATCTGAGCGGTAGAACTCTCAGAAATCTGTCATTCATCCTTGGAATCATCTCGTTAAGTTCAATTCGACTGATACCATCAAGTTGGAATCAGCAGTGACAAGTGGTGACATTACACCACGCATCCCTATTTATTATGATGTTTACTAAAAATAACGTTGCGAAGGACCTCATTCACGGTGAAAAAAAAAAAAAAAAAAAAATGAATGTACGACCTTAGGTACTATAATATAGTACCAAGGTCAAGTATATTATACTTTGTTCTATTCCGGAACTTACTCGTCAAAATGCGCCCACCCTTATAGTAATTGGTGCAGCCCCATTCGGCCATGATGCTTACACCCACAAACAGACATTGAATGGTATAATGTTAAAAAGATGATCACGTGCCTATTTAATGATTTCATTGTGTGAATAAATTTGCGAGAAACGAGATTTTCGAACATCTGTTCTGTAATTCAATTTATGAGTAAATGCTCGCACAAATACTGGAAAAACTGAACGAACAGACTAATACAAATAAGGTGTTATTTGAAAGAATAACCAAGCTAGAAAACCAACTATCTAACTATGGAATAATATGATGGATCCAACACTAAGAATAGCAGCTTGGAACGCAAATGGGTTATCAAATCACGTCAAGGAAGTAGAACTATTTCTCCATTCTAACAAGATAGACATCCTACTCGTTTCTGAAACACATTTTACTCGGACTTCATACGTCAAAATAAGAGGGTTTACATGTTACCATACTATACACCCAAGCAATAAAGCTAGAGGAGGTTCGGCAATCATAATCAAAGAAAACATCGTGCACCAAGAAGAACCTAAAATCGAAGAGGAAAAAATGCAGGTAACATCGATAAAAGTGAATCTAAAAAATAAGAGCTTCAGAATAGCTGCCATATATTGTCCCCCCAGGCATAACTTGAAGAAAGATGACTACAGAGGTCTATTCGAATCACTAGGAAACAACTTCATAGTGGGAGGAGACTACAACGCCAAAAATACCTATTGGGGCTCACGATTAACCACGACCAAAGGTAAACAACTGTACGAGGCAGCAACCGCATTCAAGTGTGATTTCCTATCAACCGGAAGACCTACATACTGGCCTACGGATGCCAATAAAATCCCTGATCTAATAGACTTCTTTATAAGCAGAGGTATCTCAAGTGGATACATACATGTAGATGATAGTGACGACCTACCCTCTGATCACTCTCACCCGTTATTGTAACAATCAGTGAAAAAGTGATTTTAAAAGAGAACACTCCAAGCTTATCCAATAAGAAAACTTGCTGGTCTTGTTTTCGGCAGCAACTGGAAACATCAATTAATCTTAAAGTTCCCCTGAAAACCCCGGAACAACTAGAAGACGAACTTGACGTATTTATAAATAACGTACAACACGCAGCCTGGCAAAGTACCCCAGTAAGCCAAAACAACAACTATTGTGATAACAAAATGAAATCATACCCACTAGAAGTAAGGAATTTACTGAATGAAAAACGAAAAGCAAGGAGAATATGGAAAAATAATAGAACTCCTGAAAATAAAACTATTTTCAACAGAAACGTTAACAAACTTAAATATCTGTTGAAAACCGTGGAAAACGAATCAGTCGAACATTTCTTGAGTAACCTAACTGCAGAGAAAGATACGGACTATTCTCTCTACAAGGTAACAAAAAACATGAAAAGACCAAAAGTTCACTCTTCTCCAATCAAAAAAGATGATGGCACATGGGCCAGAAGTAACCAAGAGAAAGCAACACTATTTGCTGATCATCTCTGCGAAACGTTTCAACCATTACCAAATCTGATACCAGACGAAAATACAACAAAGACAGAAAAAACAGATGAACTCGAAATTATACCTGTAACTCTGAAAGAACTAAAGGGTGAAATAAAGAGTAACATCAATACAAAAAAGACGCCTGGCTACGACTTGATAACAGGTAGAATTACGAAAGAGCTCCCTGAAAAGGCTGTCATAAAATTGCTTCATATTATCAATGCTACCTTCAGGTTGAAACATGTACCATCCCAGTGGAAAGTTGCGGAGGTCATTATGATTACCAAACCAGGAAAGTCACCTAATGAGAAGACAGGATATCGGCCTATATCACTCCTCCCTGTCATGTCCAAACTTTTTGAAAAGCTGCTGCTTAAACGGCTTAAACCAATAATAGAAGACAGAAATTTGATTCCAGATCACCAGTTTGGATTCAGACAACGGCACTCTACGATAGATCAAGTCCATCGAATCACTAACATTATAGAAAAGGCCCTAGAAGGCAAAAAAATATGTGCCAGCATTTTCTTAGACGTGGCTCAGGCCTTTGACAAGGTTTGGCATGAGGGTCTTGAATATAAACTGCACAGAGATCTCCCAAGACAGTTTTATTTACTCCTAAAATCCTACCTTGAGAACAGACATTTCAGGGTAAAGCAAGATGATCAATACTCCTGCTTGAAGCCTATAAAAGCAGGGGTTCCGCAAGGGAGTGTTCTCGGCCCGGTACTTTACATATTGTACACAAGAGACCTTCCACAACAAGAAGACACAACTGTTGCTACGTTTGCAGATGACACGGCTATCCTCTCTGTTGGAGATGACGTGGAAACTGCAACTCGCAAACTTCAGACGTCTGCTAACAAGATAGCCAAGTGGACTAAGATGTGGAGAATGAAGTTGAATGAAACAAAATCAGTACACATCAACTTCACTAACCGAAAGATCTCAGCCGTAGAAGTCGAGATCAATTCTAACAAAATTCCGTACGCTGATACAGTGAAATACTTGGGGATGACCCTTGACTCCAAACTAAATTGGAACAATCATATTGAAAAGAAGAAGCAGGAATTGAAGATCAAGTTCAGAAGAATGTATTGGTTAATGGGAAGGAATTCCCATCTTTCACTTCACAACAAACTGCTTATATATAAGCAGATTCTTCGCCCTATCTGGGCCTATGGGATACAGCTCTGGGGCTGTGCCAAAAAATCAAATATTAAGAAAATCCAAACCTTTCAGAATAAACTACTGAGAAGTATAGTTGGAGCCCCCTGGTACATGCGAAATGACGATATCCATCGAGATTTGAAGATAGAGACTGTCAATGAAACTATTGCCAAATACGCAAGGAAGCACGAACATCGCCTCCACAAACATGAGAACCTGGAGATGCTCAACGTTTTGGACGACGACGGAGAACTAAGGCGCCTCAAGCGAAACAAACCACTGGATTTAATTGTGCTGTGCCAATAGTTCTTAGTGCAAGTGAAACCAAGTGTTCCCGATCCTGCTAAAAAAACGGGCTAGGTTTTGCTGAAAACCTGCCCTACAGTGAGATTGAATTATTCTGAAATGAAATATTGCTAGATGAAATGTATCTTATGTTCAGTTGCAATAAATAAATCACGATAAAAAAAAAAAAAAAAAATTTATGAGTTGCGAGGTGATGTGTACAGCTTCACAGTATTTACTCAGACAATCAAGATAATTTTCTAGACGATAGGAAATGACCAGTAAGGGAGCGAGAGAGAGAGAGAGCTTCTTCAAGGACGACAATAATAAGATAAAACACGAGAAGAGGATTGTTAATTTTTCTGGTAGATAGCTCACGGCTGAAATCGTCTACTCCTGCCTCAGAACGATGATGTGGAATATTTTTATGCAAAGTAACATCATACATATTATATGGATTTACACGTTGGAACAGAAGGAAGAACGAAAGTATACTAATGTACCCCAATACTACCAAATCAAAATATACTTGATACCAAAATGGATACTCAACAGAATTTCTGACTGAGTTAGTACAATGTACCTACTAACGTTTATGTCATAAACGCTGCAAATTTTCACACAACAGTTTATTATTTTACTGTTAAGATCACCCGTCTGCATAGAACGCTGCTTTTCTATTAATACTACCTACAATAAAATCGATATCCCTGTGGATGCCTTGGGGTGTGCAAATGGGTCGGAAAAACTGTTTATTGTTTATTGTTTATTTTTAATCTAAACTAGACCTCATTCTGAGAATTTTTACACCAACCGCGACCTTCTAGCGTGAGAAGATCTTTTCCTATGATTTTTCAAAGTTTCGAATGTTTATGATGTCACAGTGGGCTGGGGGGTCCCGCCCAGGCGGGAGGGGCGCGTGACGTCATAAACATTCGAAACTTTGAAAAAAACATAGAAAACGATCTACCCATCCAAAAAGAGAACGGCTGGTGTCAAAATTCTCAGGATGAAGTCTACTTTCGATTAAAATTTTAAAAAACATCAGGCCCCATTACGAAAAAAAACTCATTGTAATGAAACGGAAAATGATCGCATTCGATCAGCTGAAATATGAACGGAGACTAGCCCTATTTCCTTAGTTTCGTTAGTGAACCATAGTGAACATTTATTAATTATTTGTAAAAGACCACATTATGCTTGGCATCAATGACCATAATGGTTGAACATGCCTATTAAAAGAGAAAAAAAAGCGATTCACACACTCGTGTTTCTGACTTATTGTAAGTCCAACCCTTAAGTTCTATTTGAGAACGAACGGTTTGTCCTGCAGAGCTCTGGGTGGTTCCATTCGATTCTAAAAATTCAATTCTATTTTGAATTGGTGAACAACAATACCTTTATGTCGAGAGTTTTTGAGCTAAAGCGTTTTGAAAATTCCAAGCACTATTTTTCACCCCATAGAAGTGACTGACAATAACCTAAAGTGCGCGCCACAACTAGACCCCACATGGAGTCCATATAAAAAAATGTCATCAACATACGGCTTACGGATAGATTCTTTCACTTTATTTTTTTTCGATTTTTGGATCTTACGTTTTTCCATCTTGAAAAGTAAACCATCAAATTTTGAGGGGGTTAAACTTTTTTTTTTCTTGCTCGATTCCAAAGGTTCATTATTGAAAATAATAGTAAAACCAAAACCGATAAATGACACAGCTCACCTTCATCTCTGGTTGTGAATTCTGTGGTGAGATACATACCTGCAACAAGAAAGATTTTTATTAACTAACGATTAATTCAACTATTTCAATAATGATAAAATTAAATAAATTACATTTTTTCAGGTTATTTACGCTACCTATCAAGAACATCAATCATTCAAATCAGAAGGAACGCAACGGACTGCGGGACTAGAAATTATTCCACTAAACGACAAGCAATCATATAAAAATGTCTGCCAAGAGAGAAGGGCAGAATGGCTTCCTCAAAGATGGTAACACTGACAAGATGATTGGTTTGTGTAAAACTTACTATGGATAAGTAACAAAAAACTATCTATTGAGAATCATTATCATCAAGTTCGTGTTGATAGTTTTCGTGTTTACAAACATGAACACAAACCAGAATCTATTCGTGATTACGTAGATGATTTTTCACAGAAATACCGTGGATTCTATTAATCGAATTGTGATGAAATCAGTAAATACGCAATAATTTCTAAGTCAGCCCTTAACTACCCTTGATCAAATCCAAATGGACGATCCGTTGATTCAAATCGAATCGCTAGATGTTGATGTAGATGCAATCAGTGATGAAATCCACAGAACACCGTCTCTAGTAAACACAAACCCTCAAGATTTAATGGAAATCAGGCCTTGACTTCGTTCGATTATGTCCGGGTAGAGAAATGGATCACTGACAGATGTGAAACAAAAATGGTTCAAAATAGTTCATTCATGCAGCATGAGTTAACGAGCGAATTTTCAAAATCTTTGAAGCTACGGTTGAGAAAATCGAAATTCTATCTATATGAGCGAGTACCCAGCCTTGTGAGGTGGCACATAGCGCGAATCGATGAAATTATTAAACAATCAACCCCTTGGTTAAAATTTAAAAAATCGTTTATGACTGTGTATTACTTTCCCAGAACTGCTAGTGCTGAGTACCCAGAGGGCTAATTTGGGCACACCCCTTCATACCACCTTTTCGTACGCCGAAATGTTAATATTATTTTTCCAATGCTTCTTAGACGTAATTTGAAGCACCTTACCAAGTTTCATCAGAAATTTCAGAAAATGCTTGCATACGAGTCTGCAACACGTTGGGATATTTTCATGTCAACCACTACACAACAAGGTAGTGAAGTAAGGTTGTTAGTTCATGTACCCAACCATCAAAATAAGAAAACAGTTGATTGTTCTCTACGCAACACAGTGAGTCTATTTTATTTATTTATTGGTCGCGTGAGCAATATTTGTTTAGTTTTCGTGACGATTTTTCAGTTCATGTGCCAAAGCAAAGACATGAAAATGTCAAAAAAAAAACTTGAAAAATACTCTATTCGTCATCCCGAACTCATGGAGTACACACACGTAAACTGTTATTTTTTCCATTTTCTGTATACCCTTACGGCATGCACGCGGTATGTTTTGAAGATGCTAAGAGTCCAAATTCATGTTCGATCTGTCCCCAAAAACTAATAGAGTGCCCACTCGACTATTCCATTTTTTGGTACATACAACAAATAAATGCAGGTTTCCATTATTTATATAAATTGTTGATATTTTGTGCTGAATCCGAGTATACCATTATAGTACTGGTTATGATATTATTATCCACAAAAAACCCTAAAACACGTGTTTTGTGGCTATTTATTTAAAATTTCGAACCCTTAAGGTCGTTCAAAATTCATGGCTAACGAACCCGTCTTTTCGTACGTTATGAATATTTTTGCAAAAACTTGAAAGCTTTCGAGAAACAATTATCCAAGATTTCGTCTGGAGTCGCTTACATACATAAATATACATACATCGCTATTTATTTCAGTTTTTAGATTTAGCAGAATTCAGAAAATAGCGACACAAAAAAGAAAAACTCACATGTGTAAATACATACCTACAATTTTTTTGAAAAACTACAAGGATCATTTAAAAATGTTCCAAACCAGATTTCAGTGGAAAAAAACTCCATGCTAAAAATTTTGAGTTCATTGCAATTTTGAGTACATTTTCCTTGAAAATTCGCTAAAAGCTCTAAAACGCAAAAAGCGTGTAGGTATTGATTGTGGATGAGCCAAATTATTCTGACTTGCAGCACATAGAATTTGTGCCAAAACATGAGTACCAGTAAGTGAAACAGTTACGGATTTTTTTACGGATGGGTTTTGTATCTGCACTAGCAAGCGTAATAAAGAGCAAAGTATTTATGAATATAAAATAGAATTTTGTCCAATAAACTCGCAATTCCTTCTCGACTATGATGTTTTAGAAAAGTTTAGATTCCGTCGAAGATGAAATGAATAAATAATAATACAGACGCACGTTGGAATTCTAGTCTAAGGGACCTAAATATACTTATAAATACATCGAAAGAAAAGTAAATGACTGGTGTTATTGATTATTCATGATCTAGAATAACTTGGAAGCAGAAGTAAACACGCGAGTCTCTAAAACATTGCATAATAAGAATAGAGAAGAGGACGGGAAGCCTTGGCCCAAAGTAGGTTAGGCACGTTGCTGCTAGGACGGTGAAGGTTAGAATTGGTTCATGGTCAAGCTAGTAGAGAAGATCACTAAGTTGAAAAACCGGCAAGAGGTAGGGGGACAATTTAAATAACTAACGTTCAGAATCCAATTTCCCAAGCTGGGAAACAATATTTAGTTTGTGTTCTGGGTGACGCACATCGTTCATTTTCGAAATGTGGTACATTTATAGGCTGCCTTCAGACATCGCTGACGACTAGGAAGAAATAAAAAGGTAAGTATGGGCTTTTCATCAATTCTAAATATATTCAAATTTTTAGAATTGAATGAGACCTTCAAAGGACCAAGCGTTAGCTTTCCATAAGGACTATAGGATTGACGAAAAATTAATCTAAAATACGAGAGTAAATTTCAAACGAATTTTCATAAACGTAAGTAGGCAAAATTGTTTATCGAACTACACCGAAATGTCGTAAGATTATGGTGTGAAGTATCAATATCTTTGCATCAACCAAAAAATATTTAGGTATTTAACTTACACACAAAGGGTAACCGGCTAGGTAGCTGACTTGATAATCTCGGTTTCAAAGATCCACTGAGCTAATTGCTTCATTAATCCACATTAATTCATGTTTCAACTTAGGTTAGTACTGACCTAGGTTTGTATTCATGTGGGACCTTTTTTTTCGAGAAGTACCTTCCATAATATACATCAGCCGTCAGTGATGTATCGTAAATAAACAACCACTTTAGGCTGAATTTTCGTCTAGCTGCCATTCCCTGGCCTCCTGACAGTGGTGTATATAGGATACACATACACAGCTCAGCCTGCGCAGACAGCGTATCATATCAATATACCAGTAAACGGGATAAAGAAGCACGAGGACAAGACGTATCATTTCAAGTTTCTCTGTACTAACATCATTTACTTCGTGTGATACAAATTGTAAATTTGAAGAAAAAAACGTATACCTACACAACAACAATTGAAGGTCTAAACCCCGCCAACCATCAATCAAGACAAGTGTTTGTTCGTGTATTAAAAATCCCATTATTCAGATCAAGGAGGCCCAGAAGTGGGAAAAATACCTCACTACGCCTGCGTTGTGACACGAAGCGTGCCTATTAAACGAGGACGAAAGTCCGACATTTTATCGACAGTGTTATCGGCTGTTATCTCAAGAGCGACCCAGAATCCTATATCGGGTTTCAAGGGTTCCTGTACGAAGGACGGGTGCAACTACATAATAATTCACGGATCACGAACTCCGGCATATTTTGTTGCAAAATTCATTGTTGCCTTAACCATGAAAATAAATGGCAAAAAGACGATGACCTAGTACGGTGCTCATGTAGGTACACACAAAAAAGGACGTTTTTGGATAGACCAAACATACCCTTTCGGAACATGAGGATTGAAATATTGACATAAATCTATTTGCGTCGTTTGGAATAATGCAATAAATTGAAAATTTGATATTATATGTCTAAATTGAAACTAAACAACCTCCAAACTGGAAGAGATTGAATTTGCAACTTTCGGCCTTCTCAATCACATCTTGTCGTTATAATACACTATTGATTTGCCTTGTATTGTCCTGAGTAGTTTTGAAGGGTGGGGCACGCGCTCCTGGGACGGGGATGGAACGCCCAGCTGAGGGTCGCTTGAAAACCTTGACTTTGGGTTATGGAAATGGACTGGGTTGAGCTTTCTACAATGACTTCCGCTCTGTAGGGGGTGTGAGAGAGATTATTTTTCATTCTTACACACGAAGTTAGCCAAACTGTTGCCCAAATGACCACTCTTCCACATGAATCCATGTGTTGCTACAGATATTTCTTACTTCACTACTCTAAGTATCAAGTGCTGTTTCGAAGTTTTGCAATTTTCGTCAAAAATATAGTCCCGCCATTGTGGGTGATCTCTGAAGGTTTAGCAGTAAATGCAGATACATCGCCGAACCAATCATCGTAAATTGCTACACACGGGAAAAGATAGATAAACTAGAATGGGGGGAAAACCAGAAAACAACCAAATTTCAACTACTGACCACCGAAAATCCTTCAGACTCTAAAGCTCTTAGGAACCACAGAATGAAATTGTGGTGTGAACAATACGAGTACAACCGTCAGTACTACCTACGTCATCAATGTAGAAATTGAAGTTGATGAATATAAATTAGGTAGCAAAAAACGTCTGCCAGGTTTGGAAGTGAAGTAGGTATTGCTAACATAGAATAACGTGGTCATATTTCATTCCTGGGAATCAACGCAGGGAAATAGTTATGGTGCAGTTGTGCTTATAGTAGAATAATCGAATAGTATGTGAGAATAGTATATCTATCGAATTGCAATCACTTTGATGTTACTTAACTCCTCTTGCAATAATATTTATAATCGAAATGGATTTTAGAAACAATGGATATGATTCAACTGGACATTGAAGAGTAATGTTAACAATAAATTATACATTTATAAATTATTGGCAACCAACATGATCCTGATTATATTAATCAAATGAGAAACTGCTCAAAATGCAGGATTCAGATCCAACATACGTAATACTAGATTGAAAAAGAAGAAAAGAACAAACTATCATTGCAATGTGTAAACCAATAATTATATTCTTTGAATGTACAATTCACAACTAACTACATAACAGACTAGAGCATGCTTGAGTTACGAGGGGAAATGTGAACATTCTAAATAATGATGCATGGGGAATTATCGAATACGTGTCTGAATGATGGTCTGCCAGAATTGGAGTAGTAGGAAAGTCTCACACGTGGAGAGTGAATGCGTAGAAAATAGAAATCTGACTCATCCTCCTATACGCTTGGTTCACCACCAGACTTCCTAATGAAAGCTGCTCATTTAGTAAGATCGAAGAGTTTTAAAATTCGAAACTACGACATAATTCACGAAAACACGGCAAACTTGGGGGGCACTTGGAATTTACACTAGTAGAAGAAATCAAGAAAAATATTGGAGGTAACGTGTCATTCAATAACATGTAGGCTGCCAATTCAAAATTTTGAAAATTAACTGTTTCCTGACAAAAATCGTATACTTATTTTATAAAGAATATAGATAGGTACAATATAATCAAGAACCCAACGGCATCATGCGTTCATACTAATAATATTCAAAAATTGCATCCTAATGCTACTTGCTTTCGAATTTCGCGATAGTCACAGACATTAAGTGAACATTTCACAGCCCACAGCAGTTATCCAGACGGTTCTTTCGGTGTGACGGAATTGAAATTTAAATGGTGACAGATACCTAAATGTCATGCCTGAAAATATAGGCTAAACTGTATAAGACGTTATTATGGTTTTGCTAGGGACGGATAGATAAAGAACCATAATAGTTCAGTAAGCTCTGAAAAGCAGGACGCGAGGGACAATTTTCATTTTGGAGGACAAACATTTTGTTGACTAGCTAAACGAATACAAATCACTGTGAACCCAATCATCGACAGTGAGAAATCATAAGCTATTATATGATAATGATTTGAAGGACCTTATACATGCACCTAAATAAACAATCTATCATCGAAACAGCTGTGCGTGTTCGACAATGGGTGGAGCCGAAATAAACTATATTTTTCCGTCAAAATATCATGCTGGGCTTTGAAACTGTTTCAGTGTGAGGCTAATTTTCTAATCAATGCAGAGTTTTTCTAATTCACAGAGTTTTTCTTGTTTTAATGAAATTCCTTGACTAACCCCAACGGATTCAGTTCTCTGACTTCTCCATGATTTCCCAGATTAATTTTCACCCAGTAATGAAGGTACCTGAGTAATGATAAATGTTGAAATGCCAACCGTAGATTTCATTTGAGAAGCCAGCATATCCATCATAGAAAAGTATCATCATAACAGCAGAAACAGCACATACAGAGACGAATTTAGAGCTCTGCAAGTCAAGCAGGAATTCGGGATCCCCGAGACCATATATTTATCAATATGGTAGGAAATGAGTTGAGTTCCGACACCTACTCCAACTCGGAATATTTTTCTCGAGCACCTTGAGAAACCAGGAACGATGCGACATTCTAAAAGCTGAACGAATCGTGCCAGCCACACAACAAGCCGACCTTGCGGAATTTTTTCACTCCAGCAAGATCACAAAAGAAACAGCTCGAAGCAGCTTCCGCCTTTAATTAGCTTAGCTGATTACCAAGGATCTCCTCAATCACTACCAAGGTATCACTTCAATTGATATAAGTCCATCAATCTGATGTGCATAGGAAATGCAAAAATGTATAGTTTCGAAACTACTATAGAAATAGTAACATCAAATATCACAACATTGAATAATACTGTTTTAGCAAAAAAAGATTGTAGTAGGAACGATTTTTAAACAGCTAACAAAAAATACGTCAAAGTGAAGAGGAAAGTTCCTGTTAGGAAGACGGTGTTTATTTCTGAGATGGAGGCATTTGTCAAAATGTTAATATTATTCAAATGGGTAGTGAGAAAACGAGGATCTCCATCGCAGCGCTCAAATTGGTCTAACGACACAGTAAAGAAGGGGTGACGAGAAAACAAGCTATTAGGGACCAATGAACCCAATGAAGAACAGCTGATTCTCAAGGTCGTAGGACAAATTGTCCTCAGGTGAATAGTGAAACTGGTTATAGCATTCCCACATGAATATGAGAAAGTTGAGTCCTAATCAAGCGTATTACATCTAATGTAGTGATTATGAAGTTGCCAGATAAAATGTGAAATGTGACTGTGTGTTGTGTACGAAAGATGGATTCAATCAATCGAACTCATCTAACAATAAAATTGTGGCAGATGATGTACTAACAACAAAAATGCTGCAAGCGGAAACCTGTGAACTTCAAACAGGAGGAACTGAACTAATTGGATACACAAACAAGTGTCACCATACCACAAAAGTCCATCATAGTACTATAACTTTTGGGTTTGGACCATGAGTGCGAAGTATTCCAAAGAACTAGTGTGCATGAGGTAAGTGGTGAAATGTGAAACATGCGTTTCGTGAGCAAGATAATATAAAATAGCATTGATTCCCTAAGCAACAAGTAGGAAGAGTGCAGTTCTAGATTTTTCGTCAAGGCCAAATTTGACATAACTAGCTTCACAAATAACAACAGAAGAGGCGTACCTCGACAAGAAGAATCCTCGTCCTTTGCTGTTGCTGGTGATGTTGATGTTGATGCTGAACAGGTCTTTTCTGGACGGAAGCGTTCCCCTTAGCCTGAGCCTGATTCTGTTGCTGCCTTTGCTGTCTCACCGTTTGGGGACCGGTAGGCTTCTTCACCGGAGGTGGCGCAGGTTCAGTAGGGGTAGGCGGTTTCTTTTTGAAGATGGACAACCAGCCCAACTTCTTATCAGACTTTTTTTTCGACTTGTCGTCGTCCAAATCGAGTTTGAGCGGTTTCATTTTCAGAGCTTCGGAGTCTTTGCCGAGCTTTTTGAGTTGGCTCTCCACCATTGTTAGTTGATTCAGGTGACTTTCTATCATCGTCATGGGATCTCCCGCACAAACCACGTCGTCATTGTCTTTGGGCTCCCACACATCCACAGTTGGTATCACTTTAAACCTAGTATTCTTGATTACGACTTTATTTGGGTTACCGTTGTCATCCAATTTTATGCGAACCATTTTGGATGACGTAGAACCACCTATTTCAAGCCCTGACTCTTGGACTCGCTTGCACCATTCGGCATTTGGTTCATCAGCGTCTTCTTCCATTATCGTATTGAGAGAAGACGTTTCTTGTGCTTCAGCAGCCATCTCCACTGATGCATCATTCTGAGATGCAGCATTAGATTCTTCACCGGACGGTTCATTAGGATTCGTGATGGTTGCTGGCTCGGAACTTTCGTTTTTACCGTCGATTTCGTTATTTTCGGGCGTTTGTTCAGATTCAGGTTTTGATTCACTATCAATCTCTCCTATCTTATCATCGTGCACAAGTTCAACACTGCACTCACCGTTTCCTTCTTGCTTCACAACTACCACTTCCTCTTTCTTGTCATCGTCTTCGACTTCCACCGAACTATTGACGGACGGTGATTTCTTGATCCACTGATCCCACGTTTTCGGGCTCGATATCCCGATGAGGCGCGGCGACGCGGCTTTCGTCACCCGTTCCACGTTCACGCTGTCTTCCTGCTCCATCGCATTTCAGTTCCCGGACCCACACAGCTCACACAAAACGCATAGCTGTCTGTAAAACAACTGAGAGTTAAAACTTGGCAAGATAACAGAGCAAAAAAGCGAGTGAGAGAGAGCAGAGCGAGGAGGAGGCACGGAAAATGGAGGGGATTGAAGATGGTCACGTGGGGCTATCAGGTGCTCGGATGGCTCCCACCGATGAGTCTCGTCTGGAATATCTTTGAAAACTGTTCACTTTCACGTAACGGGTTCCCACCGAAACCTACCTACATTCCCACCGATTGAAGAGCTGTTTTTGTCACTGAACGATTCCTTGTGGACCTGAATGAAGCTAACCGACCGCCGATCGGGCGAGGACTGTAGTGGTAGGACGATTGGAGGAGATTCCAACTTCTCCCTCTCCACGCGTTGCACAACAACGTAAACACAACGGACTGTCCCTCGAGGCCACCCAACACATCTAACCAATGATAAACAAAACCGGGTGTAACGCTCAGTGAATTTCCAATAGAAATTGTGAAAATCGAACAGATTATTAAAATAGATACAACAATTCGAGGGGAAGGGCGGAGTAGAGTACAAAATGCGATTATGTAAGAGTATTATTCCCTATTAGGTATATCAATGTTATATGTTATAATTTTGAACTTACGGCAAATCCATCACGTTTCGACAACTACTTGAGTCCTTGCCCACCTTCATTCCTTCTACAATGTTCAATTAAGTGTTTTTTCTCTAAAAATGTTATATGTTTTCACACAAGCAATCATAGCTATGACCAACCCAATTAGGATTTACATTGCTGGAACACTCGATTAGTTCAGAAAAAATTGTGTGGGATATGACATGGTCTATAAAAATTGTTATAATGGTTATAAAAAACGGCCGAGAATTTTCAAATGATCATCACAATTCAAGTAATTTTTCGGTCCGTTCACTCTCCTATGGAAGAAGTCTATTATAAAACGTCAGTTTTCTTCACAGCATCAAGTTGGTGCACATTTTCGATAGGAGAATGGATGATAGAAAAGACACCACGATTATTCTCATGACTTTTCTAACTTGACAAATGACAATCGCCAACACAATTAATTACCTATATCAGATAATACATTAACTCCTCATGCTTTAGTCAATCTTGTGATGGAGATCACGAGTTATCTTGAAGCGTTATCGAGAAGCCCCCAATTAAGGCTTTCTAAGTGATGATAGACAAAACTATTTTTTCTCCTAATAAAATACCCGAGAAAGTTGTAAATGCTAACTCACTTGGGGTTTGATTTTTTTCTTTAATTTAAATTCCATTAAAATTGAATCTTATAGATGTGTGAAATAGTAATGTGTGAGTTTAAACATACGAAAATTAAGTTACTTTCATGACAGATTTTTAATACTATAGGAGTTTTTCATAGGAATATTTCACGATCCACTCAAAATCAGAGGGGGAAAGCATCAATTTTACTCTGTAGCCAACTCCAAGTAAAAAACATTTAGATTTTGTTCGTTGACTAATCATGACATGGGAAACATTCGGGGTCCGGCACGTCTTAATCGTTTCTAGGCCGATCAATTGAAAGAACATTCTGAGGACAGAGCTGTATTGGGGTAATTAAGCCAAGGTCGCTTTATTAGTGAATTGAGGGCAGTCCACAGTCTGAGGGGACGTCATAAGCAACTTACAAGGAAAAACTAATAGTTCAGAGAGAAAATTAAAATCAAGTTACATTAGTAAAAAACGCCATGTTCTTGAGAGAAAAAGGTATTTAAAAAAACCACGTTGGCTGGGCAGTGTAGATTATTTATGACTCACAATAACTTGGACATGAATGATTTCATAGTGCGGGAATTTTGATAAAGCAATACCACTGAAGCTTTTGATAAAGTCCAAGACATGAAAAATTCATTATTATTTTCTCTACCATGTTGGTGGTTTTTTTTAGAGAACTTAAGAGAAATCTTAAGCGACTTTAAAGAATTTTCGCTTTTTCACATGTACCGAGGCTTCTACTAATCAAACCGATTTGAAATAATATCTATTGCACCTATACATGCAATAATTATATTCAATATATTATTGCAAATATTTATATGCATCTTGAGTCATCCCTCAACCCCCCTCCAAAATTTAGCAAAATGGGGTAACTAAATCGTGATAAATTAAGGATGGGAAAACGCTGCAAATTAATACACTAAGAAACGCTTCACGCTCAATTCGAAGAAATAACGAGTTGTGGGTGTCTTCATTAGGAAATTATATTACTGGTCGCTAAGGATGTAAAATTCTTTGAGATGTACTCACTCAAAGAAACGAACGACAATCGCATTTTGGTCAGCTAAAATGTAAACGAAGATTGGCCTAAAAGAGGCCTTCTTTTGCGATTCACTCTCGTTTCTAATTTATCGTAAGACCAAACCTTAACTTCCCATAGGGAGCGAACGGTTTGTCCTGGGTTTGAACTCTGGGTGGTCTCGTTCAATTCTAAAAATTCAATTCTATTTTAAATTGGTGAGAAAACAATACCTTTATATCGAGTTTTTGACCTAGGGCGTTTTGAAAATGTCAGCTATAATTGTCCACCCATTAGGAGACATCAACCAAAAGCTTTGGGGCACAACAAGACCGCAAATTTTCTAATTCGATTTTCGGATTCAACGTACCTTGAAATGATCCTAGATTCGATCTTAATGGTCCCGTTACGAATCTCATCGTTGCAGGATTGATCGTAGGTACTGCTCATACTAGTCCTGTCCTTGATATTAAGTGGTATCTTTGCCCCAGGAACAAATCAGATCCGACGTTTCCCTCTCATAAATTTTATTATAAACTAGAAAGTGAGCCAATCAGAAAAGTGCTTGATCGCATTCTGTCGAACAAAAGGAGGGAGGGACACTCAGATGAATTGCGTGTCGACGAAAATATGAAAAGTGGAAACCACAGCATAGTCGTAAAGGGAGAAAGAAGGCTCGTGACGGGACATACCTACCTATTCCCTTGATGGAATGAACCTCAAACACGCGACACACGAGAACGCAGAGAATTTCCTTGGATTGTACGTCGTTTAGTCGATCAACATATTATAATACGAACGTACAATGATTCAAATAACGTCTGCCAAGTTGGGAGGGCAACAAAGCTTCCTCAGAAGAATAACTTGGACGTATACAGGGTGTCTACAATTAAGATGGGCTAACTTCAGGGTTCGATTCTACAAGGTATTTCCAACAAAAAACTTCTAGCAATTCTCCTAGGGTTGGAAAGACCGTTAAATGTCCAAGCTACCTAGAGTAAAACCAAAACATTTTAGTTACAAACCATTTCTAAATAATCAAGTCACAAAGCAAACTTCCTTGATATTTCCGTATCACCATTAGATTTAGCGTAAAAAATTACATAGGGAATGATACCAAACTCGTCAATATCGATCTCGGATCTTGAGATCGAGGGGGACCATAAACCACTTTAAACACTCGATTTTCTTGTAAAACACACGTTTTTTGGCATTCAAACTTGATTTACTCTTCCAATTTGAATTTTCAAAAGAAAAACTGGTAGACCGTTGGAAAGCTGACAATTTGAACATGTTTTTGAATTATGTTTTTCCGAAGAGCGTCCATCGAAATAGCAAGCGATTCAAAGTGAAAACTTCGATTTAAAAAGAGTCATTTTTCGGAAAAAAGTTGAAGTTTGCTATTTTACTTGATTTTTTAGAAATGGTTTGTTGCTAAAAGATTTTGGTTTTATACTAGGCAGCTTGGAAATTCAACGCTCCAACGATATCTTCAAATTTGAATTTAGTTGGTAAATAACAGGCATTATGACATTTTTAATGATGTTTTAAAACTTTGAAGAGAAAAAAGGCATTTTGAGAGGGTTAAGAAAATATTGCTAGGAGACATTTTTTGTTGGAAATACCTTATAAAATCGAACCCTGAAGTTATGCCCCTATTAAGTGTAGATGTACAATTAGTTTGTGTAAAAATGATGAAGGTTCGTCGTTTTGACAAACAACAACTTGATTAAGAAATCGTTATATTTTAAGTAGATAATTTTTCACTTGTTCACAACATGAAAACATGAAACTTGACTCTTTATACTGGATCGTGATGATCGTGAAGAAATCAATGAGCATTCTTCTTGAGCCCAGCTCAAAACTACACATTAACTTTGAGAAAAACAAACTCCTTCAAGTAGACGAAATAGTCTGTTGGGTTGATCTTCAAAGTTTTATGTTTAGCATGAAACTTTTCCAAGCAGATGAAATGTAAAATTGAAGAAACTAGAATTATCTGGGGAAACGAATAATGAAACAAACCAGGTTGGGGTGCAAGAGGCTCTTGAGATGACGTTAGAAGAACCAAACATTTGCTTTCGCTCTGCTCTCCAGAAAGAGTAACTCGAGTACGAATGATGAATGATCCCTGGCCGGTCTGGCCGTGACGTCAAATGAAGAATGGGATCTGGAAGTCAATAGAAGGTCAACTGAGCAAACCATGGTCGTGACGTCACTCCAGTTCCGAATAACCCAATTAATCCGTTCTCGCGAAGTGGGTGACATGCTGACTTGTGGGGAAATCATCCTCGAACGATGATAATGAGAGGTCAGTGATGAATATTGTATGTAGGCAACTGTGAGGTTATCGAACGCAGTTTATGCCAACAGCATGTAACATAATAACTAGTTCGCTCATATTACTCATTCACTGCACACCTAGTATTCGTGATCAAGAAATTATTTTCTCCAAAATCTACTTCTTTAGATTTTTTTTGGTTTCATTTTCGTCGGTCTGTAGTTTGTTCCTCAAAAACAAAATTCAAACCCCTGTAAAGATTTAGAAAATACTTTCAGACTCTGTGTAACTTTTTTCAGAAGAACAGTCGAAGAAAATATCACTTTTCAATGTTTGTTTGGGTGACAGAAAAGACGTCACGATTAGATCACTGATAGCACGTAGAATTCAACTGACAAATCACTCCTAGCTGATAATAAATTACTACAACACTCGAGTAGCAATGCTCGTTAATTCCTCATTTATACCGAAGATAACTAAGTAGTGACCATAGTGAGCATAATAATTTGTTCACAAGAATGTCATTCAACATTTTCATGTTTCGATTTTTTTTAAATCTAGATGAGAAGAGGGCAGTGGAAATTACAACTCCTTACAACTCTGAAAGAATTTTCTACGACCATCCTGTTGGTATTTGATGAAAAACTTATATTTTAACAGAATATCTATTGGGATCGATAGCACACTTGAACTTAAGTACATTACTTGAAATGTCAAAATAGGTACCTACAACGAAATGGTTTTACTGCAACTGCAATAAAATGAGCCCATAAGTAAGAATTGTCAACCGTAATTAAAGGCGTCTCCGACTTCTTTTTCTTATGGTTTGGAAACGTAGGTATTTTTTCGACCTTTCCATTATTTCTGAATGTAAAGACCTGAGAGTAAATCTACTGTAGGTACACTGAAAATCAGGAGTAATTAAACATTGAAAAATTGTTATAAGATTGTTTTTTCAACCGGATTCCTGATAAAATTCGGTTAGGTTGATATCAACTGAATAATGAAAAAAAAAGAGACTGTGACTCAAGTCCAGTTATAATGTAGAACGTTGAGTAGTAGAGAATTAGATACCAGTAAAGGCTCCATCCAGACATCCTTCAGCTAGCATGAAGTTGGAACGATTTATTGCAGAACGACATCGTCAGCCCTTCGAAATCGAACCCAGTTGCTCATTTTTCTCATGATACCTTTGGCAACCCTCTCCCCCCAGAGGCACATAATAGAAACACGTGAGAAACAGGAAGGTGATAGAGAATCAGGTAACGACTCCCACCAACCGTATACAATGCCCTCGAACAACGAGGGCCTAAACTTGGGGAATTGAATGTGCCCAAAGCAGCACCCTTCCAAACTGACGAAACAGAAATTATAACCTTCACCAACTGAGGGCCTCTAGGTACATGAACTTGGGAGAATAAACCAAAAATACATTTTAGACCGTTTTCCATCATATTGGAAATACAATATTCAGAAAGGTAAAATACCTATGCATGCAAGTAGGCGAGTGTTTCTAGGTGAAAAATTTTAATACCTAGGTACTCGTATATTATAAGTGGGTGGGCATTAATTTAACACAATTACAAGTAGGTACATAGTGCGACTGCGCACCAAGTTGTATGGTAGACAACAAGCCGATGATGGATGAGCATTTCTGCATACATATTCAATTTAGTTAGTACCCACATTTCATACAGGATAGCAAATTATTTGAGTTAAATCAGAAATCGCTAAGTGCAAATACGAATTTGCAATGCGGGGTATCCAATTCAGCAGACGAGATGTCAATCTAGGTAGATTGCCTGCTGGATTGTCTAAAATCCAGATGGGTCAAGCAAATTATCGGGTCATCTTCAATTAATTTTCAAATCAGCGGATTAGATACATCATTTTGAAACTGCACATCGACCGAATGCACAGAATTCAGCGACTACTACAACTTTCTTGAGATCGTTATAAAATAAAATTAATAATCTTCCAATAACAATAATTATTGGAGCGACCTTTCTCTAGTTGGTAGATAATAATTGGGAAGTACACAAAGTGATTTTGACTCATTGGAATCGGTATCGAGTGACACGAAAGAAAATAAATAAATGAAAAGGACCTTGGTTTGAAAGGAAACCACTCTTTTGGAAACAGTACAGTGTTGTCGAGGCACCTCTCTCTCTCCTCTCGATGGGTAAAAATACTCGCATTACTGTAAAACTAATGTTTGTCGCAACAATCCGTATTTGGACGTCCAGGAGACGAGGTATGAGATTTTTGGCGACCCACTGGTAAAATAACAATTTGTCACACACGGTTCTCAAAATGGACAGTCGGACAGACAGGGAACCAAAATTTTTCAAGAAGGTATAAAACGTGAAACGCGAGTGCAAATTTTAATTTTGGAGAATTTTTCTTTTCAACCTTGAAAAGTGAAAGCTTCCGCTACCTCGGTAGGCTCGGAAACAAAATGTGCGGCCAACCTGGACTTGCCCAGGTTTGGACAACCCCTCCAGCACTTCATCGCTCAACAGTGATGTCAAATCTCATCTATTTATCTCTCCAATAAAATCGGACGTTAAACTACTAAATAGAGAAAAACTTATATTCCCATCTCAAATGCAGACGCTGTATTCATATCGCTAAAATCGGTAGGAGGTGGATTGTAAGTATCTGGAGCACCCCTAAGTTCGCTCATGCTGGATCATCAAGTAAGAAAACTTCTCTGTTTCTCAAGTAATAAAAAAGCTTCGGATCGTAGAGTGATGAAAAAACAGGAGATTTTACGGAAGCGTGTGCCCGAGAGGCAGGATATCAGAAGAAAGGTAATGTCCTCGGCCAAGGACGAAAGTTCGCCCACAGGCAACCGCGTCCCAGAGGGCGACGCCCCACTATGCGTACCTATCTTTCGCCACCGAAACGCTAGAGGACGCTGAGGACAGAGCGAGCCGTTCCAGTCCAGCAACCACGAATAGGCATATACTGATCTCTACTAAACTCACGAATGTCGTGATTATATAGTGCAAAGTTCTGAGATGAAACGACTCCATGCGCATGGCTGGAAACAGTAGAATAAGAATCGACTCTTCACCTCTCTAAACAGGCATAATAAAAACGAATAATAATTTCGCAAAGCAACACTCATGAAACCGTTGAGGGAAAAACATGCAAATCGCGTTTTGTTATATGCAACAATATGCTAGTATTACACATAGGCCAACCAGCAGAACTACATGTCATCACACTGAATTTAGAAAATTTTAAACTTTTGTCGAGAAATCGAATGACTAGTGTTAAAATCTGAAATACATCCATTATCAATTACTGATCGGGGCCCACTCAGGCATCGGATTACTGACAACAGATCACTTCAAGTTGTACGGACGCCAAGATTGAAGGCCCTAAGAATTTGAATTTTGCTGCTTGGAGGTTTCCTGGTGGAGGCTGGAATGAGTGGAAGAGACGTGGGAGGGGTTTATGAAGGGACATGAATTCACCGGCAGGTGAATAACTTCCAGATGTGAAACTGAAGGCACTAGCGCTCCTCTGCGGAACTGCCTCGAACTACGAGCCTGCTCGTCCCTCCGTCAGAAGTCCCAAGAGGCGGTAACAACAGCCAGGGAACTAAACGAACTAAATACTAAACTTAGTGTCCTGGTACCTTGTTTTCTGTGTTGTGGCAATAACAATCTACAGAACTTGGAAGCAAAACAAACAACGTGAGGATGAGACGAGTCATCAGTAATATAGGTAGGTTACCGAAACTAATTCTAAAAACCACTTATTCAACAACACGAATTTCGTCAATGCGTTCCGAAGGAAGACTCGAATGACAGAAGATCCACAGTGAACATTCCTGACAAATATCTACGAAACACCTAGTAGTATCATTTAGGATCGTTAGGTTTTTCACATCGTAGAAGGTAAGTAAGTAAAATAATCTAATGGATACGAATGGAAATGGGCGTTGGAGAGGAACGACTGTAAAATTAGTTGGACTTTAAGAATTATTCATTATTTACTCAAACATATCGATACCTAATGCCATGTATCAAAAAAGTCCCACTTTTCAGGGGAACATTAAACTGATGCTATGGAAACTGATAATACCATAATATACGAGTTATTTGATCGCCAACTGATTGAATCTGTTGATACTGAGATGTAAGGCGAAGTAAACAAATAAAATTAAGTACTTAATACAGGTTTTTGAAAAATCAGCTATTTCTCCCATCTGCGATTCTCCTATGCGACAGCGCCATTTGATCCGGCGTTGAAAAATTTTGTAAGATTCACCAAAACCTCTATTTGGCCAAAATTGATGATACGCGGTGAGAATGAAGAATAGGACCGTGAAAAGTCGAATATCACTTCATCGGGAAACCCCCATTAGAAAATTTGAGTTCCGAAAATTGTTGATAAAATCGCCCGTTCTTTCTTGTTCGAAAGTGACAATCGCCTTCACAGGATATCTAGTCATTCTCTCCGCCAACAACAAACCTTTTACAAAATCCTGAGTCAATTTTCCGAAAACAAAATTAAGTAGTGAGGGTACCAATCACGGCAGAATGAAGTAATTGCAAGTATTAAAACAAAATGTACTGAATCTCTATTGAAATACATATTTGTCAGTAACACTGCCAGAAACGATTACTAAAAAATAAGTGTCTTTCAAAAATGGGATTATTGGATTCAAGGAAAACCTTCACACGGCTAGGACACTGCAGGGTGAGTTGTGGTAGGCGTCAACATGACAACACTAGGAAGAGCAGGGAAACAACAAAAATATGCTCCATTACTAGGAAATTAAAAGAGAAATTCAAATATGCAGAGGATGAAGAATATATTTTATTATTGATTTGATAATCACCATTATTTTACATCCTTATTTCAAAAAAGTCTGACTAGAATCTGTCCTCGACTGCGGTGATCGCAACGCGCTCAACCTAGAGATTCTTTTGGCCAGGAGACTTCAGAGTTGAGAGAACAAAAGTGAGGAAGGTATTTTCGCGTGGAGTTGTGGCTTGGCTAAATGGAATTTCGAACTGAAAACTGGTGAAGTGCGCTAAATATGAATCTGATGTCAAAAATACGAAATTCCGACCAATTGAACTACCTCATTGAATTATTACTTCAACTTGTCACGATGCTGAGTGATTTTCATGTGTCCACATCTTCATTTTACTAAGGTTGTTTATCCAAAAACTTGGAGGACTCGCTTAACAAATAGTTTGTTAAGTACATTCAAACAGTACTTTGGAATGTAATGTATGTCATTGGGCTCCACCTTCCCTCCCAGGCTCAGCGAACTTCGGTAACTACTGCTCCCAATTGTTAGCTTTAGGTAATAGGATCGTAACGATGATGCATTCTTGCGTAATGCGATGATATTTATCTGCCTACATAAAAAACTCAAAAACGGATTTTTCGGACTTGTCGTACTAGTAATCTTGAGGTGCGATATTACGAACTTAGAGGAGCTATAACCAATATCCTGTGAAATACCCATAACCTTGACTGTTGAAAGAAGTTAATAAGTAGAAAATTAGTAAATATAAAAAATGAAAAAATGCAGGGAAGAGGTAAGTGTACTATACAGAAAGAACAGAAATGTAGGTACGGGTCACGAGCACAAGACATGTGATTGCTGTGAGCTCGCGGGAAGGACAGGTACCACACGAATATCGGATCACCGACCAACTAAAGCTGGTATTGCACAAGAAGTAATTTTTTTTCCGCCATCACGCCGCACGCAATGTGTAAAAACCTGGGAAGCGCAGCGGATTGAAACGAAACGAACCAAAATATGGATCAAAGGTTATTCGTGAGTAAGCCTGCAGATGCCAAATATGGGTTTATATTAGTTCAAGAGAGGAAATAGGACGATTTACTCATATTTATGTAGCATATAATCAGGTGAGGAACTGATCGTAACAATACTGAATACAAGGGACGCAACACCAAAAGCTCCATTTTCTTCAGATACAGATACATGTTTTGACCTCTTTCAAAAAGCTTTTCTTCTATAATTCCTTCCTTGTTTTTGCAATTGGTAGGGAAATTAAGCGGCTTTCGACAAAGCTGTTTCAGTTTTAATTCTATCTAAAAAAATAAATAAATTCAAATAATATAATGCAAACTTGTAAACTCCAGCTTTCAAAAAAAGCTCACTCAGGCTTTGTTGGTGATGTTTCGAAACGTTTTTCACAGCTTTCCCACCTTCTCAGTAGCGAAGTAGTGAAATACCAAAATCGGAATTATCGTATGAGGAGACATTAAAATGCTCTTATTGACAATGAATAATGAAATTTTCAATACTACAACCTAATTCGAATATACAATATGAAAAACTTACACACCACACTGATGTACGATTACTTCTTGAACGGCCAGTCAGTTGGCACATTATTATATGTATTAGCATACGACCTTCACCAAATATTATCCGTGTCAAGATTACGCCCAGCAGCCAACATCTCTATAATCAGGTCGTGTGGGCGGAGGGCAAGTCGACGTAAGGACGTCGCCTCCTTCGTTAAAATCAGTTAGTGAGATTTCGGCACCCTTATGAACAAAGCCACCCTTGGATAACCAAATAACCTCATACATATATGTGTGATGGATTGATGAAAACGAAGACTCAAACCCGGATTGAACCCGATTGAACATTTACCATTTTACTTGCATTATCATCAGATTCACTGACATTGTTATTTTAAACAATCTTTATTATTTGAATCTCGAGAAACACAGTTGTGTCGCCAAAAGCTGCTCGCAAATCCCCTCGTGACAGGTTTTGAAACTATTGAGAGAAGAGAGGGGGCACCTGTTAAGCCCTCCTTTAGTGCTGTACGAACAGTTATCGTTGTAGCTCGCTTGAGTGTGAACCTTTGAGGTGTCATGTGATCATTTTGATATCAAATTTGTAGTAAATACTGTCCGAGGGGGAGTATCGCTAACTCGAGTTCCGTTTCTGAAATAGTACAGTCTCTTCAGGTAATAAAATTAGTTTACAATTCGGAAGTGTTGTTCCTTTGCAAATACCGTGTCTTCCGACAAAGAGGAAGGTCAGCTTCGGGAGGAGGACCCAACCATAACATCAGAAGATGGGATAAACAACTTACGTGCCAGATTTAGTGAAAATCGTGAATTCAATAGTGACTCTGTGAACAATTATTTCGTGAAAACGTCGGAAACGCTCGGGATGTTTGTGAAAACATCGGTCATTCAAGTCTACGTCCGCCATTTTCAGGACGAGCCGAAAATACCTCGAGGGGGAAAACCCTCCACCGGACCAGAGAGGATGGACGAGGCGAGGGGGGGTACACCCTTCCAAGGTCACGTACCTACGCACTTCGGAACGCGATGTTGCCGAATTTTTACGAGTGGTGACGAGACACGAGTGGAGATATTCGGAGACCTCCTGTTCCTCCACCCCCCTCACCATACGCTCGGACAAGTATGATTTCAGGAATGAATTACACAATTTATCATTTGAACAAGCGAGAGTTATGAAAGAAATGGCTGAGACAATCTCTTTGAATCAAGAATTACCTCTTCTAAACGCTGCCCGAATGATTAAACCTCTTTTTTCTCATCTCCTCAAAACTTCAATCTTCGCTGTGGGTATTGTCAACGAACTGAACACAAAGTTTTGAGCGTCACACATCAGTGCCTGAGACTACCTCAGCAAGTCACCTACCAAAGCAACCCATCACTAGTACTTGCTTTGCCTGCAACCAAGGAGGATACATCGCACCGAACTGTCCCAAGAAGAAGCAGTTATCAAGACCAGGCCCGGGAGAATGCAGAAGTCTGATGTCCAAGCCAGCAGAGAAGCACGTTGGCCTATGCGTTGCTAATCCAGAAGGCACCTTTACTTACCGAGGTGATGTATTCCACTATTTTTGGTTTATCATTTTCAATAATGAACCTCTGGAATCGACCAAGATTAAAACAATTTCTAACCCCCTCCTCAAAATTTGTTGGTTTACATTTCAAGGTATGTAGAATCCAAAAATTGAATAAAAATTTGGCCGTCCGCGGCACTTTTTTTAGTTCCCATTGACTGATTTTGATGAAATTTAGTATATGGACTCAATTTGGGGTCTAGTTGTGCCCCTGAGATTTTGGTTGATGTCGGTCACTTCTAAGAGATAAAATTTTGAAAACGCCCTAGCTCAAAAAAAAATGGTATAAAGGTATTGTTTTTCCTTCAATTTAAGACAGTATCGAATTTTTGAGACCACACGGAGCTCTGTAGGACAAACCGTTCATTCCCTATGAGAACTTAAGGGTTGGACTTAAGATGAATCAGAAACACGAGTGATCTATGTAGAAAATTTATAAACCTTTATGTAATCATATTCAGCGTTTTTCGTCTCAGGATCAGAATGCTCTCTCCTTCGTATGTCCATTAGTTCTAAATTACAAGGCACTTCTTTTAACAATATAGTTCATTTGCATGAAATAGGATCTGCAGTAACCATTTCTAATTACCAAAAACGAGTTTTAATTACCATCAATGGTCGTCATACCATGTTTTGTTTCACATAGTGGCAGATAACTGTCTTCCAGTGCCCATAATTTTGGGGCGAGAAATTCTTGTGACAGATTATTATATGGTGATTATCCCAAATACGTGCAAATTGAGGAGGGACGATCCTCCTATCTTGTCTTCTACTACTGAGAATATTTTACTGAACACTACCAGACTTTTTATGAATGAAATTCGAGTTAAATCAAGGACACAATTCCTGGAATTGAGTCGGAAGTTTTATTGGATAATGATATTAAGAGAGATAAGCATTCTGGAACTGATAACACTTGCAAATCAATTATGAATTTTCTGATTTTTGATAGATCGATGTTCTCTGGATCGGTTTACAAAGGATGTGGTTGTGTTGTTCAGTGAGATCCCAGGCTGTCACACCATAACCGTTCCATTCTTTGATTTACCCACACATACAGACTCATTATCAGAAAGTCGTCAAGTTTCATCAGTAAATGATGTGAATTTCAACGAATTACACACAGATATTCCTATTAGTCAAAAATCAAAACTCGTTAATCTTTTACAAAAATATTCAAAATTCTTCATCACAGGAGTTCTAACCACACGCATTACCACTGGAACATTTAAAATTCTTCTCATTGATCCAACTAAAACAGTAAAACAACGTCCTTATAGACTCAGTCCTGTTCCTGTACAATGTGAATTAGTTCGAGAGCACATGAAAGAACTTGAAGATGCAAAAGTTATTTGTCCTAGCTCATCCCCTCGTTAGTCCAATAGGTACTTCTTGTTCAGAAAAAGATTTTCGTTCTTTGGATTTGAACACAGTCCCAGAACATTTTCCTTTGCCGTTGATTGATTACTGATCAAATTGCTCGATTTAGTGGAGCTAAGTATTTCACCATCTTGGATTTTATTTTATTTTCGCCTGTGGATTTTATTAAATTCCTGTTCAGGAAGACTCCATTGAAAAACTATCTTTTGTAACCAGATGGACAGTGGGAATTTTTGGTTTTACCTTTTGGGGTAGGTAACGGACCAAGCGTCTATCAGCGAGCTATCATGAAAGCTTTAGGAGTCTTAGCACATGATTATGTCACATGCTACATGTACGATAATTATGTTGATTTCTGCTAGCAATCCGAGTGAAGCATTAGAACGCTTAGATTGTGTTCTGGGAATATTAACAGCTGCTGGTTTCTCATCCAATTTCTCTAAATGCTCATTTGTTGTAACTAAAATCAAATATGTAGGTTATGAGATAGAGAACAGAGAGTTGCGACCCAATAAAACTAAAGTCGAAGCTCTCACAAATTGCGACCTCCCACAACTCTTTGTACACTTCGCCAATTTCTTGGTCTAGCTTCAAATTTTAGACAATTTGTGCATAATTTTGCACAGTTAGCAACCCCTTTGTTCCAATTGATGACAACAAAGGATGGAAGATCATGAAAAGGATTAGACAACATTTTATTGGCCTCCTAACCGCAGAGCCAATGTTAACCATTTTCAACCCTTCTTACCCAATTGAATTGCATATTGATGAAAGTTCTTTAGGTTTTGGATCAATACTGATTAACATCATTGATGAAAAGCCAAGACCTGTTGCATACTACAGCTGTTAGTGTCGTCTCCTCCGCTGATTCAGTGGTTAGGCCTGACTTATTTTTGCGCCTACTTGCGAATTAGAATTATTTGCAGTAAATCCGGCCAGTAAATGTTCTGCCTAGGCGCTAAGTTTCCCAACTATCCTATCCGGGGATTGGGTAAGCTGAAGTTTAAAGACGTATGACTGACCTGGCGATCCTCTTGGGTCCAGATAATCTTTAGAGATTTGTCCCATACGAAAATTTGTCAGCATGTGCGTCTGACAATAGCAAAAGAGCCACTCTATCAGAATCACGTTACTGAAGGGTTTTTATTGAATTAATGGGAACAAGAACTTGTAGAAAAACTATTTATTCAAATAACGAAAGGTACGAGAGCGGTAAGTATGACTAGGCAGATAACGGACAACAAAACTAGTAATTAGAGTGGGGGAAACTTCTTCTTGTTCACTTTCAAATGTTTATTCACCCGAACAACAGTTACCACTCTTAAGAGCTGAAGACCCTTGTTGTGGTTTATGCCGCAATTCATTCTCATAACTATTTACAAAGCTACCAATTCATTGTAGTAACTGACTGTGCTTCGCTTCGTGCATAAACAAGAACTAAAATCATGAGTCCAAAGAAGGTGGTCCTTTTTGCAAGGTTTGAAAACCCATTGATGACAATAATGATAGTACTGTAACTTCGGAACCAATTATTGAAAATCCAAATGCAAATTCTTTGTTAATCAGCACCCTCATAGAGCAGCAACACCAAAAACTAAGACCTCATGGAAAACATCGTATATTGATCCTGATATTCAAAACACTTATGAAATTCATGGAAGAATTTTGTGTAGGAAAGTACAGAGACATACACGCCCAAGATATCTTCACATTGTACAACATTCACTACGTTATGCTGTTGTCAACAATGTACAAGAGTCTCTTTTCCATTTTGGATATGAAAAAACCTTAGAAGCATTCTATTCACTAGCACACATGAATTTCGAGATACTGCTACTCGATTGATGCATAAGTCGATTTGACAGCATAAAGCTTGAGGAAAACGATTTGGTTTTTGCACAGATGGAGGTGAGGAATCTAATCATATTGGATAACGCTTATCGAGTACCGTTTAAATTGTTAAAGTTTTACCAAATGACCGCTACTTATTGCAGTATGTTTCTGGAGGATCAAGGAAGTACTTGAAATACCCTCACGAACAGTTGCGCAAGGCTCCTAATTTTGATGGCTCTAGCACTATCCCTGATGATAGCAGGGATTTATCGAAGTAATTTTGACTTTCTTGACTGTTTTTGTTCATAGTGGACTACCCACTGCTCTTCCAAGGTGACTGTGGATTCGCCCAGTCTTGTTATTTTGTTGAATGTGGATTATTCCACCTATGTTGACTTTGGATCCCCAAGTCTTCTCAGTGATCATCATGTTGAATGTGAACTATCCCACCTATGTTGACTTTGGAGCCCCAAGTCTTCTCAGTGATCATCATAATCATTTTCTCAGTCAAGTATGAGTCTAATTTTGGATTGTGGGCTGGAGTCTACCTTGCTTGGCACCCTTACGTTGGCTGCGTCATAGTTGGACCCTTGTTCTATGTCCTTCCCTTTACGTGGTCTACGTCTTACAGTCATTACTTTTCTGATAGTGTGGCTGTCAAGCCCAAGTGAGATAGACAACCTTCCCAAGCAGTTCTTTTGAATGAGTTCCTTTTGAACGAGTTGCTTTTAATGATTACTAACGACTGGATTCACCTGGCTCGAATATATTGATCAAAGGATAATTCCTGTACCTCCTTGCACAATTTGTTTGTTACTTGGAATTGTTTGTTCATTGAAATTTTCCTCGTGCCTCCAACCTCCACTGTGCATGTGCATTAATTTACTTGCCAGTTCTAAGCTGTTATTTTGAATTGTTTGCCTGAAGGGGAAACCCTTCACTTATGGAGACGGGAGTAGGCTGATATTCTCTTCACTAATGGGCTGTGTCTGGTCCCCTAGGTGAACTGAGCTCCCGAGGACGGAAGCAACGTCAGGATCGCCGTGTGATGGATTGATGAAAACGAAGACTCAAACCCGGATTGAACCCGATTGAACATTTACCATTTTACTTGCATTATCATCAGATTCACTGACATTGTTATTTTAAACAATCTTTATTATTTGAATCTCGAGAAACACAGTTGTGTCGCCAAAAGCTGCTCGCAAATCCCCTCGTGACAGGTTTTGAAACTATTGAGAGAAGAGAGGGGGCACCTGTTAAGCCCTCCTTTAGTGCTGTACGAACAGTTATCGTTGTAGCTCGCTTGAGTGTGAACCTTTGAGGTGTCATGTGATCATTTTGATATCAAATTTGTAGTAAATACTGTCCGAGGGGGAGTATCGCTAACTCGAGTTCCGTTTCTGAAATAGTACAGTCTCTTCAGGTAATAAAATTAGTTTACAATTCGGAAGTGTTGTTCCTTTGCAAATACCGTGTCTTCCGACAAAGAGGAAGGTCAGCTTCGGGAGGAGGACCCAACCATAACATATGAGTATACTCGTACTCGTTCTCACATCTACAAATTCAATGTTTCGCGACATTCTGCATAGGTTCGGAAAATTGTACAGGTCACAGACTTATAAGTACCTACTAGGAGTTATTCCTAAGGAATTTGAAACAAGATCATTTGGTACAGGGTAAAGACCACACAGGGGTATTTCTAGGGTCTTTATTGCTAATAAACGGACAGCTCGTCTAAGCTCGTACCATCAAGTTTCAATTTGTTTAGGATGGGCTTAGTTACAGCTCTCGAATTAACCCGGTAGATTGGTTAACGGTCATACTTTATAGAGCACCATTCGAGAGGGAAAAGTCATGTCAATATTGGCTCAGAAGGCCACGTCAGGTCGTAAGCCAGTTTGCACTTTTTAGGAACGGCCAAATATATCCCGGAGGAGGGTATACAACCAAGATGAGGGTACATATTCCACAGACAAAGACAGGCATAAAGAAAGAACCAAAGCGTTTGGAACGTTTGTAAAGTAACTTACTCAAGTTTGTAAAGCCCTTAGGAAGGCTATTTTGGAGCATCGCCCGATAGCCAGGAAGATTTATTAGATTTGGGAAGGAAGTGTGTGTAACCTAAAATAATTTTTGTGTAAAATTCTTCGAAATTTTCTTGGGTTTTTCAGGTTTTTCAAAATCACTAACCCAACAAGACTTGTCATTTTTTTCTTCAGACATTTCACCAGGGAGTGCAGAAGAAATACGATGCAAGAGAGTTGAAATATCCCACAGGAATCAGAACCGCATGCATTACAATGATTAGGGCAATATAGCGATGTAGCAATGGAGCCTGAAGAGTTCAATAGCACCAACAGGTTTCGAAGCCGGTGTCTCGGTCAGCACGCAACATCTGTATTCACTGAGCGACCGGATATTTGGTTGGCCATGCTAATGGGGAGGGAGATCTCTCAGATACGAGTCCTGTGTTATGCTACGTCATCAGAATGAGGTAGTGAGCGAGCTTAGAGGAAATGTGGATCGAGCGGATCTTTTCAGTTAGTGAGTTATGGTCAAGGTGTATAACGGCTGAGGTTGTAGTAAAAGAAGATGAAAGTAAAACGTTAAGATATGATCATTCTGCCTTATCACACTCAAAGGTCGAATAAGATCTTACTGTCTCCTTCGAGTGTGAGTTACGAGGACGACCCTTATTTATTGTCGAAAGGCAATCTCATTCTTGATTCGAGAGTTACTGAACGCTGGTCACTCAATGAATATGCCAGCCCCAGATAACCCAACCTATCCAAAAGACTTTTAAAATCCTTACAGAAACGAGCAAATCAAGCAAAATTATTGAATAATTAGAAGTATTTACTTCATCCAGGACCAACTGTAACAACCACAAAGTGAGTCAACACAACAAGATCGACATTTTCATGATACTATTGTGCTACCTACTATGGCTATTTTCGACTAAATGCTCGAATGAAAAGAAAAAAGAGTGCTCCATAAAGCCAATTTTATTCACTTTTGGTTTATTATTTTCAATAATAAAGCTTTGGAATCGAGAAAGACAATTTTTTTCTTGTATACCCTCTCAAAATTTTGACGGTTACGTTTCAAGGGAGGTAGAATCCGAAAAACGAATACAAATTTTTCCGCCCTTACGCGGCATTTTCTTCAATTACCATGGACAGATTTTGATGAAATTTGGTATATGGGTTCCATTTGGGATCTAGTTGTGCCCCAAAGCTTTTGATTACTTTTAGTCACTTCTAAGGGGTAAGAAATGGGCGTTGAAATGTTCAAAACGCCTTAGCTCAAAAATGTTCGATATAAAGATATTATTTTCTCATAAATTTAAAATAGTATTGCGCTTTTAGAATCAAAAGGGACCACCCAGAGCTAGTAGACCCAATGCTTCGCTCCGTATGAGGTCTTAAAGATGGAACAAATCATGAATGGCAAATGAATGAAATGAAAGAACGCTCCTAAATAACGATGTTTCGCTGATGAACAGTACATTCTGTGTAAATGAACTTGATAGTGATACTATACAGAAAAATAATTAACCGATGTGTAATAATTGCAGCCTTTTGGTTTATTATTTAGGTATAATAATGAAACCTTTGGAATCGACCAAGAAAAAAAAAATTTTAACACCCCCTCAAAATTTGATGGTTTACATTCCAGGGTACCTATGTAGAATCAAAAACGCTGCAAATCATTGCTCAAAGGTTTATTATTTTCTGTATAGATCACCCTTCTGTATAGATCACTGGTTCTCCATCAATAGCACCTACCACCATCTGTATTCTCCCTTGACCTTCCCTCTCAAATTTCAGCTTCCTGCGTTCAATAGGATTGAAAATGACTTCGGAGCTCACTCAGCTGATCAGTGATCTGAAGAGTGAAGAAGATCTCCTCGAATGCTGAAGACGCCTGGAAGCGCACTTCCATTCAATAGGATTGGAAATGGCTTCGGAGCTCACTTAGCTGATCAGTGATCTGAGGAGTGAAGAAGATTCCTCGAATGCTGGAGACGCCTGGAAGAGCACTTTCATTCAATAGGATTGAAAATGGCTTCGGAGCTCACTCAGCTGATCAGTGATCTGAAGAATGAAGAAGCTTTTGAGCAATAATTTGCAGCGTTTTTTACCCACCAACATTTTTTTTACCTACCAACTTTTTTTCACCTACCAGCTAGGTACTACCTACCACACCATACTGGCTTCACACCTTCACAATCAAGTTTATTAGAAAGAACTAAACGCTTCACACTCGATTGGAAAAATAGAAAGCTTCATATGGAAATTTGATTACTGGTTACGCAGAAGGCAAAACTGTATACAAATCGAAGAAATGAACAGCGATCGCATTTTAGTCCGATAAAATTTGAATGGAGATTAGACCTCTTTTGCGATTCACACTCATGATTCTGTTTTATCGAAGGAAAACCTTCAAGTACTCGTAGGGACCGAACGGTTTGTCCTACAGAGCTCCGGGTGGTCTCAAAAATTTTTAAAAATTCAATACTATTTAAAATTGGTGAAAAAACGATGCCTTAATTTCGAGAGTTTTCGAGCTAGGGCACTCTTGAAAATTTCAACCCTTAATTTTCACCCCTTAGAAGTGACTGACATCAACCAAAAGCTTCGCGGCACAACTAGACCCCAAATGGAGCCCATATACCAAATTTGAACCAAATCGGTCCAGTGTTGCTAAGAAAAGTGCCACGGACGGCGGACGGGGGACGGCGGACGGACATTGCAAATTTGGATTCTACGCACCTTGAAACGTAAAGTGACAAAGTTTGAGGGGGGGGTTATAAAAATTTTTTGCGATACGATCACATAGGCTTATTATTAGAAATAATAAACCAAAATCGAATAAAAATTTGGCCGTCCGTCCACCGTCCGCGGCACTTTTGCCACATAGCATTGACCGATTTTTATGAAATTTGGTATGTAGGCTCCATTTGGGGTCTAGTTGTGCCCCGAAGATTTTGGTTGATGTATGTCACCTCTAAGGGTTCAAAAATGAATTTTGAAATTTTGAAAACGCCCTAACTCAAAAAATTTTGATGTAAAGGTATTGTTTTTCCTTCAATTTAAGATTCTATAAAATTTTTAGAGACCACCCGGAGCTCTGTAGGACAAACCGTTCGCTCACTACGAGAATTCAAGTTTTGGACATACGATAAATCAGAAACATGAGTGTGAATCGCAAAAGAGGCCTAATCTCCGTTCAAATTATAGCTGACCGAAATACGATCGATGTTTTTCCTCATGTTGGATGGTTGGTGGCTATGCAAACGAGTGATCTATAGAAAAATAATAAACCATTGTGTAATAATTTGTAGCGTTATTGTAATAAAAGGCAGCATGATATTTCGAAAAATTCGATATGTTTTTTCTTCATATAATCATTCATACGACCAATGAGGCTCTAAGAGGATCTTGATTTGTACGCAGGATATTCTATACTGTTTCTTAGGGCCAGTTGCACAGTTTTTTCCCACGAAATCGTATGACCTAAACTGGGTCTTGGTAAATACAAATTGAGTTGTTCAACAAACGATCTCAGTCATCGAAAGAATTCATTTTCAATGGGGGAAAGGCATTCAAGTACTGTTTAATTTCACCAAGGAAAGAGCTGTTCTTGATTGTATTCAATTTTTGGCTCTACTTAGTTTGTGAAACTCCGTCTCATTATACGTAGGTCATGGTTTTTTTTCTTTCAGAAAATAACAAGTTTCCGTAAACAGCAAACTTTTAAAAAACGACTCGTTATGGTAGATTCGCATGATTGATGGGGAGAGGGTAGATCCCGTGCGGCGTCAACTGTCAGAGAGTTGGTGAGCTACGAGGTAACTATCAGTTGTTTTGTAGATTTTTGCAAATGGAATTGGTGGATAGGTCAATGGTCGACATCTTCACAACAAATCTACGCGTGACTGGGAGTGTCAGACTTCATCTTGTACTAGAAATCACTAATATTGATATCACTCTGAGTTCATCCATTGTGGATTACAACACGTATGAGCAACTTCATGGTAATTAGGCACACTTTCCTTTACGTAGCTGTCAATGGGTCAAGACTCTTAGATCAGGTACTTGTAGTTTCACCCGGGAAGCAGAAGCGAGATTAGGTAAAAGTGTAACACGGAGATTGAGAGGGGACCTCGACAGTGAGGCCTCGAACGCAGAACGAATCCGACTGTTATCACAGGAACCTCATCTATTCAATCCATCGTCAAGTGTCACACTCTCTTCATCCACGATTCACGCTCGTAATCACATTTATGGCGAATACATCGTAATCGCGTGTTATCAAGTTATACATGGACCGAAAAAATGAGAAAGAAGGTAATGAATATTATCCAGAGAAAACTACCAATCAAAGATAAATTAAGCCTGAAATTTCACGAGATATTAATTGTGTGTAAATCTTTTCCCATGAATTTTCAAAGTTTCGACCGTTTATGACGTCACAGTGGGCTGGGGGGTCCCGCCCAGGTGGGAGGGGCGCGTGACGTCATAAACGGCCGAAACTTTGAAAAATCATAGAAACAGATCTACTCACGCTAGAAGGTCGCGGTTGGTGCCAAAATTCTCAGGATGAGGTCTACTTTCGATTAAAAATCTAAAAAAAATCAAGGCGCACACCCCATTACCACTTTCATTGTACATACTATAGCTATCTGAGCAATTTTGTTTTGGCATCTGTCTGTATGTGGTCACACCTCAAGCTCTAACTCCTTGGTTCCATTGAAATTTAAAGGGTGGTTGGGGGCTGGATCAGGGATAATGCTAGTTGATTTCATCACGGTTCGATAAGTAAGACCCATCGTCAACTTCTCAGTCGTATATTTGTCATTTTCTAAATTTATCAACATGATCGCGAAAATAAGTATTCATATTAAAGAAATCAATCAGTGGTCCCGTTAATACTTCAACCGAACATTCATACACCAACGAAATCTATTGTCTATGTCATTCTGGGTGAGAAAACTCAACTGAACATATGACTAAAGAAATCTTGTTTCTATATAGTAGGTAAGCACTTTTAGAGGAAATTTATCGCAGGTTCCGAGTAATTTCCAGAAAAAGCTTAGAACCCAGTTTCAAGTTAATCGATCGGAAATTCGAATAAAGAGGGAAACGATTGAAAGAGAAAAAAAAGGCTTATCAATACATCATCAAGTGGTTAGTCTTATCTTCAAAATCTTTGGTCAAGTCCTACGACGACCTTAGTCAAAAGTAACTTCTTGGATGACTCTCAAATTTTTTTTTTTTTTTTTCACTTTGAACAAATGACATAAAATTAATCAGTCGAATTAGTTTTTTTTCACGAAAGTTCGGTAGATTTCAATAATATCCAACCATTGGGACATTTTCTTTTCATGAATTGAATGTACTACGTTTTCCCGCGAGCTAACTTCAAAGACGACAATTTGCAACGAATAGCAGTTGATAACCTCCATTTATCAAGTCTACTGTCACAGCCAATTTTCAGGCGGCAGTGGCGAACAAAGACTGATTCGGGTAAATAGGCACAAATTAAAGACGCTCCTTTCGAAAAAAAGGAGTTTTTTCTTCTTCTGATGACATTTCTAAAGCATTTTTACAAATGCGCAAATAATTTCTAGAAAACTATTCAATCCTTCGTATAGCGTTCACAAAGTTACGCCACACCTTAATTTGGAATAATAACCAAGTATGATCAATTTGGGATGATGGAGTTACTATACAGCGTCTTTTGCCACAAGCTAAAGGACTCCCATCAACAGAGAGAGCTTCATCACAAACACAATCACAGTGTCACTAAGTTTCTTAGACACATTGAGCCGAGACACCAGAGACAATGAATGTGGTAGGTTTTGAGTGGTTTCAGACACATCTCATTTTCCGAAATAAAGACCATCACAAATATCGAGTGATAAATATCTAATGAAGGAATACTCCAGAACAGTGGCACTTATGAATCCAGGAGCCATAAATTTCTTCGAAACTGGACACCTGAAAAGAACCAAGTTTTTGTAGGGATGAACCTTCACCACGACTAACTTTGCAAAATGTGTGTAACTTTTATTAAATAAAAATAAAAGCTAGAAAATACAAAACAAAATCAGGAGAATATGGTTGATTTTGGAGGGAGATACAGAATTGGAGAACTTCCACCGCATTTGAGTAATGGACAATGGTCACGGCCAAAAAGGATATCTACACTCAACTATCATGGTCTGACTCAGTGAAACACCTGATCAAGCTGAGTCCGATGACGTTTTCACAAATCAATTGGATGTAAGGATTGGAACTGAGATTTACAAATAGGCACCATGGGGGTTCAGAGAAGCTGTCGGAAAGGATCCATTGAGCACCCCGAGAACACCTGCTGACCCGTCGATCGTATGCAAATAGTTCAGAAATAATACACCTGCGCTCGAATGGTAGAAAGAATTCTTGAACGGGTGAGGCTTTATAGCTCTTTACCAGGTGGGATTGTTTAATCCTCAGATTCTTCTCCACGTCTCAGTCAGTTACTTCACAACAAGGACACCTTAGGACATGAATATGACGAAATAACTAGCAGGGAGGGATGGTGACTAAGAACTTGAGGCCCACGCACATACCACAACCTACTCCAATTGTCGAGAAGACATCTGGATAACCCAACACTTTTCTCTTCATCAGCAATTCAGAACTTTTTGGAACTCCTCCCCTGCAAGGCCAAAATTGATACAACTCACTCTCAGCAGCTGTAGCAGGTGAAAGTTGACGAGAGAAGGAAGACTGCCAGGTGGGGATGGCACATAGCTTCATCGTATTAAAAAATTGAACAAGAATTCTGCGAACGTTTTGTGACAAACGAACATCAACAAGAAGTTGGTTTGTAAGGGATCGGGAAATCTGGTATAGACAAATACGCTCTTAAAATGAAATTTAATGTGATTTAAACTATTATTTGTAAATATCAAGTTGATACATAAATAAGTTACATTAGATCGAAGGACTTTCAGAATCGATGAGTTGAGAAAACGTGTGTATGAAGATGATTGTGGGGAGGACAGCAGTGAATGTTGGTGTATTAATCAAAACCTTGCAACAAACAAGGGCAAATTTACAGGCAGAGTCAAGATTGCACATCAAGCAGAAATGCTATTTAGATTTTGAAAGACGCCTTTTTTCGATCAGCTGAAAGAATACAAAAATATCTGAAGTGCTCTTGCCATACGTAATGTGAGAATGAATTTGATGGACATGGGATGAGTTGATACATCAAGATCCTATTAAGGTAACCAAGAGTGCATGGAACACGTGGAGGGATCTAACGCGCCAATTTCAACACACATTAGGCAAGAGTCCCTCATCAGGCTCTAAGCGCACATACATCATTTATTAATGACGGACGAGGAGATACCGGGATGGTAATAGTGAGGGAGATTTCGTTGGTTCCAGCGTCCGTACAAAATAAATTATAAGGAAGAAGCAGCATTTTGGGATAGTAATTTAACAATTCTAGATCGTAGACTAATTACCTTCATAACATAATTTCAAACTAAGGCCATAAAAACACATAACTATTAACGGGGGCAATGACCAACTAGCTCCTCTGTAAACGCGACCCTATCGTAATTAAAATAATATACTCGTTTTTGTTACAAGTAAGCGTAAGGAGGATAGCGCATAATCTCAAGTATACAGTTTGGCAGGATTTTTATGAGTAACTTCACTCTAAAATTGGAATTTTGCAGGGTAGTGACTGGTCAGTGACCCAAACCACGTTAACATAAGACAGTGATTGGCACCATCGATTCGACTAGGACTAGCTACAACTGTCCTCCAATAACCGGCGTCAGTTCTTTTTCTGCTGAAGGAGGAGGTAACTATTGACATAAGATTTACTCAGGACAGGATCTTCCGGACTAGCTCGAAGGTCCTTCTTCCACATAAAATGTCCCATTTAACTGTCACCGTGTGGGTAGGTTGAACTACAACCAAATTGAATTGCTCTTTGCATTTCACTCCCTCGCCTGTCACGTCTTATCAAAACAAAAAACGCTGCAAATTATTACACAATGGTTTATTGTTTTTCTATATAGATCACTCTTCTGTAAAGGCACCAATCAACCAACAAGAAGAAAAACATCGATCGCATTTCGGTCAGCTAAAATTTGAACGGCGATTAGGCCTCGCTTACGATTCACAGTCGTGTTTCTGATTTATCGTAAGTCCAACCTTTAAATTCTCGTAGGGAACGAACGGTTTGTCCTCCAGGGCCCTGCGTAGTCTCAAAAAATTCTAAAAATTCAGGGCGTTTTTAAAATTTCCACTTCTATTTTCACACCTTAGAAGAGAATGAGGGTTCCACTTTTTTTTCTCCTAGCTCGATTCCAAAGTCATGGTTCATTATTTTGAAAAAATAAACCTTTTTCCGTCCATCCGCAGCACTTAGCCCTGTTCCGTCGACCAATTTTGATTAAATTTGGTATAAAGGCTTCATTAGGGGTCTAGTTGTGCCGCCATACGTAAGGAATATTACTTACTCTTTGAATGTATCTTTTAAGCATTGTCTTGTGGTATCTCTATATTTTATAGGAGAAGTGTAGGTATAGGTATTTTACCTCTTAAGGCCGGTTTTTGTGAGTAGGAAAGTATTATACTGGACATTAGGTGTCTACGTAAGTTTGCTTTTACTAGACATTTTCTTCCTTGGTTTTTTCGACTATTCAATGTTAATTATACCTACATACAGTAATAGTTAGATACTAACTACTTATCTAATACCATGTAGGTAAATTAAAAAGAACACATAACGTAGGTTTGTTTCGTTTTTCCATAACTCTGACAATGAGAAAATGACGCATGAGAAAATAAAAATCAAATTTGAACTTGAATAACGGGCACATTAATCTCCAGCAACTGCGTAAGTGTAGGGAGTTGTACAGTTAAGGTTCATTAGTTTTTGTGGTTTTTTTTCTCATAATTTCATCCCAAACCCAAAACATGAAAACCCCATCTGAACCTTCAAACGCATCAGAATTGCGTATCCAGAGTGATGCATCAACGGTGATGTGAGAAATCGGAGAGAAAAATCCACGCGATAATCCACCGTAAACACCGAGAAAATCAGCGGACGCCAAGAATGGCGAAATGAAATACGAAATCGAAAAACAGAAAACTGTACATCCCGAGGGAATCGAGATTGCAAGTGCACTGAAAGGTCTTTTCCCTCTAAGAGAGTCGGGTCTTTGACAAGTTGCCAAGGAGCCGGGAAACAAGACGTGGAACGCCCTCCCTCCAGCATCTATATCTGGACGGAAGGTGGCTCCCCCGTTTAGTTTGGGATGCGGGCAGGCGCTTCCGATTGTAATAATCTTAAAAGCCTACCAAATTCGTTAGGGAATCCGAGAGCCTAAAAACAAAAGTATACAACCTGAAAATGTGTGGCAGGTTGATTGGAAATTTTGATCGATCACTGCACAAGAATGGCATTACAGAATCGAATCCACTTCAGAACAACAACATCGTCAATCATCGACCCACATCTACAAACAGAAAAGGCCAAAACCCCATTCTATTCTATTCCGTACTTTTATCCAACTTCAGGCTTTCTATTTTCCTACATGCTCCAGAAATTTAGCCTACATTTTTTATGCCTACGTGTGTTTTGTTCATCACGATAATTGATGACAAAAGCAAGAATTATTGATCCACAGATTTTGTTGATGCTTTTTCGATTTTTCAAGTTATTGGAACGCGATGAAATTCATATTCGATAATCAAGAGCACCAGCATCTTTGAACCAAATCGGTACACTGGATCGTGGATTTTGGTTTGACAGGAAACCACGTTTGCGAATGAGCAGACTATTGGTTCGATGGCTACGAAGAAATCTAAAGGGAACCATCATCAGCACGAAACCTGAAGTTTATGTACCGATCGGATGGTAGAGTGATATAGGATTGATTGAATACAGGTGTAACCATTAAGACATTTATGATGATTAACGTAGAATAATCGTGTAAAGGAATTTGGTTGAATTTGCATACACGGTTACAACGTGCATCAGCTGTAAACTGGAAATGCACTGAATACCTACATAGAAATAAATCATTTATTAACGCCCTGGAACAATGAGTTGACTAGGGAAAACATTCTTCCAAGGTAAGCAGTAGAGGTGTTATCAAGGAAAAATAATTCGCGGGAAAACTTATACCGATCAATGTAACAGGAAAGTGAAACTCACAAGAAGTAGGACATTAATCAAAGTTAGGAATTCATCTGATTAATTAATACATCCGACAAAGAAAAAGATTTCTCATGAACACGTTTACAACATACCCGATAGGTATCCGACATTCAAAACCATTCCAAATTAGTGGATTTACCATCGGAAAGCGGTATCGGATTCCTGGGGAATTTAGGAGTAGCCAAATACAATCAATTTATGATAGCAAGGTGCTTTGAAACGTTTTATTAGGTCACTGAAGAACCATAACAAGCTCCACTAATAAAGACGACTGAATAAAGAGGAATTGTATTAGGTGAAATTGACAGAAAATCTTGACAATTGCCATAAAAGCTTTTACCGAAACAAACAGAAATGATATTTCTATCAGCAAACGCATGAATATTTTAATTTACTGAAGCCAATAACATCAAGGACAATATCGATAAGCCTCCAGCGACTAGTCGGCAGTAAAGAAGCACTTTGGGGAGTACGTTATACTTCAAGAAGAAGGTTCGCTCGCAAAGACGATGGTTTATGGGGACATTCCAGGGGTCTCGACCTGGTGAAGGCGTGGCATCAAGTGGAAGGTGGAATGAGAAGGGCAACCACAAGGTTGTGAGGGGTCTCTTGTATGATATTTCCATCGTAACGAGCACTTATCTATTGCGATGACATAATTATACACATAGAAAGGAAATTTTAATACAGACACAGTGGTATGTAGGCTGAAGGAATACACGTTCCTGACAAAGGCGAATGTCAAAGTAAGTTCAATCAAATGCTAAATAAAATCCGGAGACAAATAATGTCAAAGAGACCAAGTAATGCAAACCTGACCCGAGTAGTAGGAAATGAGTAGGGTCTTTCCTACGCATGAGCTCCTACCCAAGTATATTATTTCGAGATTCTTCATGAATTACAAGTTTCTTAAAATGAATTATGAAAATCATAATTCAATTTTGTGTGGTGACGAATGTCTGAGAAGTTTTATTGAAGATATTCCCTGATAACTTTCAGTTGTGTGCTTGGTGAACCTTCTTTTTGCGGTCATTGATTCAGGATGGATTGTTAATGTTATGACGTCATTTGAAGCAAACAATAAATACCTGAAACGCCATGAGTGGTGAAGTGAAGAGTGTACCTACATCAGCATTTTCGCTAGTTTACTACAAGAACGGATCAGCCCAGTAGATACTGCACAAACTGTATACAGTCCTTCTTCAGGTATTTGACAATTTATTCGAGAAATGTCAGTTGGGGGTGATTTAAGGATTTGCGACTCTTGATTATATACATATAATCAAGAGTCGCAAATTCTTAAATCACCCCCAACTGACATTTCTCGAATAAATTGTCGAAGACCTGCAGAAGGAAATATATTTTCCGAAAGCTAGGCGATAACAGCGTTTTTTCTGGATGACTCCAATCCCGATATTTGACAATTTATTCGTACCGTTGGTCGATACACACAACATCTGGTTCTCAAAGTTCCCTGTGATTCAGTTCCCCCTTCAAGCCAAAGTTAATACAGGACAGCCAGTATTGGAAGTAAGTGAAGGCTGTGATATGTCTTTCGCTTGTGAGGAAATAACACAAACCGGTTAACGTGGTTCTCATCTATCAACTCACCTTATGGACATCATTATCATATTTTTTTTCAGTGAATTGAATAAACAACTTGAGAATTTCATGATGACTCCAAAGGTGATGATAAGAAAATCACGACAACAGCGGTTATGAGCAATTAAAATTCTTGACAAACACGGAGGCGTTCATATAGACAACCTGATGAAAGTGGGCAGGTCAACTTCTGCATCCTGTCCCTTTAACACCTGCTTTAAAAGGCCATGAAGGTAATCTGCCCCATCTGTGCTCCTAAACGCCAGGTAACGTCTAGAAGCATTCAAGGGGAAAGTAAATATCAGGGGAAGATATTGGTCATGGGACGAAGAATCGCAAGCATTTTGGAAGACTTGTTGGCGGAACCACCACACCTTTGTCGAGCCACACCCAATCTGAGTTTTACCAACAGTCGCAGAGCCTTTTCCTTTTAGGCAGTTTATTTACGAGTATTTAGACAAGGGCCAGAACTTCAGATAAAAAAAATATGGCAAATATCCTTCGGTATTGTAGGTTAGGTTTCAGCTCAGGAATCCCTGGTTGAGTATTATAAGGGCCTTCGACTCGAATGGAACAATGTTGAGACAACAACAAGAATATTCAATAAATTCAAAAATGTGTACAATAAGCTCAATTACTCCACAAAAATAGTTTTTCGAGAACATATACGAGTAGGTATATCAACTTCTATTCGTATTGCAGGCTACACAAGTAAATAGTCCCTTATGGATGGTTCTACTTCCTTATTTTCCTTGGACTTTGGTAGTCGAATCAAAGTGAATTGGATAGGTAGCTACATTTTCTTTTTTTTTTTTTTAAATTCGCTAATAGGTACCTAGGTGCTTTTTGTATTGTCTGTTACTCCTCAAGTCGTTTTTGATCAGTGAACTAAGGCTGAAGAGCTATCGGTCTGAAAATAAGCAAGATCAATTCCCTCTCCCATGCCCACAACTATTAATTCAATAATAACTGAGATTCCAGGTGGATAAAGGGTCCTTGTGCAAGATTTGTGATTTGAGATATCGCCCTTTAAAGTTTTCATTTGATGGTCATTCTAATTTGTACCATTCAATATGAACTCGAAAATCGAGTTAGCAAAATTCAAAATGAAGGCCCTTTTTCCACCTGATGATCTTTCACTGCTGATAATGTTGTGTTTTCAATTCATTTGTTCAATAAGTATTTATGTAGTGAAAATAGAGCATCACATAAAGGTTGGTTGGTCATTAGAAATAAGGTACATCATACAAATGAGTATTTGTATGATATACCCATTGGTATTTTGGGTCGACATTTCAACTTTACGAGTACATCACCTATTCTGATATAAACTTATTTTCAATTTTCAATGCATGTGAAAAGCTGCCCTGATCAGGATTGGCATCAAAATATTGTTGAATTTCTTAAAACGTATTAATCAATCTCCCCCCTCCTCCTCGCAAAGGCTGAGGGTTAAGATATCCGAAGAGGTCTTGGACATCTTCAATCTTGAAGCAAGAAACGATCGTAAGATCGAGTCTCTCAACAGTACAAAGACGATATCTCATTGAGTTTTCGCGATCCGGCATTTTGAGAGCTTACTTTCGATGCATAGAAGAGTTTGAAGCTCAAAATTTTATACAGGGTCTTCGAGCGCTGAAGGCCCCATTCCTTTTCCACATGGCGCCTCAATTCTTGTATTATTGTACTCCTTCCAACAGTTGTTTTCAAGGATAACTCAAAAATCAAAGTATATTCTCGCGTAAGATTGAAATGGTCGGCTGAACTGATGGTCGACCTCAGGCTCGGTCCGAGCTAAGCATGAATACTGCTCTTCTCAGTTTCAAGCTCAGCATCGCCAGATTCCCTGGTATCGAGTATTAGAGGTTAGAGGAAGGGTAATAATAATGGAAACCTTCCAGCGTGGAGAACACCGTAATTACGCTGTTCAAACAATTCTGGGCCTTCTCGCGCTGCACGGACCTCTGCAGATGATGGGGCGAGCGCCGGCGGAATACTGATGTGTACTGACAGGGAATGTGAAACAGCTTAGAAGAAAAATACCACTCGGTGCGCCATATCTAGTTTCGTAACAAATCCTGTATTATTATTTGAACCACCTATTGAATCCCTGTCCGCTATCTCAGATTTATGACAAAATGAGACCACTGATGTCCAATATTGAAACTTCTGTCAAGTTGGGTGGGCAGTTCCTCACCACGGAAGGCTAAATTATATTTGTGAATAATTATGGGAATTCAAATGTACATATTATGTAGCTATCAACATCTTCATTTTACGTGAGCAGTCATTATGTTCAGATTTTCATTAGGTATCTTTGAGTAAAGAGTTTTCTGAGGTAAAAGCTGTCAACAAAATTAATTAATTTTTGTTAATTTTGGTTTATTATTTCTAATAATAAGCCTATGTGATCGTATCGCAAAAAATTTTTATAACCCCCCCCTCAAACTTTGTCACTTTACGTTTCAAGGTGCGTAGAATCCAAATTTGCAATGTCCGTCCGCCGTCCGCCGTCCCCCGTCCGCCGTCCGCCGTCCCCCGTCCGCCGTCCGCGGCACTTTTCTTACCAACACTGGACCGATTTGGTTCAAATTTGGTATATGGGCTCCATTTGGGGTCTAGTTGTGCCGCGAAGTTTTTGGTTGATGTAGGTCACTTCTAAGGGGTGAAAATTAAGGGTTGAAATTTTCAAGAGTGCCCTAGCTCGAAAACTCTCTAAATAAAGGTATCGTTTTTTCACCAATTTTAAATAGTATTGAATTTTTAAAAAATTTTGAGACCACCCGGAGCTCTGTAGGACAAACCGTTCGGTCCCTACGAGTACTTGAAGGTTTTCCTCCGATAAAACAGAATCATGAGTGTGAATCGCAAAAGAGGTCTAATCTCCATTCAAATTTTATCGGACTAAAATGCGATCGCTGTTCATTTCTTCGATTTGTATACAGTTTTGCCTTCTGCGTAACCAGTAATCAAATTTCAATATGAAGCTTTCTATTTTTCCAATCGAGTGTGAAGCGTTTAGTTCTTTCTAATAAACTTGATTGTGAAGGTGTGAAGCCAGTATGGTGTGGTAGGTAGTACCTAGCTGGTAGGTAAAAAAAAGTTGGTAGGTAAAACAAATGTTGGTGGGTAAAAAACGCTGCAAATCATTGCTCAAAAGCTTCTTCATTCTTCAGATCACTGATCAGCTGAGTGAGCTCCGAAGCCATTTTCAATCCTATTGAATGGAAGTGCTCTTCCAGGCGTCTCCAGCATTCGAGGAGATCTTCTTCACTCCTCAGATCACTGATCAGCTGAGTGAGCTCCAAAGCCATTTTCAATCCTATTGAATGGAAGTGCTCTTCCAGGCGTCTTCAGCATTCGAGGAGATCTTCTTCACTCTTCAGATCACTGATCAGCTGAGTGAGCTCCGAAGTCATTTTCAATCCTATTGAACGCAGGAAGCTGAAATTTGAGAGGGAAGGTCAAGGGAGAATACAGATGGTGGTAGGTGCCATTGATGGAGAACCAGTGATCTATACAGAAGGGTGATCTATACAGAAAATAATAAACCTTTGAGCAATGATTTGCAGCGTTTTGAATATGCTTCTATTATAATAATAATTCCGCCGGCGAATAATTTCATGATTTACTGTATTATTATTTGTAGCTACCAGTTGCAAAACCTTTCGGTGATTATCCCTCACAATTCCATACAGATGATTCCACCGGGAGCTCAGTAGACAAACCGTTCACTCCCTACGATTTTACTATGAATAAATACCAAAATAAACCATTTCGTCGTGAATTTGTTAAAGAGTATTTTCATTGGATTGTACCCGCTTTGCTTTGTTTTTACCTCCTTCACTTAAGAAATCATTCTCACTGACTTCATTTGACAACAAATCAATCATTCTCTCTTACTTGCGTTTTTTCCATATCATCGATACACCATAGGAAATGTCTAATAAAAAATTCGAATAAATATCAAAAATATACTATTTGACTTCCTACAAATCCTGTGGTGATCCTGGCAACTCTTGAGGTGAGAAGTACGACTGAGTGGGACTTGGGATTTCTAAAGAGGGAAATCACGAGGTTTCCGCAGATCGGAGAGTCAATTCGAATGCAGGATTACATAAAACTTGGTCCGAAACGACGAACAAGGGGCTGCTCGAGCAACTTTCACGCGTGTGGAGGGCGAGGGAAAAGAAGAGAAAAAGTAGAACTAACAACAAAAAATAAGGCAGATCGAAGAGAGGTCACCTGTGAGATCGGCGACGCAGCCGTTCGGCTCAAAGGCTGGAGACAGTCGTCAAAGAAAAGCTCCGGTTCACGGCATGAAGGGACCTCGAAATCGGCGGAAGCCGCGTCTCGCGAGGCTGACACAATAGGCCTACCAGGGTGCCAAGACGAATTGGGAATAGGCTACCGTTAACAGACCTGGATCCTCGCACCTTGGCCACGACGGTGACACCAGAGAGGCTTCGTCCTTCACGGGGGCGGCAGAAGACATGGAAATGATGCTGGGCCAGTGTTGTGTACTTGTGGATGTCCACGCAGACCAAGGCTTCATGCGAAAACCATGGAGCCAATGAGAAAGGTCCAACAACTCTTCAGCTCACACATAAAGGTTTTGTTAATAGAGGTTCCTTCATCGAGTAGTTTTCGTACTTTTCAGAATTCGAGTTCAATTATGATCAAGGTTCCGAATTGAAGCTAATTACATTTCTTCCAAATTCGACTGTCATAACGATTTTCTAAAATGAGTACCTAGTTTAATGAGTGAACCCCCCCCCCCCCCCCCCCCCCAAGGCTTTAACACGAAAATTTCACTTTCATGGAAAAAATTACTTATTTTTGAATTGCTGTATCTTCGCAATTATTAAACCTACAGAGCACAGGTTAGTATCAAAGTGTGGCAAATTTAACGTAACTACTTTAAAAGTGAATGGGCATAAATTATTGAAATCACCATAGTTTAGAAGTTATAGTGTAAAAAGACGAAGATTAATACCTGAAATGGACTTTGTAAGATCCAGGCAGGAATTAAAATTACCGCTATTTGGATTGGATGAATGAAACGAACTCAAACTGACTATTTTCAGAAAGGGCACAAATTCAGGGAAAATTTAAATTGATGAAAACTATCCAAGTTTTTCTTTGAAAGAAAGAAGTTAGTGAAACACTTATTTGCATACGAGTCTGCAACATATTGGGACATTTTCGACAGACTTCAACGCGCCGAAGGCGCGCGAAAGAGGAGGTACTCAATTCGGGTTGTCGTCGATTGTCGATTGTTGTCGGACGATTTTTTTTTTTTGTATGTCCGAACACTTTGCAATTTTTTTATACTGGTACCAATCTGTCTGATTCTTTTTGAAATGTGTTCCACCAGTATCCGTGGTGGTCCCATTTCGAACAGATTTTATGTCTATAGTTCCCACCACCACCATTTTTGTCGTCTTACATTATACCCAAGTGACAACAAAACAAGCGGTATTGTTAACTACATCCATTAATAGCATGAATAAATTTAAAATGACGACCTAAATTCCAAGAACAAGTACGAAAGAAATACTGATAAATCGAGAGCTATCCAACGAATGGTAAAGAATTTCAGTCCTTTTTAAACTAAAGAAGTTACATTTCCCCAGATACGGCTTGGTTGTACGTGAAAATCATCAGAAATCAACTGGAACGCAATTTTATAACGCTTTCCAAGTCCTTGTGCCAAAGTAAAGACATAAAATGTTGTAAGCTGATGAAACTGCAAACATTTCACGGTTTTCAGCGAACTAGGTCAATAGCATAGGGTTTTCGGGGTTGCAAATTTATATAAACTACCTCGATAAACTAACATTAGGAGTCATAAAAGACATCTTTGAAAAATAGTAGATACCTCCGCGTTAGCAACGTTATAAGTATAAATTGACAGAGCTGTACGGTCGATCCAAACAAGTAATACGAACAAGAAGCAATAAGAAACGATATGCACACATCTAACTCCAAAAAAGTTTCTTCTAACCCCAACCAGGGAGCTCCTCTATATTAAATATAGACAATTTTTTGCCCCGACTCCGAGAAAAACTACAGAACTGAGTTCGATAGTCACTGCGAACAGCGAACTCAGATACCTGCAAACGGACTGTTCTAGAACTATCCCGGACAGCACTACGAACGAAGCTCAGCATTTAATTAACAATTCCAGGAAGAGCAAGCTGTGTAGGCACCACAAGGAGCCCTAAAAAATAATTTTAACAGAAGCTAAAGAAGATGCATACAAATTGCCGTACTTTCAGGATGAAATTTGTCGGAGAATATTTCATATTACTGCTCATAGTTTCAGGTCTACCCAAAATATCACGGTTTTTTTCAAAAATCGAAATTTCTCCGACTTTTTCTTAAGAACTAGATCCCTTCTCTTCGGATTTTATACAGATATAAGTAGTTTCAGAAAACTCCTAGCTTTGCTCCAAAGTATCCTACATCGGAATCGGAGTATAGTCGGAGGAGAATTCTTTCAAATTTCCATCGATAAAATCAATTACTGGACCGTTTAAAAGAACATTTGAACTGATTTCCGACGTGATTGGGAGGACACAGAAAATGAACCCGAAATAGCCAATCACCCGAAACTAATGGAATTATAGTGAAATGGCTTTGGGAGAAAACCAATTAGTCTGTAAAATCAAATCAACGGGATGGAACTACGGATATTCTATCAGCGATGACGATATCCAGAGTGGACTCAGGCGAAATCACACGTCGAAATCATGGTCAAATGGATGACTGTAAAAATAGAGATGTGCGGAGCAAACATTGTTATTACTGAAGAACCATCACCATTTCAAGCTCGGCAAACAAGGAGGGTGCCACGGATATATTTATCAAGATGGAGCCAAGACGGTGAGAAACAAGGAAGCCCGAACTAACAACGACTATCCGATGCGGGTCCACGTCGTTAAAAAATCATCACAAGAGGGAGGGCCCCCTCTAGCGGTCTATCCCACGTAATTTATGAGAATAATAATCATCCATATCCCGCCAAACAGTGTGAAATAGCAATTACCTATTTTGAGACCATGGGGGTTTGAATTCGAACATTAACAGGACATTGGTGTGTTAAGAATGCGCACCTATTGGAAAATCACTCTTAAGGAGCTAAGAAATGTGGGAAGATTTTTAAAATACCAACAGAGATGGGTTGGTGGGTCTACTATACAAAATCACTCAAAAATCCCGAAGACCTGTGACTGATACTAAGTAGCAGTGGCCGAGGGGAGGTGATCTATAATTTCACAAGGGATGTTTTGTAGAAAAGGGCAGTTTTTTTACTAAGTTACAAACCATTTTTACTGCCAGGCTGTTCTATGGCTTTCTACCCTAGTCAGCTTAATAAAATCACTCATGTTCTCTCATCTCCCGATGTCACGTAATTAGAGCTGAGGAAACATTTTTGACGAACTAGATGAATAGTTACTATTAATAGACTATTGAAAATCATGATTCTATTTCATTCATAGAAAAAATCGAAAAGATGAGAGAACCTCCTGCACTAACAACTATTTCAAAACCTTGTCTATTTCCACGAAAATAATGAGATACAAGTTAAATCGATTTCGACGGTTAGGTCATCATCAGTAACAAACAATAACAAAACAACAATCACCATTTTTAAACTAACAATAACAAAACGACAACAAATCAACAATATTTTTATAATAATCACTTCGTTTTGAACGCTCGGATCTCGATAGCACTTTAAATATTACGTCACAGATATCGAAATCACCCACAGAAGTGGGAAACTGAATCATAGATTTTTACCGTGTTTCTTTTAACTGGTCTATGAAAAGCTCAGAGCTTGGAGTAAAATATAAAAATCAGGCAAAAAAGTCCTCATTTCATATCGTGTTAAAATAATTAATTTCTTCTCATTAAGGGCAAATGAGATTAGGTACTAGGAATGAGTTTTTAAAATTATATTCAAAGGCGAGATTTGAAGCCCAAATTCTTTCAGGAAATAACATCAAGCGTACTCTAGAAAAAAATAAAATAATGAAGGTAATTTTGTGCGAGGAAACCTCCCATTTGCAGTAATTCCTACATGTATACTTCCCTTACACCTAAGGAGTGGTCTAGTACCGTAAATAACTCAAGAACTGAGCCCAGGGGGCTGCATGGAAGAGACAACTTCCGAAAAGGGGCGCCACTTGCCTACTTTACCGCCTTTGCCAAGCAACACGCCCGAATAAAAAGGGAAAGGGAGACTCGGCAGCCGTGGCCCAACCGTAAAGGGAACTTTCTACAAAACTTCAGACTCTGAAAAGGGGAAAAACACGTACGTAAATGGAAAAACATCCATAGCAGGCTTCCCTCAAGGATTTCCCTTGAGTTTTGTTCTATTACCCATAGACTGTGGGTTTGCGGATTTAAGTCTCCTCAGCATACCGCAACTAACAAAAAGGAGTGTATAGAGACCAAACCCTCTGCATGCCTCTATCAAACTCTATGAATCAAAGATGAAGTGGGAAGTGGAATTTCCTCGAAGAAATTTCTCTCGATCTATGTAGGGGATTCGGTTGATGATATCTTGAATCCCATAGAGCTTAATTTCTTTCCTTGACAGGTTGTCATGGATTTGGATTGTCACAGAATCAAGCAACCACACCATCAGAGCAATTAACCCGATACTATCAACACGTCGGGTTCATGACGCTGGGTCCAACAACCTTTCGAGCAGCTTGAAACCAATAAATGGTCTCTACTTGCCAAGTTATGCAGAATTCGTATTAATTGAATCCAAAATGTTCGTATTACGGATTCAGTAAGCTTAGTCGAAAGAAATACATGAACAAGAACCTAAAGACTGCTGGAATTCCATTATTAGTCCTCCACTAACCAGGTCTATTTACAACTACAAGTTCAAACCAGAAGAGCAATGAACCTCGGGGGAATTAAAATTTTAGGATCAAGAGTGTATCAAGAGTAGATCAAGAGTACCAAGGATGATTTGTTTCACAGAACAACCTCCTTGAGCTGATAGTTGTGCAATTTCTAAAGATACATATCATTAAGCCTACACAAATTACGGGAAGAGACTTGAAAATTTATGATTTCCCGTATGAAAGAACAGTCCAGAAATAAATATAGAACTCTTGCAAGAATGACAAAGGAAGCGGAATAATGGTGTAGGCGCTCGATCGATTACCATACCTTGCAGGATTGAATCATAAGGCGAGAAATAGGCCAATTGGACGAGATGTCTGACTGATTGAAACAACCGATGAGATGAAGAATCCTTGGGCGCTGAGTGCCAATTGACTGCCCAGCAGAAGGGAGTTCGGGGAGCAGTAATACGAGACGGGAAAAAAGCGAATGAGACTATTGTTGACAAGGTTGCTACTTGCCTCATTATGTAACCAAGTGATGCATCAAGGACTCGTCTTCAGGTGCCACAAAGCACATGATTATTATTCACTACTACACCGAGACTGGAAAAATACCTAATTTCTTATCCAACGGAGTAACAATATGAAAATCACAAGGTTATTCGCGAAAAAAAATTCCAGTTACGAAGATGATTTTCTTCTACCCTCGTACGGAGCTTGACAAAAATATGGATGAAAAAGTTTACCAAAGCTATTATATGTATTCAGAAGTAGACTGTGTTCATGAAAACCCTACATAGGGTTTCAAAGAAAGATTTTCAAGTTTCAAGGATAGGTGACTGTATTCTAATGGAAAATGTTATTATTCAAGTAAACGAAGAAAAGTACTTATAACTCACAACAACCTTCAAGGATAGGTTTTCAAGTTTCAAGGATAAGTGACTGACAAAAATTTTGTTTGACGTTAAGGAGAAAGGAAATTCAATGCTCTTCCCACCAGTATCTACAGATTTCAACTGACTGAATCAATTATGGGAGTTACCCACCAATTCTGAGTTCAGTAAAAAGTATAAGATATATAACAATTTTTGTTGCAAATTAGTTGTATAATGACACCCAGGAGTGGGCTGACAACATTATCTGAAACAATCTTTATAATATAAAGATCAGATAATAACCATATTATGGTTATTTCAGCAGCCTGAGCACCAAGTATGAAAATATGCAACGCGCGGGTAACCTGGAGGTATTCTAGAAAAGCCTGAGAGAGAAATTTGGAACAAAAACCAGGATGAGTCATGTTGGTCGTCACGATGGCGGGAACGCCCTCTTACCTCCTCTCAACCACTATAAGCGTTCTATCGCCGTGTGAAGGCAATTTTGGCTGACGCCGGTCCTTTCAACCACTCGAAACCTCCCTCATTCTAGACTCCTCGTTACAAGCAACGATAATCGACGGTGATAGTGACGACGAGGAGAGGGGGTCACTGGGTCAACGATCCATTGAAAAGCTTTGCGCCTTTCATCTCAATACAATACAAACGTGGGGAAGCTCTTCCGATATCCTGTACATCTCGTCTCCCACATAAACCGACGGCTTAAAAAAAACTTCAGTTCACCCGTCCCTAACAGAAATGCGTATTCGAAACTCATCGAGAATGACGAAGCTATAGCAATAGATCCAACATTTTTGTTAGACCGATCATTTGGTATTTATCAGATTTCATTATTAAAACTCGAGGTGATGATGAGATACAGAGCGATCTACAGACCATAGATAAAAAACGCTGCAAATTATTACACAATGGTTTATTATTTTTTATTTTTCTATATAGACCGTCTGCAAAGCCACCAACCATCCTACATGAAGAAAAACATCGATCGCATTTCGGTCAGCTTTAATTTGAACGGAGATTGGGCCTCTTTTGCGATTCACACTCGTGTTTCTGATTTATCGTACGTCCAAACTTTAAATTGTCGTAGTGAGCGAACGGTTTGTCCTACAAAACTCCGGGTGGTCTCAAAAAATTTCTAAAAATTCTATAGAATCTTAAATTGAAGAAAAAACAATACCTTTATATCAAAATTTTGTGAGTTAGAGCGTTTTCAAAATTTCAAAATTGATTTTGGAACCCTTAGGAGTGACCTACATCAACCAAAATCTTCGGGCACAACTAGACCCCAAATGGAGCCTACATGCCAAATTTCATCAAAATCGGTCAATGCTAAGTGGCAAAAGTGCCGCGTACAGCATACGGCGGACGGACGGCAAATTTTTATTCGATTTTTGGATTCTACGTACCTTGAAACGTAAACCATCAAATTTTGAGGGGGTGTTAAAAATTTTTTTTTGGTCGATTCCAAAGGTTCATTATTGAAAATAATAAACCAAAATAGAATTTTTTTCTAAAAAAAACTCCGGTCGCACGCAATAATATTGCAGTACCTACTCTAGCTAACCTTGCTTCATAGCTACCGATATGTGGCTATGATTTTAGTTTTGCATTTTTTGTGGCAAAAAAAAAGTGTCACAAAAATTCCTTGACCCCTAGCCAAAAGACATATCCATACCAAATGCAAATTTATAAAAATTATCGAAAGTACCGTTTGCTTCAACTTTTCCACCGATCGATTGATTAATCATTATTAGTGAGATTTCAGGAGCATATGAATAGAGCGGAAAATTCGTTTAAATTGTCCCTCCCAGAAATTATCACCAGAGAAAAATTCCATTTCAAGCTTGAAAATACATCGTGGACATTATAGTTGAAGAGATATAATGTGAACTTCCTAGTAATCTAGACCTGGAGGGTAACGAACTTGAGTCATAAACGACTCAGAATTGATAAAGACATCCACGGGTTACAAAGATAATGATGGGTAAACTACAAGAATAATATGAAACGCTTTCGAAAAGCTACTTCTCACAAAGAGAACCATTGGAAGTTCCAGAATTTTGCATTGTTTTCACTTTTAAAGGTTGAAAAATAAATGTTCTCCAATATCAAAATTTTCACTCGCGTTTCAACTTTTAAACCTTCTTGAACAATTTCGATTTCGTGTCTAGTTGGGTGTCATGAAAATCCTTGTAAAGGGCAAAACTAACAAAAATTATTATCCGATTTCGATGGAATTTTCAGGGATTGCGCGGGTTGGGATGCAGATCGTCCCCTAGGAAAATCATCCCCCCCGGATTGATAGCAGCAAACGTAAATCCCTTCTACAGCTGTAACTTCAACATTTTCCATCTGAATTCGATGAAATTTTCAGATATGGTTCGGGTTGGCATGTAGGTGCCCCCCTGTGAGAGTAGTGTAATGTTAGCTACTATGCAACGGATTATCTATACATTCGGGTTATGTATACGAAGAAGCTATGTGCCACACCCACTTAGCAGATGTTTTTCTTTGAAACAAATAATTCGGTCGCGTAAATCCGCTGCAGAGAAGATTCTACAGATGTCTAGAAGATGATTTTGTTGTCTCCCGAGAAGTATAGGTCCGATCAAGAGAAAATAACTATATTATTCTGAAGCAAAAAATCAATGCCGTAGAATTTGTATCAGGGAAAAGCCTTCTCGTGAACTTTTAGCTGCTTTCAACCATTGTTCAGCCTTCCTTTGTTCCTAATGCCACTCTTTTATCATACATAATATAGGAAGCACAAAAGGTTCACTATCCCAGAATGGTTTCGACCAATGCATAGAAATAAAAAATATAAATTATCGTGACGTAATCAGCTTTAAAATAGGTTTAACGGAAAATCATGGGTGACTATGTATTAGTTTGTATTATTTTTGTGCACTTTTGTACTCACTCGCGTTATTATCAATAGGTAAAGTCAGAAGAATCAGAAGAAAAAGCTGCAAAATGCCATATCTTCCACTGGGAAACCCCTCCAGGATGGCATTAAGCAGAAATTTAATGCATCACAAACCATATCATTGAACGGCTCAGACCCAGGCACAGTGATATCACACCATAACAATAGAAGACCCAATGTAACACCTTTTTCTGTGTACGACAAGAATTGTATTATCGCTAGTTCATGATACGACCCTGTCAAGTTAAACAGTTTAAATAAAATATCAACATCATCTCCGTCGATTTTAATAAGACAGCAATAAGATAAGGGGAACCACTGATGGGAGGCTCATTGTGGACTCCGAGGAGGCAAAAGGTGAGTGGAACCTAGAAGATACGCCATCTTTGGAAGAGACAATGGCCCGTTCCTTCGAGGTCGGACATATTCTCAATAATCAAAGAAGGTGCCCCTACATTATCGAGCCAACGCCCTACAGAGAACAGACGTCGAACGAGAAAATCCAAAACGGTGACGATAGGAATCCAGTTCTGAGAGAAAAGAGTAGTACTCGTATATTGCAGATTTGTAATTGAACTCCCATTTTCACTAAGAAAATTGCTTAAAAAGATAATGTTGAAATTTAAAATCCCATTTTCCTAATTAGATGAAATACTGAAAGGTCTTCAATGAGTAGATCACATTTTCTGAGTCATTCTGCAGAGTTTCGAGAATGATGAACAAATATCATATTTTGGTGCTGATGACTTTAAGCCAAAATACGCTTTTCGAGTTGTCTATACATGCTACATAATAATTCCCTTATTTTTTATTCTAAATTTAAGTTATTATTAACCATTTGACGCAGTATTAAACAATTTTTAATTTTCACATTGGAATAAATCCAACTATCAAGGAGCGATTTTCAACACCAAACAGAAAAAACTTTCCTACTTGCTTCAGACCATAAGAAATGGCAAAAGGCATTTTTACCGATTAAGGTCAATAGGGACACTTTTATTTAGAAACGTTCCCCGGATTATGACCATTCATGACAATTATTGTGCTGTTAGCATCCGAGGACTCAGCTTAAATTATAAACCAAAATTTAGTGAGAAAGTAAATGTTTAAAAGATGATACATAGCTCCTTTATTTTCTATTATATTATTGCAAATCATTCTACACAGAATTAAATTCTATACAATATCCAGATCCAGGCCTTCAAATCACAATAAAAAAAATTCGAGTTGTTTCACTTGAAAGATTTTTTTCATGTTTTCAACCTTAAGCCATAAGAATGTCTAAACTCCCTTAATTTACGTGCAAATTCAAATCGGATTACTTACTCTGTTGGAAAGAATATCTTTGTAGTGCCAACAAAAAATATATTTGGAGTCCTGATGAGTGAAAAACTTATTCATTGAGTAAATATTATCAAATCGACAAAATCTCCTTCTTTTCTTTTGGTATCCTATCAGTTTTAATTTTACTTTAGGGAAGAAAAATACGTTTGAATGCGAAAAAACGTGGTTCCGGTTATGAAAATCGGTTTTTTGCCCTTAGGACTAGGTCAGGTCCAACAATGAGGGGGGGAATTCTACTTCATTTTCATCGCTGAATCGAATGGTCCCATCTCTGACAGTACGTGATAGCATACACTCGGGTTTTGACTGCATCGAATTTTTTATTTTCATTTAGTTATTTGGTACTTACTCGTGCATAGATTGAATTTTCAACTACCGCAGCTTCCTGACCTGCCAGAGGCAAAGTGCCACGAAAACACCGATTTTTACAAGTGGAAGTGAAATAACTTGAATTTTTGTGGAGTAAGAGAAAAATTATATAGCACATTTTTTTTTAGGTAAATTAGTCATAGAAACGACAGCTGAAGTTTTGAGGTCCTTAACATGGGACACCCTTTATAACCCCTTAAGAACTTAATTGTGTCTTACAACCACTATGCAGCAGTTTTCAACAAAATTTACTTTTGGTATTCCTCTGTAACAGCTAAGAAGGAGTCGATAAAGGGTGAACATGGAGTGGTTCCATAACGAAGGACGAGTGGTTGTGAAAACTAGACACGCGCAGTACGCTGAGGTTGAACGCACCAGGAAACGAGGGGAATTCATGCCTAGCGGAGAACAAGGGAATGCTTCCGTATTACGGTCTAGATCAGAAACAACTCAGTTCCTATAAGAGGAAGAGATCTGAAAAAAAACTATAAATGTACCACGTGATCCGCCGGGTGTCTACCATTTTAATTTCGAAACAAACCAATCATACAAGACGAGAGCGACACCTGAGTACGGACAACATTTGACACACAACACACAGCTGAGGTGTAGGAAATGAAGTAACACTAGACTTTAAAAGTACCTGAATCTAACGGATCGTAAGAACGTCGTGACTCTTATAATTCTCGGGACATCTCACGCCTGTGGTTATTGGATAACAACGCGTCTCGGACAATGCCGCACAATCACTATTGCGACATACTCGTTACTCACAACACATTGGTAGGATTGAGATATTTCGATGATATCTGTTCTTTTGATCATTGTGGTTCTACTTACTAGATTATTAGTAACTCAAGTAAAACCGATTTCATCGCAGCATTACTGCACAGTAATACATAGTGTAAACGAAATCCATAAAAACAATACCCACTAACGTCATCACGTTCCATTTTAAGAATAATTTCGACATACCTGGTTGGTTTTCGATTTCTGCCCTTCATTCTGAAAGAAAAATAAACGAGAAATAAAATCATATTAAAAATCTGCATTCGACCAAGCACCAATCGATTAACGGAGACTTTTTTCTGACGATTGCCATGTTCTGTTCAACCACAAATTACCAAGAAGTAACAACTGTTTATCTGTATTACAACTAGATTAATGTATACAATACATTCAAACTAAAATTCCAATGTTTGTGTTGTCGTTTCACCAAAGTAGATGATATACTTAACCGTTACTTTAGTAGGTCTTGAAAACTATAAAAACCTGGGATCAGAGGCCTATTTGAGGGACTCGTATGGATCCAATATACACGCACCATATGCGCTATTTGTAAATAATGTTTGCACTTGGATGAAAGACATAAGAAGAAAAGTTGCTCAATCTCGGGTTCACCGAGGAGGACAATTCTACAAAAGACAAGAAAGTTTAAGGTCAGGTTAAGGGTAGAAGTATCAGATAATACGTAAATAATTTTAAGGCATGCGAAAAATGAGAACCCTTATACGTTGGTTTCGGATTTTACAAGAAAAATCATTTTAGAATTGTGGGGGACAAAACCGCATGCTTAACTGTTTTTGCTATGCATCATTCTCGCGGAATTTTCCAAACTCTGAATCGCTGAGTGTAAATTAGCGATTTGGTTTTATATAGTCAAAATAATGGAACAACAACCTCCAAAGGATGATAAAATTTAGGGTACCACAATTTGGGATATTATCACCACATATCGAAAAAGCACCATCACCACCCAGAAAATATCTTACTTGGTTCCGGACTACTATCTGGTAGTACACTGATCTAGTGTACACATCAAGTGTACATTTTGGGAGTATTTGCATTAAATGGGGATTTTGATTTGAGACAAAACTATGCAAATTATTAAAACGGTTTACTATTTTTCTGTAACCTAGTTTCTGTACATTGATCATTTTCAAGCTTGGGCAGTTTGAAAATGATTTCATTTTTTTAGCCCTAGAGAAGTTAAACAAATGAAGCCAGTATCCCAAATTTCTTCAAAATTGGTACTCGGGAACCGGGCAACATTCTCATTTGATTTTTGGATTCTAAATACCTTGATCGGATGTAAATCATCAATTTTGAGGGGACTTACTTTTTTTCTTGCTCGATTCCAAAAAAGTGTAACCAAAATTGAGAATTTTAAAATGTATTTTCAAAATTTTTGATAGGGATTTAATACTATTTATACAATGATAGATTAGACAGGGTTTATCAATCATTGTATAAATAGTATTAAATAGAATGGTAACTTTACACAGATTAGACAGGGTTTATCAGTGTAAAGTTACCATTCTATAACTCGTATGGGAGAAGATGAGGGACAAAAAATTGTATCTTTTACTACATCATAGTACGTATCTTCAATTGGCCTTAGAAATTTCACCAGTAGAAGATAAATGTGTTTCTTGAACGATGAATTCCATGGGGTACGGCAAATGGAAACACTTTCTCTAACAGGCATTCATCGATGTTTATTGACCGAACATCACTTTTCGAAGCTATTCCACGGAGGAAATTAGAAAAATCTCAGAAGAAGGACGAAATTGTACATTATACAGAGCCCGATAAACAAGTTGGGTTTCTTTTATCAATAGTTCATAAATCTCATTAGTTTGTCGACCGATGTGATTGAATCGCGCATTTCAGCCCTTACTAACCATGGGCAACCCTATACTGAGAAATATAGGTCATGAGTATTGACTGGCCTGACGGGACTCGGCATTCAACGAACGGTAGGAGACACTGTCAGTCCCCAGGAAACCTCGTTATCAGGCTTTCAACTCTCCTGACGTCCGAGGCCCTATTCAGTTTTATTTCCGACCATCTTGCTCCAACGTCCCTTCCACACCGACAACACCATTTTCATTGGTATGGGCCACCCTTATCAATTTATACATTCGCGATATTCGACAATCGTCACCTAAAAAATCATTTCCTTCTAAAAGTTGGACATTAAGCTACATTTTCTAGTACAAATTTTCAACTACCTAGGTATTGATGATAATTAAGGTGTATCAAACTGACGAATGATTCTTTTTCAGAAGCCAATTTTACTCTTTTCCAATTTCTTTGATTTTTGGTTTATTATTTTCAATAATAAGCCTTTGGAATCGAGCAAGAAAAAAAAAATTTTAACCCCCCCTCAGAATTTGATGTTTTACGTTACAAGGTACGTAGAATACGAAAATCGAATAAAAAAATTTCCGTCCGTCCGCCGTACGCCGTACGCCGTACGCCGTACGCCGTACGCCGTACGCCGTACGCGGCACTTTTCTTAGTTACCATGGACCGATTTTGATGAAATTTGGTATATGGGCTCCATTTGGGGTCTAGTTGTGCCGCGAAGCTTTTGGTTGATGTAGGTCACTTCTAAGGGGTGGAAATTAAGGGTTGAAATTTTCAAGAGTGCCCTAGCTCGAAAACTCTCGAAATAAAGGTATCGTTTTTTTCACTAATTTTAAATAGTACTGAATTTTTAAAAATTTTTGAGACCACCCGGAGCTCTGTAGGGCAAACCGTTCGGTCCCTACGAGTACTTGAAGGTTTTCCTTCGATAAAACAGAATCATGAGTGTGAATCGCAAAAGAGGTCTAATCTCCGTTGAAAATTTTTCTGACTAAAATGCGATCGCTGTTCATTTCTTCGATTTGTATACAGTTTTGCCTTCTGCGTAACCAGTAATCAAATTTCCATAATCAAAAGTCAATGGAGAATACTGAAGGCGCCTGAGTGGTCACTGATCAGCTGAGTGAGCTCCAAGGCCATTTCCTCTCCTGTTGAACGCAGGAACCTGAAATTTGAGAGGGCGGGTCAATTGAGAATGCTGAAGGCGCCTGAGTGGTCACTGATCAGCTGAGTGAGCTCCAAGGTCATTTCCTCTCCTGTTGAACGCAGGAACCTGAAATTTGAGAGGGCGGGTCAAAGGAGAATGCTGAAGACACCTGAGTGGTCACTGATCAGCTGAGTGAGCTCCAAGGCCATTTTCTCTCCTGTTGAACGCAGGAACCTGAAATTTGAGAGGGCGGGTCAAAGGAGAATGCTGAAGGCGCCTGAGTGGTCACTGATCAGCTGAGTGAGCTCCAAGGCCATTTTCTCTCCTGTTGAACGCAGGAACCTGAAATTTGAGAGGGCGGGTCAATAGAGAATGCTGAAGGCGCCTGAGTGGTCACTGATCAGCTGAGTGAGCTCCAAGGCTATTTCCTCTCCTGTTGAACGCAGGAAGCTGAAATTTTAGAGGGCGGGTCAATGGAGAATGCTGAAGGTGCCTGAGTGGTCACTGATCAGCTGAGTGAGCTCCAAGGCCATTTCCTCTCCTGTTGAACGCAGGAACCTGAAATTTGAGAGGGAAGGTCAAGGGAGAATGCTGAAGGCGCCTGAGTGGTCACTGATCTGCTGAGTGAGCTCCAAGGCCATTTTCTCTCCTGTTGAACGCAGGAACCTGAAATTTGAGAGGGCGGGTCAATGGAGAATGCTGAAGGCGCCTGAGTGGTCACTGATCAGCTGAGTGAGCTCCAAGGCTATTTCCTCTCCTGTTGAACGCAGGAAGCTGAAATTTTAGAGGGCGGGTCAATGGAGAATGCTGAAGGTGCCTGAGTGGTCACTGATCAGCTGAGTGAGCTCCAAGGCCATTTCCTCTCCTGTTGAACGCAGGAACCTGAAATTTTAGAGGGAAGGTCAATGGAGAATGCTGGAGGTGCCTGAGTGGTCACTGATCAGCTGAGTGAGCTCCAAGGCCATTTCCTCTCCTGTTGAACGCAGGAACCTGAAATTTGAGAGGGCGGGTCAATGGAGAATGCTGAAGGCGCATGAGAGGTCACTGATCAGCTGAGTGAGCTCCAAGGCCATTTTCTCTCCTGTTGAACGCAGGAAGCTGAAATTTTAGAGGGAAGGTCAAGGGAGAAGGTGGTGGTAGGTGCTATTGATGGAGAACCAGTGATCTATACAGAAGGGTGATCCATACAGAAAATAATAAACCTTTGAGCAATGATTTGCAGCGTTTTTGACTTGTAGAGTGAAGAAATGTCAACAAATAGGTGTGGCACAAATCTTCCTCGTACCCAAAACCCGATTGTATAGATGGTCCAATGCATAGTAGCCAATCTCAAAACATGTATCTCTATGTACATTGCATTACCCATTTACACGCCAACCCGCACAATCTCTGAAAATGTCATCGTACTCGGGTGCAAAAAGGCTGAAGTTGTGGTTGTAAACCAGGTGTTGGTTTATTATTTTCCATAATGAATCATTGGAATCGAGCAAGGAAGACAATTTTCAAATCCCCCTCAAAATTCTATGGTTTACGTAAAATCCAAGAATCGAAATTAAAAAACAAACCAACCGTCCGCCATACGCGGCACTTTTCTTAGTTACCATGGCCCGATGTTAATGAAATTTGGTATATGGGTTCCATTTGGGGTCTAGTTGGTGCAGCTTTTGGTTAGTGTCAAGTCTTCCAAGGGGTGACAAATAAGGGTTGAAATTTTCAAAACGCTCAGCTCGAAAAATTTAAGAATATAGCATTGTTCTTTTTACCTATTTAAAATGAAATTTACCTAATTATTAGAATCAATGAGACCGCCAGGTAGGACAAACCGTTTGTTCCTTATGAGAACTCAAGGGCTGGACTTACAATGAATCAGAAACACGAGTATGAATAAAATAAGACAGTTCAGTGAAGCCCCGTTAAAATTTCAGCTGATAGATCAATTGCGATCATTGTTCGTTTCATTGAGTTTTGTTTCGTACAAAGTTGTGCTTCCTAAGCAATCAAGAATCAAATTTCGTTATGAAGGCACCCACAACTCTCGGTTAGCGATTTTATGACTAGTAGGTTATATTAATGGAAAAACCGTGTTAAATGCAGACGGGGGATTTTTGATATCCAAAACTAGGAAAAAGATTCGTCAAAAGATCCCGAAATATTGCTTTTATCTATTGAATGCAAAATAAACATCGGATAGTGGAACCAATAAATAACTGGTGGTACAGGTAGGTTCCCAAAGTCAATTTGGGCAACTATGGCCGTCAACACGTTTATCGAGATTCATTCCAAATAAAGGAGAAAATTGACTGCAAAGATAATCATTAAGACCTTCAAAAACTACGAAAAATGGATTTCCTATGCAAGAAATGTCAATCTGAAGAATCGGAGTCAAAAACATGGTCCCAAAAAACGTGGAAAAGAAGTCATTTTCGTCAAAATAGTAACATCGGAATCCCAACACAGTTCATTCAAACGCATATCCTACTAACGAGATAGGTTTTTTTTTAGGTAAACGAAGGACAGCGAAGGACCCTTTCTTTTCCACTTGGACGGTTCGTGACAGGATCTTGTGGACTGACAAGGGGGTAGGCAGTATAAAGACTGAGCGTAAAAACTGCCCAGGAAAAAAAGGTGGAGGAGTAATAATACTGCCAGTGGGTATGCAATTTGATCACAGTACCACAAAATGTTGGAAAGAACCTGTGATGATTCATATCCCTCGAGTTTTATCGTAAAACACGTTCATGCAACGCGGGAGCAGTGCTCTCGGTCACGATATAAAAATATCCTTTCGGCGAGGTTACCTTCCTACTGATATTAGCTGTCTCGACGCCAGTGTAGGAAGTGTAAAGGATGACACAATGGAGAGACAGGGGGTCCCCATTCCAGTGGCTGATAAGGTCAGAGGTTGAAATTCGCGGGCCCGACATCGCTCGTATTTCCAACGCCCACTTATCCGGTCTCCCTCATAAAAATAGATGGAAAGAGCGGTAAGCTGGGAAATGCATGTACCTATCTACATAATATCATATTTTGGGGGATTCAACGTTCTTCTTTGCGAGGTATGACACTCATATCAATTTTAGAGAGTTGAATAAGCAACATACGAGCGATTTAAAAAATATCTGCCAAGTTGGTGTGGCGCATAGCTTCCTCGTATCCAAAACACGGTTGGATTTATGATCCGATGCTTAGTAGCTAATCTTAAAAAATTAATCTCAAGTACTTTGCATTGCCCTCGTGAGGGGACCATCTACACGACAACCCGTACAATCCCTGAACATTTGATCGAAATCCAACCATAACATCGTTACAAGGATTTTACGACAAATACGGAACCAAAATTCTTCAGGAAGGCCTAAAACGCAAAACACGAGAGGAAATTTTGATTTTGGAAAACAATTTTTATGCAAACCTTGAAAAATAATAACAATGCTTCCACCTCCTTGGCGGACCCGGAAGCAAAACTAACCAATTTCAAGTCAACAACAGCAAGATTCCATTCTTGATATAATAGTATAATGGGGAAAATGTAGAAGCCTATTACGATCATATCTACCATACTATCAAGACGAGTGATTTCCACTAAAAACTTCAAGAAAACCAATTTTCAGATAACCAGATAATTTCAACAAATAAAGGACGATCAGGAGCAAAATTTTTAGGTATCTTTCACTCATAATGTTTTCGATGTTCCTTTGACCGAAAACTATTGGTCATTGTGACTGGTTGTAAAAAAGAGGTTGAAGTAAAATGTTGACACCCGATGTTCTTATTTTGTCACTTCCGGTAAAAGAGCCTTTGCTTTGATGTTTTCCCGCTAATTTGCACCCTGAGTACTAAAATGTTTCCTGATTGGAGACTCTACAACTCACTTTGCACGTGAAAGCCTTTATCATATTTGCAAACCATTGCCACGAATTGTGTATAGACTGCGTGTGTATGAGACATCAAATAGAGGGGGGCACCACGAGCATGACAGAACATCTGGATCAACCTCCGATGTTGAACAAAAAATTATTCAATGCGAACACTTAGTAGGTAGTTGAACCACGGCACACACCGGCGGTTAAAAGAAAGCTCATGAACCGCTCGCGCGCACCGCTGAGTACATCGGAGACGAATCTTGCGGAGCTATCGTCCGCCAACATACCAACCTAAACAAGTATCAAACCGGTTCTTCGGGAGGCCATCGCCAGAGTCGAAGTTACGTCAGGTCTTGAGGGAGGACCACGGCTCGTTTTCCAGTACGATGCCAACGTCTAGGGCGGTCACTGGTAACGTTTTACGACGAGTAGACTAAAAGGAAGAGTGGGATCATTGCAAAAACAGAAGTCGTACTAACCTTTGAATACTCAGTCGACTGGTTTTCGAGGATCTCTGATTTTTTAAAAATGATACCCACCTCCCAAGAATCGATCAATAATCACTCAGAGATAGGGAGTCTTGAACAAAGAGGTCGCAATATGCACCAGCAAGATACCGTAGGTATGGACAAGAAAGTGTCATTGAAAAAAAAAAAAAAAAAAGATCCTCATACTTGCAGAAATTATTGCTACAATATTGTAGTAGAGGAATGTTCTATGAAAACTAACTAACAAACTAGTACCAATTAGAAAGTTGAAAAAACAACTTTGATGGTAGGATAATAAAAAAAAATCTGCGGAGCGCCCTCACGTTGTCGGCTGTTAGCGAGAGTACCTACTTAGAGAGACACTTTCTTCAATTTAGATACCATTGAAGGATCAAGTGAAGGTATATAATATTTATTGACAGTATATGTCTTTACTTGGGCCCATAAGATAGAAAAGCGTTATCGAAATGCGTTACGTAAATGTGGTTTCACAAGTTGCCTCTCTGAGAAATGCAGAATTCGAATGACAAACCATGCTCCTCCCTGATCAGCTGGGTGAGGTAAATTCTCTCTCTAAAAAAGGGTGGTAAAGTAAAGACATAAAATGTCTCGTTTTGCAGACTCGTACACAATAGTGTATGCAAAACAAAATATATATTGATTTAACACAGTCTAGCAATAGTGTGGCCAAACAGTGTTTGAGAGAGCATGGGGTCCGCCGGGTTGGTCCCGACTCTAAATTCCTTTTATGTTACTTTATGTAGGCGCAGTACAGCTTGTAGATTTACGTAATGAATATGAGTTTTTAATTCTTGATATCAGTCTATTTTACAGAATCCAGGGATAGTGGTAGAGTGAGGACGTTTGATGGAGTAGTGGTGAGGAGGTGCCTACACTAACGGTATGGTCCCGTTCAAATTTAATGAGTTCAGTGAGATTGAACAAACCCACCCAATAAACCTTAAAAGCAAGTTAGTCGTTGGCTTCAGCAAGTTTGAAGCAACTGCGGCCACCGCCACTCACGGCTTAGTTCGCTTGGCGAGTTTGTGGCAAACACGTAGGAATACGAGTACGTTCACCCCTCTAAATAGCTGCCGCATTCTGAACAACACCAAAACCTTGGTGTCGACTACACCATCACAAAACAACCCCGCATGAAGGCATTGGTGCTGTCTCAAAGCTATTTTTGGTCCTAGTAATATAATTAAGCGGCAATTGAATCCGTGTAGGGTATTACAGAACTATCAGCCTATAATACATTATAATGGTATATTATATGAAATTCAAGAGGGCTTCACAAAATACAGTTCGAAGATTTATCAACATTCCTTCATGATATTTTTGGTTTAGTTCGGGTAATTCGAAGACCGTCCAGATATGTGGAATCAAGATTATTATCATTCATAATTATTACGGGATTGACGATAGCGTACATGAACTACCTAGTTTGATGCTCAACTCTATGATCGTATAACGGAAATTTAAAAAAATTGACGGTTGCAGAAACGGGGCTTCTGAGGGTGAATTAAACGGCAGAAAAGAATCGTGTTTCTAGTTGAGAAGGGGTGAAAGCCTATCGATTTACTCGCACCGATTTACATAATTCATTCTGACGCGTGCAAAGGGTTCCATCACGAGGACCATAATTTTTCAAAGAGGAGGAAAGGAATGAAAATGGTCGACAGGAACATTCCAACCACGCTTCAGACTCCACGTTTGCCCGTCAACCGAGAAAGATCGCAGGGACGCGAGAAAACTCCTTAAATAGGATTGTGTCGTACATCGAACTAATGGAAACGAGTCGCGTTTGTTCCAAATTTCACTGGGAAGACAGAA
>CM019176.2:58688916-58709718 GCA_009739505.2 Apolygus lucorum
TCACTCAGCTGATCAGTGACCATCTTGGTACAACTAGACCCCAAATGGAGCCGATATAAAGTGGTAACTAAGAAATCGGTCCGTGGTAACTAAGAAAAAAAACGTTGCAGGTTTGCGTGTCGGAATTCACAGAATGACCCCCAGCCCTAAAACATTAAACATGTTAATAATGTTAGACATTTAATTTGGTCTAAAACCCTACAAATGTTATATAAATAAATATGTAACTACAAGAAAAATACTATATAAATTGAGAGCTTTCCAACGAATGGTGAACAATTTCTGTGCAATGAACACTGCGGGAGTTCTATTTCCTTACAACGGCTTGGTTGCACGTGAAAATCATTGTAAAAGGCGCGTAACGGTTTTTTCTGTCGCTTTTTCGTGACGATTTTTTTTCGGTAGGTCATCGCAAAAACACATTCTGTGTTAAAATCTCATTTCCTAGTTGGAAATAGTGAAAGGCTATGCAATGAGTAGATCACATTTTCTGAGTCATTCTGGAAAGTTTCGAGAATGATGAACAAATATCATAATTTGGTGCCGATGACTTTAAGCCAAAATACGGTTTTCGAGTTGTCTATACATGCTACATAATAATTCCCTTATTTTGTATTCTAAACCCCCTTAAGTATTATCAACGACTCGAAGCAGTATTAAAATATTTTTAATTCCCTCGATGTAAAAATCCAACCATCTAGGAGCGATTTTCAACACTAAACAGAAAAACTTGCTTACTTACATCACCACAAGAAATTTTCAAAAATGGCAAAAGGCATTTTCACCGGTTAAGGTAAATAGGGACACTTTTACTTAGAAACGTTCCAGGATTATGACCGTTCATGATAATTTTTGTGCTGTTAGCATTCGAGGACTCAATTATAAACCAAATGTGGTGTGAAAGAAAAATTTTTAAAATATGATACTTAGCTCCTTTATTTTCTATCCGAATTTGCAATTATTGCGAATCATTCTTCGCAGAATTGAATTCATTACAATATCCATGCCTTTAAATCACTATCGAGTAACACTGTTTACCTCTATACTGCAATAACAATTAAAAATTCGAGTTGAATCACTTGAAAGATTTTTTTTCATGTTTTCAACCTTAAGAAATAAGAATGTCCAAACTCCCTTAATTACGTGCAAATTCAAATCGGATTACTTACTTACTCTGTTAGAAAGAATATCTTTGTAGGGCCAACAAAAAAATTTTTTGGATTCCTGATGAGTGAAAAACTTACTTCGAGTAATTATTGTCAAATCGGAAACATCTCCTTTTTTTCTTTTGGTAGTTAATCAGTTTTAATTTTACTTTGCAAATTAGGGGAGAAAAATGCGTTTGAATGCGAAAAAACGTGGTTCCGGTTATGAAAATCGGTTTTTTGCTTTAGGACTAGGTCAGGTCCAACAATGAGGGAGGGAATTCTACTTTATTCAACGCTGAATCGAATGGTCCCATCTCTGGCAGTACGTGATGGCCAACACTCGGGTTTTGACTGCATCGAATTTTTTATTTTCATTGAGTTATTTGGTACTTATTTATGCATAGATTGAATTTTCAACTCTCGAAGCTTCCTGACCTGCCAGAGGCAAAGGGCCACGGAAACCCCGATTTTTACAAGTGGAAGTGAAATAACTTGAATTTTTGTGGAGTAAGAAAAAATATATAGGACAGTTTTTTTACGTAAATTAGTCGTAGAAACGACAGCTGAAGTTTTGAGGTCCTTAACATGGGACACCCTTTATAACCCCTTAAAGAAGTTAACTGTGTCTTACAACCACTATGCAGCAGTTTTCAACAAAATTTACTTTTGGTATTCCTCTGAAACAGCTAAGAAGGAGTCGATAAAGGGTGAACATGGAGTGGTTCCATAACGAAGGACGAGTGGTTGTGAAAACTAGACACGCGCAGTACGCTGAGGTTGAACGCACCAGGAAACGAGGGGAATTCATGCCTAGCGGAGAACAAGGGAATGCTTCCGTATTACGGTCTAGATCAGAAACAACTCAGTTCCTATAGAGGAAGAGATCTGGGGAAAAAAACTATAATGTGCCATGATCCGCCGGGTGTCTACCATTTTAATTTCGAAACAAACCAATCATACAAGACGAGAGCGACACCTGAGTACGGACAACATTTGACACACAACACACAGCTGAGGTGTAGGAAATGAAGTAACACTAGACTTTAAAAGTACCTGAATCTAACGGATCGTAAGAACGTCGTGACTCTTGTGATTCTCGGGACATCTCACGCCTGTGGTTATTGGATAACAACGCGTCTCGGACAATGCCGCACAATCACTATTGCGACATACTCGTTACTCACAACATTGGTAGGATTGAGATATTTCGATGATATCTTTTCTTTTGATCATTGTGGTTCTACTTACTAGATTATTAGTAACTCAATTAAAACCGATTTCATCGCAGCATTACTGCACAGTAATACATAGTGTAAACGAAATCCATAAAAACAATACCCACTAACGTCATCACGTTCCATTTAAGAATAATTTCGACATACCTGGTTGGTTTTCGATTTCTGCCCTTCATTCTGAAAGAAAAATAAACGAGAAATAAAATCATATTAAAAATCTGCATTCGACCAAGCACCAATCGATTAACGGAGACTTTTTTCTGACGATTGCCATGTTCTGTTCAACCACAAATTACCAAGAAGTAACAACTGTTTATCTGTATTACAACTAGATTGTGTATAAATACATTCAAACTAAAATTCCAATGTTTGTGTTGTCGTTTCACCAAAGTAGATGATATACTTAACCGTTACTTTAGTAGGTCTTGAAAACTATAAAACCTGGGATCAGAGGCCTATTTGAGGTACTCGTATGGATCCAATATGCACGTACCATATGCGCTATTTGTAAATAATGTTTGCACTTGGATGAAAGACATAAGAAGAAAAGTTGCTCAATCTCGGGTTCACCGAGGAGGACAATTCTACAAAAGACAAGAAAGTTAAGGTCAGGTTAAGGGTAGAAGTATCACATAATAAGTAAATAATTTGAGGCATGCGAAAAAAGAGAACCCTTATACTTTGGTTCGGATTTTACAAGAAAAATCATTTTAGAATTGTGGGGGACAACCGCATGCTTACTGTTTTTTGCTATGCATCATTCTCGCGGAATTTTCCAAACTCTGAATCGCTGAGTGTAAATTAGCGATTCGGTTATATAGTCAAAATAATGGAACAACAACCTCCAAAGAATGATAAAATTAAGGGCACCACCATTTAGGGTATTATCACCACATATCGAAAAAGCACCATCACCACCAGAAAATATCTTACTTGGTTCCGGACGACTATCTGGTAGTACACTGATCTAGTGCACACATCAAGTGTACATTTGGGAGTATTTGCATTAAATGGGGATTTTTATTTGAGAAAAAACTATGCAAATTATTACACAACGGTTTACTATTTTTCTGTAACCGAGTTTCTGTACATTGATCATTTTCAAGCTTGGGCAGTTTGAAAATGATTTCATTTTTTTACCCCTAGAGAAGTTACCCAATGAAGCCAGTATCCCAAATTTCTTCAAAAATGGTACTCGGGAACCGGGCAACATTCTCATTTGATTTTTGGATTTTAAATACCTTGATCAGATGTAAATCATCAATTTTGAGGGGACTTACTTTTTTTCTTGCTCGATTCCAAAAGAGTGTAGCCAAAATTGAGAATTTTAAAATGTATTTCAAAATTGTTGATAGGGATCTAATACTATTTATACAATGATTGATAAACCCTGTCTAATCTGTGTAAAGTTACCATTCTATTACTCGTATGGAAGAAGACGAGGGACAAAAAATTGTATCGTTTACTATATCATAGAACGTAGCTTTAATTGGCCTTAGAAATTTCACCAGTAGAAGATAATGTGTTCTTGAACGATGAATTCCATGGGGTACGGCAAATCGAAAACACTTTCTCTAACAGGCATTCATCGATGTTTATTGACCGAACATCACTTTTCGAAGCTATTCCACGGAGGAAATTAGAAAAATCTCAGAAGAAGGACGAAATTGTACATTATACAGAGCCCGATAAACAAGTTGGGTTCTTTTATCAATAGTTCATAAATCTCATTGGTTTGTCGACCGATGTGATTGAATCGCGCATTTCAGCCCTTACTAACCATGGGCAACCCTATACTGAGAAATATAGGTCATGAGTATTGACTGGCCTGACGGGACTCGGCATTCAACGAAACGGTAGGAGACACTGTCAGTCCCCAGGAAACCTCGTTATCAGGCTTTCAACTCTCCTGACGTCCGAGGCCCTATTCAGTTTTATTTCCGACCATCTTGCTCCAACGTCCCTTCCACACCGACAACACCATTTTCATTGGTATGGGCCACCCTTATCAATTTATACATTCGCGATATTCGACAATCGTCACCTAAAAAATCATTTCCTTCTCATTTTTCTTCTAAAAGTTGGACATTTAGCTATATTTTCTAGTACAAATTTTCAATTTCAACTACCTAGTTATTGATGATAATTAAGGTGTATCAAACAGACGAATGCTTCTTTATTCAGAAGCCAATTTTACTCTTTTCCAACTTCTTTGATTTTTTGACTCGCACAATGAAGAAATGTCAACAAATAGGTGTGGCACAAATCTTCCTCGTACCCAAAACCCGATTGGAACAAACCAACCGTCCGCCGTACGCGGCACTTTTCTTAGTTACCATGGACCGATGTTAATGAAATTTGGTATACGGGTTCCATTTGGGGTCTAGTTGGTGCAGCTTTGGTTAGTGTCAAGACTTCCCAGGGGTAAAAATAGGGTTGGAATTTTCAAAACGCTCAGCTCGAAATATCTCAGAATATAGCATTGTTCTTTTTACCTATTTAAAATGAAATTTACCTAATTATTAGAATCAATGAGACCACCAAGAGCTCTGTAGGACAAAGCGTTGTTCCTTATGAGAACTCAAGGGCTGGACTTACAATGACTCAGAAACACGAGTATGAATAAAATAAGACAGTTCAGTGAAGCCCCGTTCAAATTTCAACTGATAGATCAATTGCGATCATTGTTCGTTTCATTGAGTTTAGTTTCGTACTAAGTTGTGCTTCTTAAGCAACCAAGAATCAAATTTCGTTATGAAGGCACCCACAACTCTCGGTTAGCGATTTTATAACTAGTAGGTTGTATTAATGGAAAAGCCGTGTTAAATTCAGACGGGGGATTTTTGATATCCAAAACTAGGAAAAGGATCCGTCAAAGATCCCGAAATATTGCTTTTATCCATTAATGCAAAATAAACATCGGATAGTGGAACCAATAACTAACTGGTGGTACAGGTAGGTTCCCAAAGTCAATTTGGGCAACTATGGCCGTCAACACGTTTATCGAGATTCATTCCAAATAAAGGAGAAAATTGACTGCAAAAATAATCATTAAGACCTTCAAAAACTACGAAAAATGGATTTCCTATGCAAGAAATGTCAATCTGAAGAATCGGAGTCAAAAACATGGTCCCATAAAACGTGGAAAAGAAGTCATTTTCGTCAAAATAGTAACATCGGAATCCCAACACAGTTCATTCAACACGCATATCCTACTAACGAGATAGGTTTTTTTTTAGGTAAACGAAGGACAGCGAAGGACCCTTTTCCACTTGGACGGTTCGTGACAGGATCTTGTGGACTGACAAGGGGGTAGGCAGTATAAAGACTGAGCGTAAAAACTGCCCAGGAAAAAAGGTGGAGGAGTAATAATACTGCCAGTGGGTATGCAATTTGATCACAGTACCACAAAATGTTGGAAAGAACCTGTGATGATTCATATCCCTCGAGTTTTATCGTAAAACACGTTCATGCAACGCGGGAGCAGTGCTCTCGGTCACGATATAAAAATATCCTTTCGGCGAGGATACCTTCCTACTGATATTAGCTGTCTCGACGCCAGTGTAGGAAGTGTAAAGGATGACACAATGGAGAGACAGGGGGTCCCCATTCCAGTGGCTGATAAGGTCAGAGGTTGAAATTCGCGGCCCGACATCGCTCGTATTTCCAACGCCCACTTATCCGGTCTCCCTCATAAAAATAGATGGAAAGAGCGGTAAGCTGGGAAATGCATGTACCTATCTACATAATATCATATTTTGGGGATTCAACGTTCTTCTTTGCGAGGTATGACACTCATATCAATTTTAGAGAGTTAAATAAGCAACATACGAGCGATTTAAAAAATATCTGCCAAGTTGGTGTGGCACATAGCTTCCTCGTATCCAAAACACGGTTGGATTTATGATCCGATGCTTAGTAGCTAATCTTAAAAAATTAATCTCAAGTACTTTGCATTGCCCTCGTGAGGGACCATCTACACGACAACCCGTACAATCCCTGAACATTTGATCGAAATCCAACATAACATCGTTACAAGGATTTCACGACAAATACGGAACCAAAATTCTTCAGGAAGGCCTAAAACGCAAAACACGAGTGGAAATTTAGATTTTGGAAAACAATTTTTATGCAAACCTTGAAAAATAATAACAATGTAATAACCGCGTTGGCAGACCCGGAAGCAAAACTAACCAATTTCAAGTCAACAACAGCAAGATTCCATTCTTGATATAATAGTATAATGGGGAAAATGTTGAAGCCTATTACGATCATATCTACCATACTACCAAGACGAGTGATTTCCACTAAAAACTTCAAGAAACCAATTTTCAGATAACCAGATAATTTCAACAAATAAAGGACGATCAGGAGCAAAATTTTTAGGTATCTTTCACTCATAATGTTTTCGATGTTCCTTTGACCGAAAACTATTGGTCATTGTGACTGGTTGTAAAAAAGAGGTTGAAGTAAAATGTTGACACCCGATGTTCTTATTTTGTCACTTCCGTAAAAGAGCCTTTGCTTTGATGTTTTTCCGCTAATTTGCACCCTGAGTACTAAAATGTTTCCTGATTGGAGACTCTACACTTACTTTGCACGTAAAGCCTTTATCATATTTGCAAACCATTGCCACGAATTTGTGTATAGACTGCGTACGCACGTGTGTATGAGACATCAAATAGAGGGGGCACCACGATCATGACAGGAACATCTGGATCAACCTCCGATGTTGAACAAAAAATTATTCAATGCGAACACTTAGTAGGTAGTTGAAACCACGGCACACTGGCGGTTAAAAGAAAGCTCATGAACCGCTCGCGCGCACCGCTGAGTACATCGGAGACGAATCTTGCGGAGCTATCGTCCGCCAAACATACCAACCTAAACAAGTATCAAACCGGTTCTTCTGGGAGGCCATCGCCAGAGTCGAAGTTACGTCAGGTCTTGAGGGAGACCACGGCTCGTTTTCCAGTACGATGCCAACGTCTAGGGCGGACACTGGTAACGTTTTACGACGAGTAGACGTAAAAGGAAGAGTGGGTATCATAGCAGAAACCAGAAGTCGTACTAACCTTTGAATACTCAGTCGACTGTTTTCGAGGATCTCTGATTTTTTTTAAATGATACCCACCTCCCAAGAATCGATCAATAATCACTCAGAGATAGGGAGTCTTGAACAAATAGGTCGCAATATGCATCAGCAAGATACCGTAGGTATGGACAAGAAAGTGTCATTTGAAAAAAATAAAAAAAAAACTAAAGATCCTCATATCTGCAGAAATTATTGCTGCAAGTGATTGGGTAGACAATATTGTAGTAGAGGAATGTTCTATGAAAACTAACTAACAAACTAGTGCCAATTAGAAAGTTGTAAAACAACTTTGATGGTAGGAAAATTAAAAAAATCTGCGGAGCGCCCTCACGTTGTCTGCTGTTAGCGAGAGCACTTAGAGAGACACCTTTCTTCAATTTAGATACCATTGAAGGATCAATTGAAGGTATATAATATTTATTGACATTATATGTCTTTACTTGGGCCCATAAGATAGAAAAGCGTTATCGAAATGCGTTACGTAAATGTGGTTTCACATGTTGCCTCTCTGACAAAGCAGAATTCGAATGACAAACCATGCTCCTCCCTGATCAGCTGGGTGAGGTAAATTCTCTCTTTAAAAAAAGGGTCGTAAAGTAAAGACATAAAATGTCTCGTCTTGCAGACTCATACACAATATTGTATGCAAAACAAAATATATATTGATTTGACACAGTCTAGCAAACGTTGTGTGCCAAACAGTGTTTGAGAGAGCATGGGGACCGCCGGGTTGGTCCGACTCTAAATTTCCTTTTATGTTACTTTACGTAGGCGCAGTACAGCTTGTAGATTTACGTAATGAATATGAGTTTTTAATTCTTGATATCAGTCTATTTTACAGAATCCAGGGGATAGTGGTAGAGTGAGGACGTTTGATGGAGTAGTGGTGAGGAGGTGCCTACACTAACGGTTATGGTCCCGTTCAAAGTTATAATGAGTTCAGTGAGATTGAACAAACCCACCCAATAAACCTTAAAGCAAGTTAGTCGTTGGCTTCAGCAAGTTTGAAGCAACTGCGGCCACGCGCCACTCAACGGCTTAGTTCGCTTGGCGAGTTTGTGGCAAACACGAGTAGGAATACGAGTACGTTCACCCCTCTAAATAGCTGCCGGCATTCTGAACAAACAAAACCTTGGTGTCGACTACACCATCACAAAACAACACCCGCATGAAGGCATTGGTGCTGTCTCAAAGCTATTTTGGTCCTAGTAATATAATTAAGCGGCACATTGAATCCGTGTAGGGTATTACAGAATTATCAGCATTATTTATAGGCCTATAATAATACATTATAAAGGTATATTTATGAAATTCAAGGGGGCTTCAGGAAAATATAGTTCGAAGATTTATCAACAACTCCTTCATGATATTTTTGGTTTAGTTCTGGGTAATTCGAAGACCGTCCAGAGATGTGGAATCAAGATTATTATCAATCATAATTATTACGGGATTGACGATAGCGTACATGAAACTACCTAGTTTGATGCTCAACTCTATGATCGTATAAACGGAAATTTAAAAAAAATTGACGGTTGCAGAAACGGGGCTTCTGAGGGTGAATTAAACGGCAGAAAAGAATCGTGTTTCTAGTTGAGAAGGGGGTGAAAGCCTATCGATTTACTCGCACCGATTTACATAATTCATTCTGACGCGTGCAAAGGGTTCCATCACGAGGACCATAATTTTTCAAAGAGGAGGAAAGGAATGAAAATGGTCGACAGGAACATTCCAAACCACGCTTCAGACTCCACGTTTGCCCGTCAACCGAGAAAGGATCGCAGGGACGCGAGAAAACTCCTTAAATAGGATTGTGTCGTACAATCGAACTAATGGAAACGAGTCGCGTTTGTTCCAAATTTCACTGGGAAGACAGAAGTGGTTCAGGAGGGAAGATCAATAATGCTGCTTACTGCTGTCACTACATTGGAGTTTTTTCCTTCGTAAATAAATTTATCAACTAGTTTCTCTAAGATAGAGCGTTTTCTTGGATGAAGAAAAGAGGAGTAAGAAACCTTTGAGATTGGAACATCCTCAGCCTGTGTTTCAGGGTTGATTTGCTACACCATCTTTTGTGATCACCAAAATACAACACGTGAACAGAATGATGAAAAACACAAGACACACATACACGATATAATAATTACAGCCCTGGTAGCAAGGGTAAACAGCATGGAACTCTGCCTGCTTATTATTCCGACCTGTCGATTCTCAAGCAGCTATCGATGTCCTCATTACCTAAATATCGGCTATCTATAAATATTTCCTGTATTATTCCATTTTAACGTTATTGATATGAAATGTTGATGGATAACAATTAGCACAAGGAATGAGAACACACTTGGGGTCATTTTTAGCAGCTCAACTACGTGTCAGATCGAAATAAAATTATAGGGTATCTGTGAGCGACTCGTCAGATACCTTTTTTGGAGAGGACGTTCATCCATAAGCGGTCATGTGGATCTGGAGCTTCGATTGCCCAAACTTCAAATGAGCACCTCTAAAATGACCGCTCCACGAAGATGGCCTTCCGGTTCCAGTAATCTCTCAGAAGAGGATAATGGAAGGAGGTTCAACTATTGGAGCCAAGAGAGGAAGAAGGCGCCAATGTGGCACACTGTTCACGCTCAACCACCTTCAGTTCTGGAGAGCCAAGCAGATGTGATAATGTCTGATTCACTCAATAGCTTTGGAAGGTCTCTTACTTGGCGCTTCCTGGTTTCGTCTTCAGTCAACAAAGATTTCAACATTTGCCCTTCAACTAGTTGACTGCTGAGATTGCTCAACCAAGTTCGAAATAGTTCAGAGAAGGAATCTAGTTGAATAACCTAGACTAACAATATGTAGTAACGAAATGATGATGAATTTCAAAAATACCAAAATGGTTGAGGATTTGATTTTGATCTTTTGAAACCTAGTTGAATAACCTAGACTAACAATATGTAGTAACGAAATGATGATGAATTTCAAAAATACCAAAATGGTTCGAGGATTTGATTTTGATCTTTTGAACCTACAAGAAGTGCAAATTCCCATTTGGATGTCCCAATTCTGCGCCATCCATGTACTTTTCCCCTCGGTCTCATTTATGATAGAAGAATTACTCCTAAAAAGAAGAAGGAGTCATAAAACCTATTCTTTGCCAATTGCAACACACGAGAACAAATACGGGAACTAACAACAAAGTAGGTACATTGAAAACGAAAATGAACTCTAGATGATCAAAAATGAAAACTGCATGGGAGTGTGTCTGATTTGAAGTCTCATAATCAGTTGTATTCCAACAACTCATAGATAATAAAATGGAGTATTTATTAACATGGGAAAACCGCGAATAGCATATAGAGGCGGAAAATAAATTCTTGGATTTTTGATCCAACGTGTTCCGAATCTAATAATTTGATGAAGGATAAAGGACAGAGGATCTTAAGTGTTTCATATGGACTATAGGGTTTCATGAACCGCAAATGTTCTAGGGGTCATAAACATGGAATGAGCTAGCTATGGTGCTAGCGATCTAGGAGGTACATTTTATAGACAAGTGCAAGAGCGTGCAAACCACAATCCCCCGAAGCAATGGGCACCAAGCATGCACTTTGCAGCTTAGGAGATCACATTGTGGTTTACCCTGGATATTCTAGAGGTCGATGAAGATACCTGATGATTCCTCCTGGCATGGAGCTTGTGCCTCATCCCTTCCCTCAGCTTGGCGGATGGTTTGCGAGCTGGAGGAGGCGGAGGCTGCAGATTGATATCCAATATGGGCTCGACGACGGAATATCTTTTGTTGGTAATGACGACTGGAAGAGGTTGCTCGGACCTTCGGGTGGACTTACTCCTCGTGAGTAGCTTGAGCATAGGAGCTGCTGGCATCACATTCGCGACAGGAAATGATTCGAAAAGGGTACCTACAAGGAAGAACTCGAATCAACTAGAAAATCGGGGAAGAACAACGATTTCACCGGATAGGAACACTCGTAAGTATTGTAAACGAACACTATGCTCACACACAGCACTGCCGCCGGTCGAGACCGAAAAACATTCCTCCACTACGAACCAACGGCACCCTTCTACTGGCGCAGGCCGGCGAGACTGCGGCTCAGAGGCGTCTGGAGATCGAGCGGCTCGTCCTCGACCCAAGCGCTCCCAGCGGCCTTCCTGCTAACTCTCTTATCTCGTTCTCGCGCTAAATGGGAGTGTGCCCTTGGAGGTTGAGTGTGAAGCTATGGTTGAGCATAAAATATTGCTGATGAGGGAAAATCAGGCATACTCGGGAAACTTAGCGAGTGGATTATCACTTTCCATGTTTTTTTTTTTTGCTGAACCATTGTAAACACTCCCGGATCATCACCTGGCTAGCTGTAGGTACTTTAGTGGGGGAAACGGCACTTGGCGTTCAAAAACCTTAATCTGCTGAACAATCCACTGCTCCAGGTTGTTTTCGTTGATTTATCCCACTAAACTGTTGAATCACAAACCCATTCAACCCTAATTTGCAGCGTTTTCTCAACCGTGATGATGATAATAGGTAGGTAGGTACTTTATAATAATAATAGGTGCATGTTGAACTTCGGTGAGGGTCTCATCAATGGTTGGAGTAGGTAGTCCGTCCAGGTCAATACAAAAACCTTTTTCCTTCCTAAGTACCCTACCTAAATAAATAGGTAATCGTTTTACAAGACAAGCTTCATACTTCGGTAACCGAAGGCACTTGTAGAGAATTTTCCAAAAAAATGAAGCTATTGCAGGTCGTCTAAAAAAATAATTTTTGAAAAAAAAAAATGTAAATCCGTTTAAGGTTGAGCTAAAATGATCATGAATTGCCCTATTCCGTAATATGGCTCAATTTCTATGTTGTCAAACAAGATTGACTTAGTTTCTTAAATATTCCATTTTCTTTCTTGTACGTAGCATTGTTCCGTGCAATAATACCTTTCGAAAGGTAAAGTCATATCTCCATTTCATAGGTATTTAGATTCAATCCTAGATTTTAACGTTCTTTTTGTTTATTTAAAATTGGGTTCGAAAATTGTTCTTACTAAACCCTTGGCTAGTTCATCTGCCAGCCAAATAGGTACAAAATAAATACTTAGTCCAAAGTTGCATTTCAAACTCTGAAAATGTATCCCTCAAAATGACAGCCCCTTATGAACAAAAATAAGCAGGCACAACCTTACAATAAAAAATAAGGAGTGGCAAGGGATGGTAGGATGAAAACGCAAGCTATAAGTATGATTTTTATTGGCAAAATATTTTGTTATAGGTAAGCTATTTTATTTTTCAGACTTTTTCGTTCACAGCCCATGTCTAAATGTCTTCAGTCTTGGACAGAAAAATAGAAACTGGAAAAATACCAGGTGTAACTTTGACCCAAGTATAAGATCATGGAACAGACAGGAACTGTTTCTAGCTTAGACGTCGAATATCATTCTTTGAACAAATAACGAAGTTAACATACAGTTAGAACTATTACCAAGAGTTAAGGATGACGATACTTATAACAGGATCCTTGTAACTGTATAAGCATAAGAGATGGACACTGCAAAATTTAGTCCCACATTGCTGAAACCTTATTAATATCTTCCCCCAAAATACAAAAATAATTTTGAAAATCTGGTAACCATAAACAGGAACGGTTTAGTTTTGAAACCTTATTAACATCTTCCCCCAAATACAAAAATATTTTGAAAATCTGGTAACCATAACAGAAACGCTCTAGTTTTGAAACCTTATTAATATCTTCCCCCAAAATACAAAAATAATTTTGAAAATCTGGTAACCATAAACAGGAACGGTTTTAGTTTTGAAACCTTATTAATATCTTCCCCCAAAATACAAAAATAATTTTGAAAATCTGGTAACCATAAACAGGAACGGTTAGTTTTGAAACCTTATTAATATCTTCCCCCAAAATACAAAATAATTTTGAAAATCTGGTAACCATAAACAGAAACGTTCTAGTTTTGAAACCTTATTAATATCTTCCCCCAAAATACAAAAATAATTTTGAAAATCTGGTAACCATAAACAGAAACGCTCTAGTTTTGAAACCTTATTAATATCTTCCCCCAAAATACAAAAATAATTTTGAAAATCTGGTAACCATAAACAGGAACGGTTTAGTTTTGAAACCTTATTAATATCTTCCCCAAAATACAAAATAATTTTGAAAATCTGGTAACCATAAACAGGAACGGTTTAGTTTTGAAACCTTATTAATATCTTCCCCCAAAATACAAAAATAATTTTGAAATCTGGTAACCATAAACAGGAACGGTTTAGTTTTGAAACCTTATTAATATCTTCCCCCAAAATACAAAAATAATTTTGAAAATCTGGTAACCATAAACAGGAACGCTTCAGTTTCCTACCTAGAATAATAGGTAGGTACCTAACTATAAAATCTGTAGATATCAAATAAGTACCAAGTGCCACATAGGGATTTCACATAAAATTTAATGTCTCGAACATGAATAAGAAGGAACGTGATTAGAATAATAGAGATTTTGAGAGACAAAGCAAGTGGGTAATAACTATCGTAAATATCAATTGCACCGATCTACAAAAATGATTTTTTTAAATGGATAGATTTTTTAAAAATGTTTCATTGTTGAATAATTAATTATCATTTTTCGAAGACAGGTATGTATCACGTTCGGCAAAATCCGCAAACAAGATGGAATCAAAAAGAAAATTTCTCCTGGCTGAATAACAACTTGGCAGCAAGTGATGATCTCTCTTGAGTGGTTGGATTTCTTATTCCTCCTTCAGACGACTTTTTCTTTCTGGATTTCGTTGAGAAAAACGATTTTTGAGGAGATATCTTCTCATTTGTATTAATCTTCTTGGAAGTACCACAAGTGGAAGTGAAGGATAGCGAGGAATTTGCTTCAAAAGCGGTTTCGATTGGAAGAAGAGCTTTCCAAAAAATTTCCGCGTGATCATCACACTGAATTTTTTCCAATAACGACTCACATTGACTTCGTATTCGTGCCTTTTTCTCATTGAGGTCTTTATCACAGAAGGAAGGATTATTTTTAGAAATTTCCCGCACGATTACCTCTCAAGACTATTTTCTTGACGATCACAACCACAGTAAGCTCGTTAGCATCCTCACACATTTCTTGGCATTCCACTTCACACTTGACAGACACTTCGCTCTTTTCATGAAGAGACAGACGCGATGAATATGTTTACATATATTCGACTTGATCACAGAGTCAATGCAATCACATTTGAAAATATGTACACAAATCGCAGTCGTCACATTTGAGTAGGCAAGGACATTGTTCAACATCACACCTCTGACCACGTACATATTTTCGGCAGATTGTGATGCCACCAGCCAACCACCCCGAATGGTACGACAGCTGAGTTCTCCATGCGGATAGCTGTTAGGTGTCGAGCTCGATTAGCGGCTGTGTGTTTGGTCAATTTTCCGCGTTCATTAATGACCAATAGATCAAATAATTTATCTCTAGTCAGACGCAATAGGGCAGATAATGTTCGGTCCAATCGTTTTACCTTTTTTCCACCCAGTAAAGATATTTCAAAACCCTGTGAAAGTTTTCAAGCAACATGTTGGTGTTGATGCCACACTCTTTTCTGTAGCAGTATGCCCACGACATCACGTTGTGGCTATAAGTATTACGGAAATACACACCAAAATTTTTTGGTAACAGGGTCGTTTTCCATTGCTTGGACAGCATTAGTGAACATTTGAAGGAATGCGACTTCGTCTGTTTCTACCATTAAGGTTTTAATAACTTTATAAATCTCAGACCTCTTGGAAATATCACTGAATTTTATTCAAGTTTTTCCTCAAGCATGATCAACGTGCCAAGCGCACCAAAGGATTCGCTTCGGCGGTGGCATGACGTTTGACCAGCCGTTGGCATACACCTCACTCATGTCTGACATGAGGACTCGTGCTTCAATGGGTGCGTGCATACAACTTTTCAAAACACGGGCGAATAACGTCATGATTGTGGAGTCGCTTCTGTTGCTGACCATGTATGCGCAAGGGAATCCCTGTCGGATGTCAGTGACTACGAAGATGTTGTCAGCTCAAATCGTATGAGTTTAAACCGTGTGTCCCATCAAAGCAAACAATGTTTGGTCATACTTAAGGAGCATTTCAATCTGTGCATCAGTAGCGATGATGAGAACCATGTCGTTTTCGTGAAGGTCGGGTTTCTTCTGGCATGCATGCTCCTTGAGGTTTATAGAAGCGTACGATTTCAGATTGTTTTTGCATCTGGGCAACCCAAACCTCGACGCTCGTGCGGTCGCTCCCATGGATGAAACCTTTCTCAGTTCCCATGAGGCCAAACCTACTTTGAACGTTCCAAATGTCTTTACGAGTTGTTAGGTCAAGTCTACCAACGTCTTGATTCTTTAACGGATTCACGGATGGGGTCCAAAATAGTACCATAAGGTATTCCCATGGCTACCTTTTGAGCTATTTCTGCTCTCTCGCTCTTTGAAAGGTTCAAGCGACCCAATTCTTGCAAGTGGCCGACATGTGTATGAATGTAGCTGACTCGAATGACACCTGTGGCAGAAATGGGCGTAATCATAATCATAATTACGATTATAATCACAAGCATAAAAGGTGCAATTACGATTATGATTACAATGATAATCACAGGTATGATTACGATTACAATCGTAACCACCGGTGATTGCGATTATGCTGTAATCATACGAAAATAGTATGATTACATTGTATCCATACAAAAGTGTATGATAACGACTGTAATCATACGAAAATAGTATGATAACGACTGTTATCATACGCAAATCGTATGATTACAGTCGTATTTTCAGGGTCTTTGAAGGCCCTCAGGACGTCAAAACTGTCCTTCCTCCTATCACCTACCCCAATTTTGTCGTGTTTTGCGCATGTTTTACGAGGGAACTGATTTTCACCGGTACTTCTATCGATCACGTTCCCTTGAAAATTCAATAATCAATGTTTAAAAACCCATCAATTCTGTTTTCATTTCTCTTTTATTGCTATTCAGTGTTCGTTAAAATATATACTTCTTTATTACTTTAATAGTACCATCGAATCATGTTGTTCCAAAGTAGGTACATAATAATGTCCAGTCATTTACCCAAAGTGCTCTCTTGTTTGAAAACAATCTGCTGCTGGGCAAGAAATATGATCGCCCGCAGCCAGAAAGTTAAATTTTGTGTTTTTTCTCTAGCTGAAAAGCCTACTAAACGTAGGCAAAAACGATTCCTCCGACTCTCTCCTCCTCCCCGCCCACTTCTTCTGACTCCTCCCGCCCCCAACTTCCCGCTTCTCCCGCCCTCAACTCCTCCGCCCCCAACTCCTCCCGCCCCCAACTCCTCCGACTTCTCCCGCCCTCAACTCCTCCCGACCCCAACTTCTCGCGAACCAACTCCTCCCGCCCCCAACTCGTTCCGCCCCCCCAACTCCTCCCGTCACGGATTCCGCCGACTCTTCCCACCCCCACGACCCCTCCAACCCCTCCTGATCGGCGACGTGCATAGGTACCTACATACGGTTGGCGTTTTATGTACTACTATCTGAAAAGCCTACTAAAAGCAAGCAAAAACGATTCCTCCGACTCTCTCCTCCGCCCACACCCTCTGACTCCTCCCGCCCCAGGTCATCCGACTCCTCCCGCCCCCAACTCCTCCCCGCCTCCGATTCCGCCGACTCTCCCCACTCCCACGACCCCTCCCGATCAGCGGTGGGCATATGTACATACGTACTGTTGGCGTTTTATGTAGGTATACAGGGTGTCTACCATTTGGATGGACCAAACTTCAAGGATCGATTCTACAACTAATTTGCAACAAAAAATGTCTCTTGGCAATTTTTTCTTAACCCGCTCAAATTCTTTTTTCCCACTTTAAAGTTTTTATTCATATTTTCGACCTTGCAGCACTAAAATGGTCATAACTCCTCCCTTAAATCCTCATGCTACTTCGATTCTGAGTAGACCGTTGGACAGAGCGTTAAATTTCCTATCCGTTTAGGGGAAATCCAGTTTCTTAAAGCCATTTGTGAAGGTAAAAAAATAAATCAAAGTCAACAATTATAATTTTTTTTTCGAAAATCGCCATTTTTCAGGCTAACGATTCCCCCGTAAAAAATACCGCTATCGTGGTGCACTTGACGGGAAAAACTAAATTACAACATCAAATCTGACAGTCGTTTCATATATTGCTTTTGCCATCTAAAAGGACTTTCAGACAGACAGACCGACTGTCAGATGGACAGACACGGTACCAAAATTGTTCAGGAAGGTCCAAAACGTAAAATACGAGTGGAAATGTAATTTGGTGTACTTTTTATTGCAATCCTTGAAAAGTGAAGGCAATAATACTGGGTCGACTCTCTAGCAGAATATGCCTAAAGGAGCACGTTTTTTTTTTTTTTTTTGAGAAAACTCAATTTTTTCAAAAAACTTTTCTCTTAAATCTTGAAACTGACATACCGTTGGAAAGGTGAGATCTTGGGGTAGTTTTTCCCGTTGAGTGCACCACGATAGCGGTATTTTTTACGGGGAAATCGTTAGCCTGAAAAATGGCGATTTTCAAAAAAAAAAAAACTACAAATGTTGACTTTGATTTTTTTTTTTTTTTAACTTTTACAAATGGCTTTAAGAAACTGGGTTTCCCCTAAACAAATAGGAAATTTAACGCTCTGTCCAACGGTCTACTCAGAATCGAAGTAGCATGAGAATTTAAGGGAGTTATGACCATTTTAGTACTGCAAGGTCGAAAATACGAATAAAAACTTTAAAGTGAAAAAAAAGAATTTTGAGTGGGTTAAGAAAAATTGCCAAGAGACATTTTTTGTTGCAAATTAGTTGTAGAATCGATCCTTGAAGTTTGGTCCATCCAAATGGTAGACACCCTGTATAGATAAAGGAACGCAGAGCCGTTATTTAAAACTTCAGTGCTCGAGAAAAATATAAGGAAAATAATGTATGTCTAAGGAATACGTTCCCAATTTCATGTCGATTGATCCAAATTTACCTCCTGTTCGCGGTGCAAACAGACAAACCAAAAGCAGAAGTAAAAGCCTGGCCGTTGAACGTTTCTATAATAAATTAAAAAGCTATCAAATATAAATTATGTTAATCAAACAGATATGATTTGGAATGGTCCCTTGCACTACCCTCTTAGGTGACCATCTACACCCCCATCCGCATAATCTCTGAATATTGTTGGAAAATGTAGAAATTATGGCTATCACATCATAAAACTTGCGCAAAACACGACAAAATTGGAAGCGCAATAGGTGATGGACAAAGGACGGTTTTGACGTCCTGAGTGAGGGCCTTTAAAGATCCTGAAAATACGACTGTAAACATACGATTTTCGTATGATTAAAGTCATACACTTTTTGCATGATTACAGTGCAATCATACTATTTTCGTATGATTACAGTGTTATCATACTGTTTTCGTATGATTACGATTGTAATCGTAATCACACCTGTGATTATCATTGTAATTATAATAGTAATTACAGCTTTTGGTTTATTATTTTCAATAATGAACCTTTGGAATCGACCAAGAAAAAAAAATTTAAACACCCCCCCAAAATTTGATGGTTTACGTTTTAAGGTACGTAGAATCCAAAAATCGAATAAAATTTGGCCGTCCGTCCGCCGTCCGCGGCACTTTTGCCACTTAGCATTGACCGATTTTGATGAAATTTGGTATGTAGGCTCCATTTGGTGTCTAGTTGTGCCCCGAAGATTTTTGTTTGATGTAGGTCACTTCTAAGGGTTCCAAAATCAATTTTGAAATTTTGAAAACGCCCTAACTCAAAAATTTTTTATATAGGTATTGTTTTTCCTTAAATTTAAGATTCTATAGAATTTTTAGAATTTTTTGAGACCACCCGAAGCTCTGTAGGACAAACCATTCGCTCACTACGAGAATTTGAAGTTGGAACGTACGATAAATCAGAAACACGAGTGTTAATCGCAAAAGAGGCCTAATCTCCGTTCAAATTAAAGCTGACCGAAATGCGATCGATGTTTTTCTTCATGTTGGATGGTTGGTGGCTTTGCAGACGTGTGATCTATATAGAAAAAAAAAAAATAATAAACCATTGTGTAATAATTTGCAGCGTTTTTTGCTTGTGATTATAATCGTAATTATGATTACGCCTATCTCTGACCTGTGGCCTTGTCTTCTTCAGCTTTTATCATAGCAGGGCAAACGCTGTCGATCTTCACCGAGCCTTTCATCTTCAAGTGCCTCAATCCTTTCCCTTTAGCGTAAAAATGGCCATCCCGGAAACAACGGTAGTAGCGGATTCGAACGTTCCGGCGTTCTTTTGGTCCTGTATGACAAGAAAATTGACATACTTGGCTCTTTTCGAAGCTTTCTTTCCACTTCAAGAAACTTGTATGGTCATCAAACTCCAATTTTCGTTCATCCATCGAAATGTGATGATTATTTGTATAATGCTCCATCATGTTCTGACGAGAACTACACTTAAAAATGCACAGCGGACATTTATGGGAATGAACTATACATTTCTTTTTGGAGTGTTTCTTGTAGTTGGACGTGTGATTTCGTTCAATGTGGCGACGCAAAGTCACTTTAAATTTTGTCTGGTAACCACAGTGATAGCAGGAGAGTGGGGCATTTCGGTGGTTTTCCCTCACATGCTGGATGTACCGACGACGATTTTGAAAGGATTTTGTTTGGGCACTCACGGCAGTGAAATGATCCTTCCATCACCACTTAATGCGATGTGCACTCACGAGTGTTGCGACGTGGAAAATAAAAAAATCACAAAATTAGAACTCACACACAGGACTACAAACTTTAACTCTACTTAAACAGAACTAGAAACGATCGAAAACAGCTAGAAAACTAGGAACAGCAATACGACAGCGCCCAGAGAAATGACAACAAACCGGGTGGAAGTGGAGTGGAGGAAAAATTGAGAAAAGAAGAGATAAGAGAGTTAGCGGGAAGGCCGCTGGGAGCGCTTGGGTCGAGGACGAGCCGCTCGATCTCCAGACGCCTCTCTGCGGCTCGAGGACTGAAGCGCGGATGACGGAGGGGGGCACGACCCCTCCCACCGCATGAACCTCACCAAATGTCTTTTATTTACGACTATGAACAGGTCATCCCCGCATATTTGAATCCGGGAATGAGGCGATCATTAGAGGATAATGCATTCTCATGATGGAAAATAAAAAGAGGTTCGACGATAGCGGTAAGGATATTTTCATTCATGGATCCAACCCTGAAGATCGTACGATGCAGTGGATTCCTTTCGAATGACTCATATTTCCACGAGAACCACCGTAGGTAAT
>CM019176.2:58709818-58782875 GCA_009739505.2 Apolygus lucorum
ACTGCCTAACTCCTTGGCCTTGTTTTTAATATGCTCTCTTGACGACGGGCCCCTTATTCCAGGGAACAATAAGCACGATGCAAAAATGTTCCAACAAAACTGGCTCGTCCGTTTATTAGAGATTCCTGGGTATAGATAATCATGAAAGCTCGAAAGGTAACAAGCATAAGCTTCAGGGCACGATGAGAACACAACTTTTATCTATAATCTGACCCAAGCTATCAACTTATGGACGGAAATATGAGACATGAGATATTAGGAGATTATGCGAGTTTTTGGATCACTCTACCTGATGTCCAGCAATCGGTGATGGGACGTGGCCAATGCAAAATGATGGGTAGCCGAAACTAATACGTTAGAGTGGTCACAGACCTTGTATCATGCTTCATGTTAGATTGCAAAATAGAAAGAAATGAAGAGGGGGATTTCGGCAATTTCTCGTGATTCATTTTATTATTAGTTAGTGTGGTTTCGCTATGTTAGCATCGTCAGAACTCCTGGCTTTTTTTTTAAAAATTATGCGGATGGAGTCTTATATTTATTTTGCTGTATAGATAGCTTTGCATTAGTCTTATATTTATTGGTAGGTTGATACTTATTATTGACCTGGGTGAAAAAATTGGGGCGGTAATTAATAATGCATTTATGGTAGGTTCCAAGTACCCAGGTATCTCATGTTTGTTTAAGGTATCAGTTTACAATCTGGGAATCAATTATGTTGATACTGCTCCAGTGCCTTGTGATAAGGTAGGAATCAATACTGAGAATCCTTTCCCGAAAGGAGGGAGATATTCTTAGAGGAGGAGATATAGAGCAGGAAATATCTGGTTTTGTAGAGGAAAAGGGATATACCAATGCTGACACAGCCAGAGTTGGGCCTTGTTTGGTTACGATCATTAGTTTGAAAGGCCTTTAGCATAGGTAGATGGGTATCCAAAACTTTGGTTTGCACATGTTCTTTTCAAGTACAGAATAGAGACATCTCTATCTTGGAAATCTTGTTCAACAACATAAGAACACCTGGGTACTTGGAACCTTCTACAAATACATTGATAATTATCACCCCATTTCGGTTTATATTTTCAATAATGAACCTTTGGAATCGACCAAGAAAAAAAATGTTTAACGCCCCCTCAAAATTTGATGGTTTACGTTTCAAGGTACCTACGTAGAATCCAAAAATCGAATAAAAATTTGGCTGTCCGTCCGCCGTACGCGGCACTTTTGTCACTTAGCATTGACCGATTTTGATGAAATTTGGTATGTAGGCTCCATTTGGGGTCTAGTCGTGCCCCGAAGATTTGGTTGATGTAGATCACTTCTAAGGGTTCCAAAATCAATTTTGAAATTTGAAAACGCCCTAACTCAAAACATTTTGATATGAAGATATTGTTTTTCCTTCAATTTAAGATTCTATAGATTTTTAGAATTTTTTGAGACCACCCGGAGCTCTGTAGGACAACCGTTCGCTCACTACGAGAATTTAAAGTTTGGACGTACGATAAATCAGAAAACACGATTGTGAATCGGAAAAGATGCCTAATCTCCGTTCAAATTAGAGCTGACCGAAATGCGATCGATGGTTGGCGATTTTGATTTTTGTTTTGATTTCTTTTAAATATTAATAAATTGAAAAATAATGATTAAAAAAACAACCATTGTGTAATAATTTGCAGCGTTTTTTCATCGAAGTTCAAATAAATAGCTCTACATTCAAGATAAATATAATACTGAGGATCTCCACATTGTATATAAATGAGCGAGAAGTTTCTGACGATGCAAACATAGGTAGCGAAAGTGCACTTAACTTCTAATAAATTGAAATCACAAGGATATTGCCGAAATATATTCCCCCTAAACCACTTCGAACTATAGAATTACAACCACTAAGAAGTTGAGCGAAAGTGCATACCTATCTTTAGTGAATAATGAAAGCACCGAAGATGAAATCACTGAAATCAAACACAAAAGCGTAGATACAATTTCATCCGTGCATTCCCTCAAACACACAACTCAAATTCGACAAATAAATTGAAGATAAGTAGATCCACAGAATTGCGTTCGCTGATGTATCGATTGGGACAGAGAAGTTTTGTATTCCGCGAGAAAGTGTCACGCAACAGTACCAAGAGTTGAAATATTTATAGGAATATAATCACAAAGAGATACAATTACCAGATAAATCAATTTCACCAAAGAGTAATTGTAACGGTAAGCGTTTCTACACCTACGATACTATTATACAGGTACTCATCAACTTTTGCAAATTTACATAACCTTTCAGACGAAAATCATAATGAAAAAGCATCATGGTAATCGTAGCTGAATTACTTCACACGCTCAACCAGACAAACCAGCTCAACCATTAGGTACTGTAAGTCCTAGCTAGTTTGGTAGATTTTGGGTAACCACGCCTATCTATGTCCTATCAGCTCTCAGGTTGACTGACTGAATGAATAAATGTACTAGTTTTATCTGAATCGGGTGATGAAATGAACCTTACACGCTGACATGAGATAATCGGCGTATATGAATTACTATTCATGAAAACCACACGGAGATCAATACCACGTGAAGTAAAAAGTATAATTCATCGCCCTGGATAGTATGACTAGTAATTCTACGAATGGATTTTGCTCATTACGAAAAGGGAAAAATATTAGTCAAGGAGAGGAATGCGGTGAGTAGCCTAGTCCGCAAGAGGGACCATCGCCAACAATTCTATTAATAAATACGGCCCCCAATTACTCCTACATAAAGGGTGTCATATCCAAAAGCCAAAGGATATCGGAGGTTTTCCTCGCATGTCGGCAAAAAGCATCCCACTAGGAGAATCTTCAGGAATTTTAAAGCTTGCAACAGCACACACCCATTTTGGCGAATGCCGAAATATTCATGGAATTGGCTGGCAAGTCCTTAAACAGTCCCTTTGAGTTTCATTGCTGTTAGACTGATGAGCACGTAAGCTATTCGCATAAAATCGGACACATTAAGAATATGTTTGGGTGTAGGATCCAAAACATCGATGGATTCTGAAACAGAAAGAGGCCACAGGGCTAGCCGAAAAACACCCATGCTTATTCTTTGTTTGGGGGCAAATACGCAAGATGGTACGATTTTATAAAGTTGTTTAATCACTATGTGGATTAGGTACCTAAATGGTCTTCTAGAAAGGTCATTTTAACTGCACCAAAGGTAACGGTTACATACATGCAAACTTAGAAACCGATTCAAAACATAGTTTTTTGAGTTGACAACATCCCGATCGAAGAGTAGTTCGCGACTCTGTTATTGATTTTTCACCTTCCTCGCGCGTCCCATGGCTCTTATAGATCATTAGGTTGGGTGAAATCAATGTTCTTCTTCTTGGGCCCAACTCCAAAACTACCCTCAAAATTTGATAAAAATTGGGCTATTACTGAGAAATTGAAGTTCAAGTACTTGACGTTTGTGCCCTCAAATCCTTGTAACGGACCAAACTATACGAAGTTATTGTGCAAATTTCGATGAAATTTACAGGGACTGTGCGGGTTGGTGTGTAGGGTCCCTTGCAATGTACTTGAGTGATTGTAGTTTTGATATTATCTACTACGCATTAGATCATTCATACAATCGGGGTTATGGCTCGAAGAAAAAAATGCATTCGTCGAGGGATATCGTAGTAGTTAATAGTCGTAGAAATAATCGTAGTAAATCGAATTAGTCAGTCTTTTTGCGTTCAATTCAAGAAACAACAAGCAGGTGTTCATGATCACACGACAAGCATTTTTAGAATATCTACCTAATTAAATTTGCGTCGAAATGATGAAGCGTTTTCTTCAACAGAGGCGGTTTCGAGAAAACGGGAAGAAGCGGAATGAGTCAGCCAATTCTACGCCAAAAAGGAAGAAAAAAAGTGGAAAAGTGGTGAAAAGAGCGAATTGACGTTAAAAAAAGTCACGAAAAATCACAAGAGAGCCCGTTCTAGAAAGTCATGTAACGCCACGTGAGCAGCCTCTTTTAAAGGTTTCAAAGAAGTATCACGGAGGGAGAGAAAAAAAAATGTACCCAAATTATATAAAAGGTAGTCTCGCCGATCAGACCTGAAATTGAGAGGCCAGATAGCGATTCGGTCGAACAGCTTGAAACTGGCCGACGGAAGAAGGAAGAAGAAAAGTTATTCGATGCCCAGAAGAAAAATTAAATGACAAAAAGGAAGATTCAAAGGTCTTATATCGTATTGAAAACTTGGAAAAGTACTCGCACGAGTATCTTCGATTCGATCAAACTACGTGTAAACCAAGATTGGTCGTGTGCACGATTGTTCGTTCGATGTTGAAGAAATTCATAGGGAATTCATAGGGAACCGTCGGAAGGTTATGTCCGGGACAACGAGTGACCACGGACAGAACGAGGAATAATTGAGTTTTCCGAGTGAACGAAATGATTCTGGAGGACTCACTTTTTTTTGCCTGCTTCAAGAATACAATTTTCCCCTTCCTCGATATTGAGGAACCAGAAATAAGAGGGGAGAAAAGAATATTGGATAATAAAAACGGTGGTCCAAATTTGGCGGAAGAGCTCTAGTATTAATGAAGAAGGGTCAGAACGGGGTCGGGAAAAAGTGAAAGTGTTCTAAAGGGATTTAAATCCGCCTATATTGGATCGACCCTTGCCAAGGGCTTCGATTTATTTTTAAAAAGCTTTGCCAGACGAGTCCCACTGCGCCCAACGCTGTTTTCGACGTCGATTCTTCCAACATTACCGAATCAAAATAAGCACATCGGGGATTGGTTCTATAAATTTTTAATTTGGGAATTTTGTTTTACTACTTTCAATAAACCTTTGGAATCGACCAAGAAAAAACAATTTAGTGCTCCCCCCTCCCCCTCACGTACCCCAAATTTGATGGTTTGCGTTTCAAGTTATGTAGGACCCGAAAATCGTATAAAAACTTGTCCGTCCATCCGCGGCACCAATTTTAACGAAATTTGGCATCTAGTTGTGCCCGAAGTTTGGTTATTGCCAGTCACTTCTAAGGGGTAAAAATTGGTGTAAACCATTTTCAAAGCTCGAAAACTTTCGGTATGCAGGTATTGTTTTTCCATCAATTTAAAATACCGATGATTTTAAAGAATTGTTTGACACTCAGAGCTCTATGGGCCCAACCGTTCGCTGATGAGGATATTTAATTACCTAATTAATTAATTTTCCTATGACGTTTTTTCATAAATTTAATATAGTGATCAACTTTTAGAAACGAATGATACTGGATCCGTTGAAACCACCGTCCTCCGTCTTAGGAGTAGGAAGTATAAACCGATTGGAAAAACATGGTAGGTACCTAAAAAGCAATCAGGTATTTTTCAAGTATCATCCCATGGGGAAAAAACAGAGTATGGCAGAATTTACTCTAACCGATAAAACATGTAAGTGAAATTCGAGTAGATACATATCCAGAGCTGCCCGAGAGTTCACTTACTTGACTCATCAAATCCCGACCCATCAAAGTCAACTTATCGTATCACCATAGAGGGCTCGACGCCTGGGAACAATGAGAACCAAGGTCAGCCCGATACAAAATGCTTGAATGAAAGCTAGTTTAATAGCACATTCCCTCCCCACCTTCCTAATATGTCTCACACAAGTTCACTGGCGAACTAGAAATACAAGAAGTTGAGATACAAACAATTTGCAACCCCATTAAACCAAAACAGTCAGATTTGCGAAATTTCAGGAGGTACCTAAGCGATTCCTTTTCAATTAGGCGCATTCGTGAAACGGAGGAATGAATTCAGTATGCAAAATCCAGAGGAATTTGAGACTGAGAATTCAGTGAAAAGAGTTTAGCATAGTACCATACAGGATGATGACAGCTTTAATCGATAAATTAATCACACCGTACACCGTAAATATTCATAACAGGAAATCGCGAGCGAAGCTAGAGGATACATAAGAGTCCTTCAAGACACGCCTAGCATAAATTTCATCGAAGTTCAAATCGTTTTGTAAGTATATGTTCTCTGAAAATTTCTCTTAATTCATGCTTGAATTTTTCAGTGCTATTTTCAAATAGATTTTTTATAATTTGCAATAATAATAATAAGTGATTGACTGGGAGTGATCAACTTCCTCTCCAAACTTGTGCATAATCGGGTCACACCCTCTACTGAATGACCCACTAAAATCCTAAAAGTTTCTTTGACATTCGACCTGTGTTTTGTCAAGGAATTTTGAACAGGGGCAATTTTGAAACAAGTACACTAGAAGAAGGGTAAATTCGATGGAGCGCGGCAACAAGTTTCAAGCCTCAAAATTTAGTTTCAAGAAAAAATGTATTCAATTTCAAGAAAATATAACAAAGTCGAGACCGTTTCTAGAGTCTTAAGATACAGAATAAAACAGGAAGATCTTTTCTCTAGATACTACTTAGTATTCAAATATTCAGTATTGTAGAGTGGTACCAAATTTTACCCACCTCCTTCCTCCTTCCGTGCAAAATAAGTAATTATGAACACTTTTGACTTTCATACACCGATTCAGAGTGGGTTGATACATAGAAATTAATTTCTATGAAGGGAATTTTTAATGCTCAAACGTGGCTTTCATTGTGTTTTGAAACAGATATCTTCGAAGAAATAAATATCATTGAGGGGGAAAGAAAGTTATGAAAACGAACAATGAAAACTGTTAAGTTGCCTAACAAGAGAGTTGAATACCGATTCTTTCATTTTAAGACGACCGGGAATTTGGTTGAAATAGGTAAGAAGAAATAAGTACAATACAAAATCGGGGATGGAAATGGAAAGTAAATAAATCTCCACTGAAAAGAGAACTGGTGTGAGAGAACCAAAATAACCCTTTCACAATTGTACCTAGCGGAGTTGAGGAGACTCATGACAAGTTAGTTTTGTATTCAGGGACCTTGGCTAGGCAGAGGGGGAGCTGAGTTTTTTGATGCTGCAACACGCGAGCATGAGTTTTATAATGAAGGAGAGGGGAAAACTTGAGTGCTTCACAGGCGAATCCAACGGAAAACTACCGAGGCATTTCTAATCGTTTCACTTTGTTCTGTTTCACCTTCAATTTGAACTTTTCACGGTACCCACTAGCACCAATTGAGCAGTGTATAACATTCTTCATTATTGTAGGAATATTTTTTTCCACAATAAATATTTCAAAAATAAACTTATATTATGAAAGTAGGTTGACAAGAGCGTATACACTCAGTAAGGTCTGACTCGCTCAAGACCCATGCCAATCACAGTACAATTTCGGCAAGGCCAAGTTTGTACCAACTTCAATCCTCCCCTATTGAGGGACAAAAATGGCCACTCAAACCTTTGCAATGCTCTTAGAGACGAGCAATACGATGAACAACATCTAGAACCAACGAATATTCAGAAGTACAGTCGGACCCCCACATTCGCGGTTCCGACATCCGCGGATTCAACATTCGCGGGTGAAAAAATAGCTACCTGGCTTCCACATTCGCGGGGTAGGGTCCCAACATTCGCGGGGCGTCAGCAGATCACGCAGCAGCCTCTGCGTATCCTACAGAAATTGAGGAATTCATCGCACAGGAGGGTTATTCGCTTGATCAAGTGTTTAATGCGGATGAAACAGGCCTGTTCTGGAAAAAAATGCCCAATCGAACCAATTTACCCTCACTAGAAAACATGCAACTGGCTTCAATTTGGCTAAAGACAGATTGTCAGTCATGCTCTGCGCCAACGCTTCCGGTGATTTTATATTGAAACCCTTGGTCATTCATAAATTTTTGAGCAATGAATTTAGAAGAGGCTATTAACATAGCCATTGACGAAGACCCAGATCTGGACAGAGCCGTTCAGTTTCGCGACCAAATTCGCTTGGCCTCCCTTCAATACCGCGATCTCCAAACAACTTTGACGGTTGGAGCCCAACAGAAAAGAATTACCTCTTACTTTTCCAAAATAAATTGAAGAGTTTTATTGATTGAGGTTTTTTATGTATTTACAAAGAGTTTACTTTATTACATTTAAAGAGTTTACTTTATTACACGTTGCTTCTTCGTATTCTTCGGTTTCTGTGGTCCCGAACCGCCTTTTCAACACAGGTTAATAGACTCAACATCCGCGGATTCAACATTCGCGGCATTTTCACGGTCCCGACCCCCCGCGAATGTGGGGGTCCGACTGTACTCTTCTATGGTACGAGAGATGCAAGAACCAGTGCGCCCCAGTTGAGAGGCTCTCACCTTGTGGTGCAGGTGTTCAATGTCATGAAACGAAAACTCTCTATTTCCAGCTATAGAAGCCCCCCTGATGAGAGCTCCCCAATTGGAAGAATCAGAATTAATTTCGACACGTTCCACATTGAGGCAAATAATGGGAAGAACCGTCAACTTCTCTCAGCAACATCCTGACCCTGGAAAGTACGTTGAAGGACGTTTTTCGGTTAATACCGCCGAAATATTTCACAAGGATACAGGCCAGGACACATATTTCCCAGTTCATACGAAAAAAAAACTCAATGCGAGTTAAGACGTTCGAGTTTCAATCTCTCAAGGACAGAGATGCGACAGAGATGCAGAGATCGCGAGAAAGTTAACCATCAATCACTGAGCCTTAAATGTCTCCTTCGCCAGCATCCTACTTTTGTGATGAAAATAAGTGAACACGCCTCCAAGTCCATCTTCCTATGGTGATGAAAATAAATTAACGCAGTTCTAAGTGCATTCACATAATATGAGTGCCACCAACGGTGTAACTCTAACCAACCTAATATGAGTGCCAGCAACGGTGTCACTCTAACCAACCTCTTGAAAAATAACTCTTTATAATTGCACGTCCACTTACTCAATAGAGGTTTCTTGTTGACAAGAAGCACAGATTTGCTCCTCTAAATCAGCCCAAACAGTGGACGAGAATTAGAATTTCAAACATCAAAATTTTGATTATCAGTAAAGTAAAGTAAAAAACCGGGTTGAATTTTCCTCCGACTGCCATTTCTGGCGTAACAGACATCTTCAGCTGTCTTCCACAGGGAAGATCAGAATTGGTTCTGAAGATTTCGCTCATGGCTACCATGGACCTGGTATCCCCACTTTTTTTATGAAAATAAGTGAACACACTTCCAAGTTCATCCTCCTTTGGCGATGAAAATAAATTCATGGACTAGATCCATGATGGCTACTTATTGCCTCGCCACCTCAAGTGGAGAGGGTTCATCAACGGCCCAACCCAAAACCACCTAACTGGCCTTAACTTCGGTAATCTCACGGGACCCAACAGAAAAAGGCTTTGGGACTGGTAGAACAAATTGGAGGAAGAACAGCTCAATTGTAGATGAGTGGTTATTCCTCAACATTGAATGACGAATAAACTGGCCACGAAGTGCTGTACGTCACACATAATACCTACGTTACATGAATACGTAGGTAATATGCATGATACGTCACATGCATATTATGCTCTATTTCCCCCAACGCTCTAATTTGAGCTGTTTTTCCTGCACATCTAATGAAAAAAAACAGTCTTTCCTGCCGTTTTCCTAGAAATTTAGACATTTTTCCTCCTTTTTACTTTTTACTCCTTAACATGTAGCTATTTTTACTGCTGTAAGGTGTACAGTAGTAAACTGCAAGATACGGGAAACACCGGTTGTCAAGTGAAATAGTAAGCGAATTGTATGGTTTACAAAAATAGTAGGACGTAGATGGCAAAACATCGATAAAAAGAAATAATTCACGCTGAAGAAACCATCTCTTTCTTAAATTATACCCATAAATTCGACAAGCTACACCATCCTTCCAAACAATTCTCTTTCACTCCATACTTTTTCTTCTCAGACAGTGCTACTTCGCCAATTCCATCAATATTTATGCATTTTCAGACGTAAAAGACGCCATTTTCGTAGAGAACGAAATGGAACCAATACCATAATGCGTATGATCCTGCATCAATAATAAATCAATCACAATCTTACGCAAGAATTAATGGTCAGACAATCCCAGAAGGAACTCGATGAGCTACCAATAGGTTTTCACTCGCTTGTTTGTTTTTTTCCCCTCGAATAATACTAACATAGCTTGGGATCATTTCCAAAATATGTCAATCACGGAAATGTCACGATTTATCCAGGAAAGTGGAGGTCTCGAGACCTCAACCTGACTCAAACGCCTAAAGCACGTTCAAATTTCTCTCGAAATCCACGTTCAAGCGATGAAAATATACGTACCGAATATTGTGGACCTGTTACATTTTGTCGCTTCATATTATTATAAAATTCGCTAAAACCAGCCTAAACGTGATGCCCACGGTAGAGTTTCCTACCTACCATAGATGAATGGTATTGGTCAGATGACGCTGTTCAATTAGATTAACTAGCATTGGAAGCGAAGAAGTAAAGTGAAAGGGCCGTGGAGTGGACTCCCTCGCTTTCAAATTAATCCAACACTACCAGCATGGCACCAGTCCTGTCACCTTGGAAATAAAAACGGAGAGGTTTCAGGGAGAAAAAGGTCATGATATCGATTCACCCATGCCGGCAGTTGCTGAAACCAAACAGGAAGACGAGCCAGAGGAAAGAATACTAGTAAATTCTTATGAATCCACAACTACTTAACAATAATGAAACTCAATCGATTAAAACTTCTGCAAAGTTGGGTTTTGGTACCTCACATACGTATAGTTAGTTGGCGTAAAAATGTTAGATTACAATATTGAGCTCCCCCATTGATAATTTCCCTATAACAAATTTGATTTTTACCATCATGATGATGGTTTTTTGAGTTCACAAACAGCAACATGATTGTGTTTCTCGCGATTAAGTAAATGATTTCACGCTTTTCCCAAAGACATGGACGAAAATTAAGATTCTGCGCGAAAAGTGCCACAAAATGGTGATGAGCCACGATAACAATTAATAACACCCGCAAAACTTGGTATTTGCAATTTGCAAGTGGATAATGATCCATTCACTTCAGCCCTGCAGCTGCTTGAGCATAATTGGAAACGTTCATCAAGCGAGCGAGTGGGAATTCGCACAATAGCAGACGGTTTCGATATACACTTCTAGCGATTGAAAGATAGTTAGATCAGCGCGCATCGTGAAAAACAAATCGCTTAGCAGATGTTCTTGAAAATCAAACCAAGGCAGCCTCCAATGATGTCGGTTGAAAAACGTGACAGCCAGCGCCCCTCACTAAAGCTGACCAGATGAGAAGGCGAGTGTATCCATCAAAATGCGTCGGTCGTTGACTTTCAAAGGGCACGCAACCACCAAGAGAGCGTCATCAAAGATCCCTGCAGAGCCCGGTTTGACGTAATATACTTCAATGAATCGTCGAGATCGAACAAGACAGACAAAAACGTCTGCCAAGTGGGTGTGGCACAGAGCTTCCTCGTATCCATAACCTGATTGTATAGATGATCCCATGCATAGTAGTTAATCTCAAAACATCAATCTCTAAATACCTCCCACTACCCTCATATGAGCACACGCTTATCTGAACAATCCTGAAAAATTTCGTCGAAATTGGATGAAAAATGTGGAGGTTATGGCTGTTACAAGGAATTCACGTTTGCACATGCGCAGCGGCTACAATCAGACCGGGGTGGTGATTTATCATAGGGGACCGTCTACAAGCCAACCCGCACACTCCCTGAAAATTTCATCGAAATCGGACAATAATGTAACGCCGGTAAGAAGGATTTCATGACAGACACGGAACCAAAATTGTTCAGAAAGCTCTGAAACGTAAAACGCGAGTGGAAATTTCGATTTTGGAGAACATTTTATTTTTCAACCTTGAAAAGTGAAAACAAAGCTTCCACTACCTCGGTAGACTCGGAAACAAAATTTGAATTACCAAGTTACTCGACATAAAGATCACGAAATCACGGAAGTGCCATCGATACAATAAAGATTATTTAGAAATAATAAAATTGTAAACAGTAATTTGATACTGCATTGTTGAGGAAAAGTTCTTATTACTGTAGTGTTATTCAATAATAAGAACTAATTAGTACTACAGTAATACAAATTATCGTCAACAATTCAGTATTTAATTTCGTAAGCCTCAAATTCCTTTTTACAATTTTTTATTATTTCTAAAATATTTCTAATGTATTGATGGCATTTCTATGATTTCGTTCTTTATTCATTGGACGTGGCATTCATTTCACTACATTTGCTGGTATTTTAGGAAATTAAAAACAAAATTTAGGACATTTTCATCTGATGTCATAAGTCGTGCCCTTCAGGGCTCTTTCTACATTTATTCCATATTAGCAATTAACTGTTCTTTATCTGACATTATTTTTCGCATTATACAAAATTTATATAATGTTCCTAGTTACTATTTAATAGTAACTTGGACTTCGGCATTGGGATCCACCGCTATACACAAGTTCTCAACTTATATACTTACCGGTGGGCGCTAATATTACACAGTCACTTTTCTGAGTTGGGTGTATTAGTTTATTCCTTCTTTCGCTTCCGAGTCTACCAAGGTAGCGGAAGCATTGTTTTCACTTTTCGAGGATGAAAAAAAGCTCTCCAAAGTCAAAATTTTCACTCGCGTTTCAGACCTTTCTGAACAATTTTGTTTCCTTGTCTGTCTGTCCGTGTGTCTGTCATGAAATCCTTGTAACGGGCATAACTATACGAAGTTATTGTCCGATTTCTATGAAATTTTCAGGGATTGTGCGGGTTGGTGTGTAGACGGCCCCCTATGAAAATCATCACCCCTTGACTGATAGTAGCCGCTGCGCATGCGCAAAAGTGAATTCCTTGTAACCGCCATTAGTTTCACATTTTTCATCCGATTTCGATGAAATTTTAAGGGATCATGCGAATTAGGTTGTAGACGGTTTTCTTTGAAAATCAACACCCCGGACTGATTGTAGATGCGCATGCGTGAACGTGAATTAATTGTAACAGCTATAACTTCCACATTTTCAGGGATTGCGCGGATTAGGTTGTAGATGGTCCCCAATGAAAATCAAGGCCTTAAAATTGACAGTAGACTCTGCGCATGCGCAAACGTAAAATCCTTGTAACAGCGATAAACTTACATTTTTCATCGGAATTTGATGAAATTTTCCAGGATTGTTCAGCTTGGCGTGTAGATGGTCCCCTTTGAAATCAACTTCCCCAGACTTATAGTAGTTGCTGCGCATGCGCAAACGTGAATTCCTTTGTAACAGCCATAACTTTCTACATTTTCAATCCGATTTCGACGAAATTTCTCAGAATTGTTCAGATTAGCGAGAAGATGGTCCCATATGAGGGTAGTGCAAGGTACTTGGAGATTGATGTGATTAACAACTATGCATGGAATCATCTATACAATCGGTTATGGATACGAGGAAGCTATGTGCCACACCCACTTGGCAAACGTTTTTTGTATAATTTTATGGAAAAAAACCATATTGTTTGTTCATTTTTTGTTTTTTGTAGAATTTTGCCCGTATACAAGGTCATGCCTCTCTCTCTGATAGATAAATCAACTGACACGGAACTAAAATTGTTCAGAATGCTCTAAAACGCAAAATGCGAGTGAAATTTGACGAACTCAAAGTTATTAATCCGCTGTCATGATACAAAGCTCGGGGAGTAATGAAACTGAACCAGGATTTCCTAGTCAATATTGAACTAAAACCAATTTAAAGTCAACGTAACGGAGCAACAAACGTTGTTTCACGTATGAGGGCATAGATGAAATGTTCCTTCAATTCCGTTTCCTAGAAAGGAGACAGGGGAGGGGGGAGTAGGGAAAGAAGAAATAATAAAAACGCTAATCAAAGGATCTTCATCGGAAACAATAAACCGAAAATATGAATCGATTAATTCGCTGACTGCAAACGGCACAAAATCATTACACAAGATAATTCCAAGCAGTCCACGTTCATAATCAGAACTTTCGGATTACGAATTTTTATCGTATAAGTATTATCTTTACGTAGCGATGAGCAAGAGGAAAGTTTGGAAAGCTTGATCTATAATCCTGCCACTGATTGGTAGATACATAAATTATTTGAACGCGTTTCAATTGGAGTATTATTAAGAAGGAGGAAACCTTACAGGAAAAATAAAAGAAGTTTCGGCCAAGTACACCGAGAAAACGAAGCCTGCTTCGACCCATAGCTTCCGAGTCCACAAAGTAAGCAACGTACTCAATTTGGCATGGTGAACAAATTTCTCCCAAAATTCCAACTCTTTCTTAGTTTAAGACCTTTCTGAATAGTTTCGGCACCGTGTCTTACAATCCTCAAATAGGTGAAACCAGTACTAACTTATAGAACGAATTCGATGAAAACCAACGGAATTGTGCGGGTAAGGACGGTCCCTAGTGAATTTCATCTCAACTGTTCAATCGGTTAGTCTCTGCAGATGCGAAAACGTACCTAATATCCTCCAAGAAGAATTTCTCAATAATTCAGTCCGATTTACCTAGACTTCTTTCCGAATGAAGTTGAATTAGAATGAGTCTCAACTCCGATACGTGGAAATGAATCTTTCTTCATCAATTAAGTTTCCATCAAGACTTTCGTTATAATGGGTGAAGAACGGGTATCGATATTTCAGCTAACTTTTCAAAACAAAGACATTTCTATGTTGCGAATTGTGGTTGAAAAGACCATGTTTGACGATAATAATGTCGTCTAGTTTAGATATTAGTAATCGCGAGGGGAAATTGTAATTAAAAGAGAAATGTTTCTGTCGAGAGACAAAAATCCTTGGAACATTATTGATTGATCAGACAACGCACTCACATCCAGACTCGCTCTCGTATCCGTTCTGACAGCTCTTCGACGTCGCAACATTTTATCAGCTGAAATTCGCATCAATGACGAAACCACTCCAACTGGGTCACTCCGGATCCGGAAGTTATTAAGGGGTCCACTCCTCACAATGCTGATGACGGACGTCTGATAGACGATCACCTTGCATTCCAACAACTCTATGATACACTCCAGGGAAGACTAATTGCGAATCCTGTTACATCATATTGCTTATTACATTTACGAGATATTTCAACTATTAATTTCATCTATTCGAGGGGATTGGTATGACAACACACTGAATACAACATGGACAAATAAAATTAAATGGTATATTGACAATGATTGAATGTGATACCCTATAATAGTAAGTACCTACAATGAATTTCCTGATATAAAAGTGGTTTTATAGAACTTTTCAGATACTGTGCCACACCTAACCAGGAACTTGCTGATCACATTGAGACCACCCTCATTAAAATCAGCCAAGCCGATCGAACATAATGTTTACGAAGAATATTTACAAAACGAAGATGGTCATCGGAATCGGACTCATGACATTCTCGAACAAGTATCCATTGAGGTGTGTCATTCGAGGACTAAGCAAAGAGGTTGTCAAGGAAATCATGGCAACCCCCGTTGAAACCCCGCAGAGGTGACCAGCCAGCGTGTTTTATGAATAGCCCGCGGACCCAATCGATTGCAACTCAGAGACGGAAATACTTTTCAAGTACAAACCGCATAACATACCCTAAATCGTACTCCACCTTAGTAAATAATAGGATAGTTCGTAAATTTTATACTTTAAAAAAAATGTATGAAAATGGACTATAGAAAATGGTGTGGAATCGAAAAAACGTAACGTCATTCATTATTCAAAGACGTCTGAAAATTCAGACTTTGAAATGAACGAAGAAAAAACTTGAAAATCGGTGAATCGAATGAGACCAGCTGCGGCTTATTTCTAAGCTATCATATCAACATATTCCAGCCAATGACTACGCGACTTCGCCAAATAGGTAATTCAGATCAGTTTGTCAATTTTCAAAAGAATGTATTCCTCAATCTTTCAATTTTCTCCAAATGTAGAAAAAGATTACTGCAAATCCAATAATAAGAGTTTTTTTGTACATAATAACTGACATTCGTTGTAATGGTAGGAATTTTTTGAGAACAAAAGAGTAGATGAAAAAACATAATAATTTTGACATTTATAAGTCTATGAAAATAAATGGGTTCCGTTCTCAGAAACTAATTTCTTCCTTGATGGGAAAACAACAGATCATGGATATGTCTAGGTATTATTTTTCCCACAACAAGCATAATCAGGGAAATTATTTTTAATAAATAGGAAATTATATATTTTTTGTTGGACGTGACAATTTGAAATCACTGCTGAGGCTTGGTTTAAACCCCAAAGTAAGACACACACCTATCTTCTTAGTTTTTCTCGTTTTTTTTTTTTTTTCAAATTTCCGATTCTTGTTTTGTTCTTTAAAAATTGAGGATGGCAAGAATAACCGATTCCACGAGACATTCACATAAATGATGGATTCTCCAGTACGGTACAGTAAACGCAAACAATCATTCTTGAGTGGGCTTCAGAGAGCACATTCCTCACGATCTACACACAGATCGTTGGTGTGTATATCCTAGGGGCACTGTAGTACCGGATAGTGTAGGTCAAAGGTGGCGAAGGTGATGATCGACGGTCAGAGGTAATTGGGAGGGAAAATTGACAAACGCGTGACCTACAGGACCCCAAGGACTTGAGGAGGGGAGGGTGCAAATGGAAACTGGTGTGGGGAATTCGTTTAATCAACGAGAACTGCGGAAAGGGCTTCCGAATAAATTAGCTCCAAGTTTGAAGCACGATGGAGAGCCCTAGCTATTTTGAAATCTCCCATCCCGGGAAACATGAATCACGTTTGGGCATCAACGAAATCTTGAGATACTTTACAGACAACATTAGTGCTTTCTCTCCTGAGTCGTAACAATCGAACATTAAAGTTAGAAACCTCCGCAATAGTAGCCCAGAGACCCAGGGAGCCCAAATTCAGGGCATATAATGTGAAGTCATCATTGGCACAACTGGTAGCCCATCAAGGTAGCAACAACATGGCATGGTATCATGGAGAACGATACAAAAAATGATCATACCTAGTCAACCTGATTTTCAAGCAACAAAGCATTATACAATTTTACTTAACATTTCGCGTTCATTAAGAACAGTTGCCGTCATAATTTTTCATATCACAAGAACATTTGGTGTCACAATTTTTTTCAAAATCTATTTTCAACAATTTTAGTAAATGTTTCTTATTTAGGTGCAGCATAGATGCTGACCTAAAGCTTATTTTTTCCACCGCAATCACGAGGATTTTGAAGAACATTGAAGATTGAAAAAATGATGGAAAAAATGAAACGAATAAAATCACTCGCGATGAGATTGTGGAAAACCATTTTAATAAAAACGGAGTTGAGTAGAACGTTGTTTATTTCCACGAAAATAATTATAAATAGATAGTTAAATCGATTTCGACTGTTAGGTCATCATCAGTAACAAACAATAACTGAAGGTACATCACAAAGAGCATAGCTTATATAGTTACGAGTGAAAGGGAACTTGAATCCCATATGTCGAGAAATTGAAAGTCATACCCAATCAGATAAGTGAAAGGAGAATCCTATTGGCTCAGAGAAGTGAAGGGACCTGGGAGGATCATCAAATGCAAATCAAGGCAGACAAAGTGAAAGGGAGCTCAAACATTGGTGAGTGTAACATTGTGAAGGGGAGACCAAGCTATTGTAGGAAGGAACCTATCAACGGTGAAACATGTTGAGGGACCACCTCATTCAGACATTTACCAGACCTATCACTCTTAAGAATCTCGAACTTTTCAAGCACATCCAACATACCTCCCTTCGGGCAAAAATGAGGAAATTCTATGTACCGTCCGTTTGTTAGATCAAAACTGAAGTTATGATTGGATTCTCTTAGGTGATTCTGCTTTTGCGAATACAATAGCTTATAATACAATCCTACAATAGCTTGGTCTCCCCTTCACAATGTTACCCTCACCAATGTTTGAGCTCCCTTTCACTTTGTCTGCCTTGATTTGCATTTGATGATCCTCCCAGGTCCCTTCACTTCTCTGAGCCAATAGGATTCTCCTTTCACTTATCTGATTGGGTATGACTTTCACTTGTGACTATATAAGCTATGCTCTTTGTGTTGTACCTTCAGTTATTGTTTGTTACTGATGATGACCTAACCGTCGAAATAGATTCAACTTGTAACTCATTATTTTCGTGGAAATAGACAACGTTCTACTCATCTCCGTTTTTATGGAAAAAATGAAGGTAAAAAATGGTCTTCTCTATTAGGTTTACAAACGTGCATTTCTACTGTCACCCAAGATACTAGATAGGATTATTCATCTGTACTATCGAACATTAGTACAGAAACGAGATATGACGATAAATTACCAGGAAGTGTTGAATGCAGTCAAATAATGAGGTGAGATCGTGCATTTAGGCACGTACGTATTAAGTATAAATCACAGACCGAGTGATAGTCTCTCACACTCGCAAAGCTCTCCAGCGCACTTGATGAACAAACAAGAAGCATAAAGTAATCCTAATATGATATAAAAAGAACTGCAATGTTAACCGTGACACAATATTACCCACACACAACCCAGGGTTCAACGTTGCTGGGTCTGAACAAGGTGGGGAATCAATGGAGGAAGGTTACACTGCGATTGGAGGTTGCCTCCCAAAAACAACCCTGCGTTATATTCCGAAAATTGGATTTCATCCCGAAATCCGTATCGTGCATTGCCTCGGATTATTGAAAACGAAGAGCGGAAACTACAAATATCAAGCGAGACGTTTCTTTCGCATTGAAGCAAGACCGACCAAGACTGCAGAGCGATCGATTGGCTGAAGAATTCGATTAAGGTCGAAGAAGATAATATGGCGTTCTTATATTTATGTGAAGCAGTGATCTAGTAGGTAGGTACTGATACGAGAACACAGAGCAGATTTAGTGAAAATGTGGTTTCGAAGACTCATCACGTTTTCATGCACCACTGATATAACGAATGAAGCAATCATGCTAGATAAATTATTTCGTAAATTATCTACAGATGTGTAGGTATGCTAGAGAAAGAAATTATCAAACACGAATGTAAGACTAAATAAGAATGGAATGATCGGTGGAAATACGGTTATATCGAGGAATAAGGTGGGAAAATACGGAGGGATTGCTGATCCCTCTCTCACTCGCTTGAAAACTACATTGAACACAGGTATGACGTATCGTATGTCGGAAGTGGTACTACGGAATCACCATTGGCAGACTTCCATTACGTACAGAAGTGCTATTGTTGAAGGTGGGTCATGCCGATAAGACGGGCAGAGTTCTGAGGACGTCCGGAACAGCACTGGACAGGAGGGCACGGACCAGAAAGAGGAGGCAGAGCGCTCTGGTGACGGAGGAAGGAACCGCCGTATTGACTCCTTTGGGTCGCGACTCGGGAGTTTCGCCCCTCCCGTTGGCGATCCGGACGGAGGACCACCTAAACCCGTTAGCTGGAATGACTAACATAACCCACTTCGATGGGGAATGAGAAGAGAAGGAAAGGTCTTCCCGCTCTTTATTCATTGGTGCTGTGAAGACCTAAGGAAAACAAAGGGAATCCGTGGGGGCCAAGGTTTCGCTTGGATGGCCGTGAAGCTCACGCAGAAAGTAGGTAGGATTATGATTGCGATGCTTTTGGAATTCATTGCAGCGAAAATCAGCCAGAAGACAAGTAAGTTTTCCACCCAAGCAGACTGCAATTGTAATCAAATGGACATCACGTACACTTCACACAACAAAAAATATATATCAAACTAGACCTAAACGATAATTTGCCCTCCTGTATTTCCATAAACAGACCTACGAAAGCCACATAGCAGTTCTATCGACAACTCATCAAGGAATCAAGAAAGGAGCACCAACAGTCCCTGTCTGGAGAGAGGTGCAAAACCTCAGTTTGTTTCCTCCTCCAAACAAGCAGTTCCGGTCAGCGTGTGGAAATAAATCCAAAAAGTACTTCTCCACAATTTTGCACTTAGGAACAGACCAACTTCCAAGTAACCAATACCACCACAGAATTTGATTGTTGTGCACCAATAAATGAACCCGTTTTTTTTTAAAGGGGTTATGTGTCATTTGTGAAACTTTCGGGAAAACGCAAAAAACTGTCCCAAGTCGTCAAAACGATCAAAACAGAAATATTCCAATACAGTTAAATAGGTACTCTACAATCCTCCAGAATTTTTCAGATTTTTTCAGCAAGGGGAAGTGTATCAAATTGCAATTTGAAATGCTCTCACATAGCCCCTTTAAAAAAAATCGATTTTTCAGGACTGAAATCATTTAAATAAACAGCTTTATTCATTGAATGAAACATATTTTGATGAAAATATGTACATAAAACATCATAACATAAAGGATGTGTATGATCAGTTTATTCAAAATTAAAATCCAGTCAACCAAAATCAAAATTTCCACTCGCGTTTTAAGTTTCAGACCTTCCTGAACAATTTTGGTTCCTTGTTTGTCTGTCTGTCTGTCATGAAATCCTATCCACAGCCATAACTTCTACATTTCTCATCCGATTTTGATGAAATTTTCAGGGATTGTGCGGGTGGGGGTGCAGATGTCCCTATGAAAATCATTACCCCCGGACTGATAGTAGCCGCTGCTCATGCGCAAACGTGAAATCCTTGCCACGGCCATAACTTCTATATTTCCCATCTGATTTGGATAAAATTTGCAGGAATTATGCGAGTTGTGATGATGATGGTCCCCTTTGAAAATCATGGGCCCCAAATTGAAAGTATCTTATGCGCATGCGCAAACGTGAAATCCTTGTAACAGCCATAACTTCTACATTTTGCAACAATATTCAGATATTGTGCGGGTTGACTTGTAGATGGTCCCCTATGAGGGTAGTGGAAGGTACTTAGAGATTGATGTTTTGGAGTAACTACAATGCATCTGGTCATCTATATAGTCGGGTTATGGATACGAGGAAGCTACGTGCCACTCCCACTTTGAATTGTTGTCTTAGTTAGGGCGAGGTGGAGATTCAAAAGGAAGTGATTTCGGTTAATTATTTTCAATAACAAAGCTTAGGAGTCGACCAAGAAACAAAAATTAACCCCCTCCCTTCACCGACATATTAATTATTATAAACCAACTTGACAGTTTATTATTTGAGTCTCGAAACTCCTCGTCGACCACATAGCGACTGAGTTAAGTTCTGTTTTGAACTATGTGGCTCACATAGCCCCTTTCAAAAGACATCGGAAATTTCAGCCTGTTTTTTTCTATGGGAAGCGTCAATGATACGAGGTTCCTTTTAATCGCAATCGATGCAACCAGGTTTGGAGACCCAGAAAAAAAAAGTGAAAATGGCCGAAAATGTCACGTAGCCCCTTTAAAAAAAACGGGTTCAAATGTGCAAATTGTCCTGGTATACCGGAGACAGAGGAACACGTAGAGCTTACATGTCTACGCTATGCTCTCACTTGAATAAGGCTCTAGGAAGGCCCTAACAGGAGTAAAGTAGAGAAGCCCTTCAACCTGGACACAATGCCAGCCACAAATGAAACAATGGTTTATGATATAATTAAAATTGTCGAAGACAGTGACCGATTCAGTAAGTGAACATAGGTGCAACTTTAATTTTTAATACATGAATATTTTAATTATGAGTTATATTTACAACATTTGTCTGTATGTAAAACTTAACAAAGCCAATAAAACTTGAATCACGCTCAACCCTCTCTCAACGTCACAAACAGTGATTATCCGATATTTGAAGGGCTCTTTCATACTTGGCGTTCTAGTTATTCAAATTTAGCCAAAAATCTTTCCTTTTATGAAGTTACTTAACGAGCGAAATACGTGTAGAGAGTTGACCTGAGAACGAGAGAAATAGCAGAATCATGGACTAACAAGAATCAGAACTTGGGAAAATCAGAGTCCACAACTAAACGAAAATAGGGACCGAGCTGCAATTTAAATTTGAGTACAATCAGACAACTAAACAACACTCGAGACGATTCTGAAGGCGAAGTTTTTTACAGTAGAAAGTTCATATTAGGAGGTGATCCGCGCAATTAGATAGTATTGAAATATAAACAGGGACATGATTTACCTTAAAGAGCAAGAAAATAAACAAGAAACAATGTCTTCAAGTCATTATGAGGGATTTAAACAAAATCGTTGCGTAATTACTTTTCATGACAAATTAACAAGAACCAATCTCTTTGAAATTACGAGCAATTGATGAGGAGTTGACAACACAGATTGAAGGGACGTTGACGTTGTTACTACAAAGTACCATGTTAATCTTGAAATGAGCCATTCCCTCTTATTAATTAGGAAACCTTCCTGCAATACAAGGGGAGGCAAGCTTTAGTTTACAGCTCGAAAGAGCTCAACTATCACTTCAAAGGCAAAAGCCTACGAAGTTCAAAGCAGAAAATCTACAGTTTCCACCCCAATACTCTTGTCCGAGGACGTGACCAAGGAAACATAACTGAGCCCTGTTGGACGAAGAAGAGTTTCGCGGAGAAAAACAAAGATAATTCAGCTTGTTTACAGAAATAATAATGACCTAATCCAGAAACAACAAAAACAAATGATATATTTCTGCCAAAAGGACGGATTAAAAATATATCACTCGTTGGTGCAATTCGACGATACAGGTCAAGTGTGTCAAATTCATTTCTATCAATTCCACCTAAAATTGTAATCAGAGTTCATATTGATTCGGTTGGCAGACATCCAACGCGGCGAGTAGCGGAAGATTACGTGTTGCAGATTACACGTAAGAATCAGAACTGTGACGAAGACTTTTCAACCAAGTTAGTTGGTGGAGCGAACCGCGAATAGAAGGGTTAGATCACAACGGCTGGGCCTAACCTGAGCGAATAACCTGGAAACAGCAAGTCGCATGAAAGAGCCGCGCAGCCTTACAACCTCACCAGAGAGTATGAGTAGGCGGAGGCGGAATAGAAGAGGGGAGAGAGAATGACTGAGAAGTTCCTTACAAGCCATCGGTTTTTAAACGAATTCAACAAGACTATAGTTCAAGCCAAACGAGAAAAGTATCAGTCAATGAGAAAGTTCCACCAGTCTCAGACCTCCCAAACTCTCATTTCCCACAAACATGAATTCCAGACTTGCAAAGTATGCATTACTATGCAGAGTGTCTCAGAATTAATGATCCAACCTTCAGGGATCGATTTTACAAGGTATTTAAAACAACTGTCTCCTAGCAATTTTGTTTATACCCATTGTGTTTCTCCTTTTTTTTAAATTCCAAGATTTATTTCATATTTTAGACCTTACGTCATTAAAACTGCCATAACTCCCGTTATTTACCGAGTGAATTCAAATATGAGGATATCGCAGGAAAGAGCGTTAAATTTTCAAACTACGTGGAGCCAAACCAAGAACTTTTAGAAATCAAAATTTAAAAAAAAATCAAGTCTAACAGCAAAGTTTAAAATTTTTTCGAAATTTGATATTTTTCCATCGAAGACTCTGAATCTGTCCATTTCGAAGAGCCCTCTTCAGAAGAAAAAAATAAGCCCAAATTGTCACCTTTCCAATGATCCATCATTACTTAGGTTTACCTACTATGAAATTTGAGGACGAAAACGGTGTTTGAATGCAACGTGTTTTCAGCAACAATTGAGGGTTTTTCACAATTTCAAAATAAAAGCATAGAAAGCATTTTAGAAGCATTTTAAGCAGGATAAAAAAATACCTTTGTATAAAATTCTAAGAGGGAAAAGTTGTTGCAAATTAGTTGTAGAATCGATTTCTGAAGTAATGCTGATTGGATTTCCCTGTATATCAGTTCACCAATAACCCTTGAATCGTACGAGTATTTGACGGGTGAACTTTACAGACAAACAAAAGCCGTTGCGTAATAATTTACAGCGGTTTTTCTCTCCTTAGAAGTAATTGTCAACCAAAACCTTCGGGGCACAACTTAACCCCAAATAGATCCCATAAACTAAATTTTATCAAAATCGGTCGGAAAATTTCAGTATCAAATCTCGTCAGACGATCCAAGTTAGGATTCAGTTCCTAAAATTAGGATAAATGCCTTGCCATTATACGTAGGTTCGTTATATCATTTAGGGCCGGTTCATCAGTCACATTTTACCCCCCGGTAAAGCAGATTTATCCAACGGCCATCGGGTAACTCAATCGTACGCGTTTATCAGTCCCCAGATAGCCGTTCCCCGTAGTTTAAAGTTAACTGGTCGTCCGAGGACCGGATAAAAAGATCCGTGGCTTTTTTAACCTCAAAGAGTCAGTTCTCGTGTTTTTGTTTCCCAGAACGTTCGTTTTTGCAAATTGCGTAGTTGATTGTTTTTGAATTATGCTACAATCGAAAATGGATGAGTGGGGCTATTTTTCAGACAGCAGCGACGAAGATGTTGCTACAGTCGAATTCCTGCAGTGGGAAAGAAGACCCTACATGGTGAATGCGGATTGACCATTTGGAGAAGTGGGACGATTGCGATTTTTTGATGAGATTTCGATTGGATAAAAGAATAAAAAACCATTTTGGTGTCTGTCGGCGACTTTTGTGGCGTCAGTAAAAGCTCTGCCTGTAAAATTGTCAAGCAGGTGTCCCTGGGAACTGCCAGACTATCCGCCCAATTTATCAAAATGCCAGCAACCGAGGGAGAATTAATTCAATCTTGGATGGATTTTTATTGAAAAAAAAAGCCAGGTTTCCTGGAGCTGTAGGTGCTATGGACTGCACGCATGTGAAAATTCAGTCGCCAGGAGGGCCACGACGAAAATTTTCGAAATTCATAGAAAAAGGTACTTCCCTATTAACGTACAAACTATTTCGTCTGCAAATTTGAAAATTCTGGACATAGTAGCAGGGTGGACGGGATCTTGTCGTGACCAGATAATTTTCAACAAAAAACAATAGGTAATGCCGTGCCAAGAAGGCAATAGGTACCGAAATCGAGAAAGGAAAACCAAAACAAAGCACATTGCTTCTTCCTCTTCTAATTCCTTCTTTTTTCTGACGCAAAAAACACTGCGAAAACGATTTTTTTACGTGGAGGAAGCTGAATTTTATTGTAAGCTTTCCACAGCCATCTTGATAAGCTGGGTAAATAATCGATTATTCGGCCTAACTGCCAGTTAATAGTTACCAGCCAGTTAATAGTTACCAGTGGGTCAATTTCGCATTGAGAAACAGCACCTTTATAGTATCCATAATAATTATGGATAAATTATTTATCCCATCGTTAAAGGAGGGATACGTAAACCTCCGTTAACTTTGGTGACTGATAAATAGACCCTTAGGTACGCAAATATGATAAACAGGATTCTGATACTAAATCATAACAGGATTTATTAATAATAGCCAACTATACAACTTTTCTGAAGTAACCATTAAAATTTCAAAAATTTTGAAATTTGCACTATTCAAACGTCACTATAGGCTGTCAGACGGCGACAATCTTGATGACCTAAACTTTGGGGACAATGCCTACGAATTTAGGTGGTCCTTGCTTTTCCTTCATATTGGTAGCAAATTTTCCCTCGGCTCCCGGAGCCGAAGCTGCTGAAGCTGCTGCTCTTGCGGCAGCAGTTGCCTTCATTTCGTCAACTTGAGCCATTTTTCGAGATCAACAATGAACTTCAACACAAGGTGGATTGACCACATCACAAACATTTTTACTCAGGTCTTATACTGTTACAGGACAAAGTACCGACCTGATGCACGATGAATATTCCCAAGTCATGAATATTGTTACCTAAAAACGAAGTGTGCACACTGCACAGCCCGAGATTAGCGATTCATGCCAATTTAGCGACATAGCGAGCCGGCTGGCTGAATTATTCTCGACGTCCGTGCGATCAATCGATCAATACAATCGTGACGTAAATGTACACTCGATCTAACCCTCGTTCCTATGCTGTAGAATCCCCTAACAACAAATAATATCAAGTGGGAGGATGAAAGGGGTTCTTGAGTGGTGGTCAAATCAAAAACTTCCTGTCTCGTTCAAGTTAAGCTTAATTTGTTGGGTATCATCGTATATAGATGTGGAAAGGTGATACAACTTATACATGAGACAGACCCAGAAAGAGGTTTAAACATTAGCGCAGGTATGATGTGGTAATTTGTGGTCTAAATCATAACAGTTTGGCAAATCGAATGAAACTATCGCTTAAACTGAATGGCATCGTTATTCTGAAATACACACCAAGAAAGAGATGCTGAGACTTACCTTGGAATTGGAAACATGATCGGCTGGGAGAGATTCGGGAACAGTTTGAAGGGTAGTCCTCATGCTGGATGACATCTCTGCACGTACACCCGCCGGTTGGTTCTCGTGGAGCGCCGTTTTGAAACCTCTTCGGACACTCGAGCAAACGCGCTATTTCACCACCGAACACCGCCCCTGACCCTCTACCATTGGATCATACCTGAAAAACAACAAAATTTTGTCAATCATGGTTTTTTAGTTGGTCGAATGAGAATATTATTCGTAAGAATGGCACACACTTAAGACTGTTAACCCTCAAGGATCGATTCTACAAACTAATTTCCAACAATAAATTCCTCATTGTAACTTCTTTCTAAACATCACTAAAATGGCCATAATTCCCTCAATTTACAACGTAAACTTAAAAATAGACATCGTCGAAAAGAGCATTATATTTCCCCATCTCCCAAAAGGTAAAAGGAATTTTTTTTTTATCGAGTAGGCGAAAACACGACAAGAAGACAGCATCATTTCTCAGTTTTGGTTTATTATTTTCAATAATGAACCATTGGAATCGAGCAAAAAAATTACCCCCCAGGAGGAGCTCTGTAGGGCAAATCGTTCGCTGCCTACGAGCACTTAGGCCATTTTTTCGCCACGTGACCAACTGTAAAATAATCCAAATATCGAAGGAAGATGGGAAATTTAACGCTCTTTACAACAATATGTCTATTTTTAAGATAACATTGTAAATTAATGGAGTTTATGGACATTTTAGTGATGTAAGATCAAAAACACGGAGAAAAACTTGCAAAAAGTGAATCTCCAAAAAAAGAACAAGGGTTTTACAAGAAATTGCAAAGAGGGAGGTTTTGTGGAAATTAGTAACTAACTGTTATAGAATCGGCAACAACGCAATATGTTGAAAAACAAGACTATGAACAATCATTAGCGATTCACGTCCCTGTTACTTTATTATTTGTAGTCCTAATAGGAAGCGAACGATTGGGCCCACTGAGCTCTGGATGGTTTCATTCGATTCTATTTTAAATTTATGAAAAAACAGTAGGTACTTTTACCTTGAACGTTTTTATTCGATTTTCGGATATTACGCACCTTGAAAACCAACACAGAAAATTTAGAGGAGGGGATAACTTATTTCTTCAAAATCAAAATGCGCTTACTGCTAACTACATAAAGTAAATAAAATTGCTGCAAATACGTGTTTACAGGACAAACAAGTCCAGCCTCCTATGGAGGTCTGCCCAGTTTTGAGCTTCCTTGATATCATTCAACTTCAGGGGGTAAGATAACGAATAATAGCGGGACAGATTACATGGATCGTGTCTTTCGAACAGTTCATTTAGCTATAAGTTTCGAAGCAACACGCTTTCGTCATCTATCTGGGGTAATTGAGCTCGAATGAAGTACAAATCATAAGTTTTGGTCCTGTTCCTCAAACGAAATTGAAACTTCGCTTTCCTTCAAATTACAAAATTTTCTCTGGAAAATCTGGAGTTCCACAATTTTTTTGATCTTGTTCTACACAAAAATCACAAAAAATCAGCATCAACACCATTCCTGGCAGCTTAATCGGCTGACTTGGTTTTAGTAGTTCGCTATAGAACATTCATTAGTAAGAACTTCTGAGTTCGAATGAAAAACACAGATCCTTCTGTTCTGCAGGGATAGCTAAATTTGCTCCTGGTAGCCCCGAGAAACTGAAATTGCACAGGAAGCCTGAGACTGCAGAGTTTGAATTGAAAAACTGACCAGCTGAGAAAGTTTTTCCGCGATCGCAAAGAAACTAACGTGGATTATGATTTTTTTAATCAACATTATAATCTATCGATAGCCCGGTGGTATGGCGGTTTCTGAAGTGGCAAGCTCTAGCATGGATGGTTCCAAATCAATTCCACAAAAGAACATCAAGACGGAAACTGACCATCGCGAGCTGAGCATTCTATCTATACACCATTTCAGATTCGAGGCCACTTCGAAACCATCCTCTACCTCACGATAGACGCCCAGAAAACCGTGCCAAGTACAACATCGCAAATCAGCTCAAGTTGAGAGCGGAGCCGAAATAAAATCTTCCCAGCTGTGGAGCAGCCATAAAGGAAGTCAAGGTTGGTTCCACAATAACACCGTGATATTGAAAGTGAATTCCCGGTTTATACGTACAACAAAAAACTTTGCAAATTATTACACAACGGCTTCATCCGACCCTTCTAAGGACCATAGGAAGGTGGTGGGGGTCCTCATAGACAAACTCACAGAGATACTAACGTCACACTTAGAAGTGACGTGGGTGTGTTAGTATTCTGATAAATTTCACAATAATTGCTAATTTAATAATAGTTGATCGTCTGGGTGGTTTGATTCGTATCTAGAAATTGAACACTATCCCAAAGAGCATGAACATTCACTAATTAGATAATAAATAAATTATTCTCATTAGTCGATCGGTTGGACCCACAGAGCTCTGGGTAGTGTCATTAAATTCTTTAAAATCGTATCTAATTTAAATTAATGGAAAAACTATACCTATACATCGAAAGTTTTCGAGCTAGGGTGTTCAGAAAATGTTTTCCATCACTTTTCACCACTAAGAAGTAACCAAAATTTTTGGTGTACAACTAGACCCCAAATGGAGCGAATATACCAAATTTCGTAAAAATCGGTCCATGGGAAGTGGGCAAAGTGCAGCGTGCGACGTACGAAGTACGGACGGAAAACTTTTTATTCGATTTTTGGATTCTATTTACCTTGAAACGTAGGTAAACCATTAACTTTTGAAGGAGGGCTACAATTTTGGTTTCTTGTTAGATCAGGCAAGAACAGTCATTTTTGAACCAAAATCGTACTCCATCCTTATGGAGCATTCTGAACTCGGAACTGAGCTGCCCGACGAGAGGCTCTTTAGGCTCCCTAATCATTGCCATCTCAATTAAGATGAAGGTGCAAACACTAACAAACACGAAAAACTTGATTTCGCCCAACTTTTATTTCTCACGATGTTGATCGAGCGAAGGGGAAAGTACGAAGTTGGTTCTAGAATGCTTGCAGATGAATTTCATAGCAAGCCATGAAGCCAAGTAGGAGCCATGGGGCACAGCACATATACGGCTGAATATTATTATGAAAAATCTCAACATATGAGAGAGAATTATCAAAAAACTTGATGTCAACGATGACAACTTGATCGTGAAGCTCATATTCTGCTAATGTTCTTGCTCAAATCAATCGTTTTCGCAACAATAGATTATACTATTCTTCTGTTTTTCTTAGTATTGAATTGATACTGCCCATCCAACTTGGCAGACGATTTGTATAGAAACTAGGAAAGCTTTTCGGCAAAACAACCAAATTTCGATCCTCCAAAATCAAAATTTCCATTTAGCGTTTCGGAGATTTTTCAACTGAATTGGTTCCTTGTCTCTCAGTCGCTCAGAGGCAAAAACCAGTTTTCCGAGTTTAAATATTGGAAACTACTTTCCAAAAAATAATGAAATTTTCAGGAAACGCACTGGTTAGTAACGGACGGTTCCCTTTGAAGTTCATCGCTATCAAGGCTACGTGTCCCCGACATTATAAATATTTTTTTCTTCGCTAGATGGCAGCTTTTCGAGGGGAAAAACATTGCTTCTCGTTTGACAACAAAACAGAACATTTAAGAACTTTGTGCTCAGTCTTATTAGGAAAGCCATTAAAATTCCAAACAATTATTTCATAATTTTGTTTCAGAGGCTACCAAGAGAGCGGAAGCATTGTTTTCACTTTTCAAGGTTGAGAAAAAAAGTTAATCAAAATTACCACTCGCGTTTTACGTTTTAGACCTTCCTGAATAATTTTGGTTTCGTGTCCGTCTGTCATGAAATCCTAGTAACTGGCAAAACTATACAGGCAAAGTTATTGTCCGAATTCAACAACATTAAAATTTAATGTTCAACATTTAATGTTGAATCGAAAATTTTTCTATTGTACGGGTTGGAGTGTAGATGGTCCTCAATGAAAATAATCGCCCCCGGGATTGTTAGTAGACTCTGTACGCGGGCCAACGTAAAAACCTTGTAACAGTCATAACTTCTAAATTTTTCACATAATTTTGATGAAATTTTAATGGCAGTCAAAATCATGGTCATCATGGTCATGGTCATTTTAATGGTGTCTCAATCAGTCGCCGATCGTTCCTCGTTCCGGGTTAGTATTTCCCTAGATTACCGGCTTTAAAAGTTGTACCTAAATTTGATGTATTCAAGGATTTTTGAAAACCAAACAGAATAAACGGTTTTCCCTATTTTGATGATTCTAGCGGCAATATTTTAGCTTTTCAATTCCCTAGACTGCTGCACTAATGCATTTCGAAAATCCTTGAAAATATCAAATTTAGGTACAACTTTTAAACTTTTAGCGCACTTTTAACTAGGAAAATACTAACCCGGAACGAAGAACGAACGGCGACCGACTGAGACCCCTTAAAATAAAAATCACAGTATTTGCCATCACTGTGGCTAATTATTATTCATGAGCCCAGCCCCAAACAACCTTCTAATTTCGAGCTAAATCAAGCTATTACGACGTGAGATATTGATCTTCAAGTTTTTAACGATATTCGTGTCTCCTGCAGTAGTAGGTACTTATAACTGGTATCAGTCTACAATAATATCAATACCTTAAAGCACAAAGGCGCTATGTCCATCCATCTTCCTGATTTTGGTTTATTATTTTCAATAATAAACCTTTGGAATCGACCAAGAAAAACATTTTTCTAACACCCCTTCAAAATTTGATGGTTTACGTTTCAAGGTACGTAGAATCCATAAATCTAATAAAAATTTGGCCGTCCGTCCCCAGAAGATTTTGGTTGATGTAGGTCAGTTCCAAGGGTTCAAAAATGAATTATGAAAACGCCCTAACTCCAAAAATTTTGATATAAAGGTATTGTTTTTCCTTCGATTTAAGATTCTATAGAATTTTTTGAGACCACGCGGAGCTCTGAAGGACAAACCGTTCGCTCCCTACGAGAATTTAAGGGTCAGACGTACGATAAATCAGAAACACGAGTGTGAATCGCAAAAGAGGCTTATTGAATCTCCATTCAAATTTTAGCTGACTGAAATGCGATCGATGTTTTTCTTCATGTTGGATGGTTGGTGGCTTTGCAGACGAGTGATCAATGCAGAAAAATAATAAACCATTGTGTGATAATTTGCAGCGTTTTTATTTTTTTTTTAATTTCAGAAAAACTCAAATTCAACTATACTATTATTGACCTTCTTGACGATTATAGCTTGAAAATTTATTGAGGAAATTAGTGAGCCTAGTGTAAATAGCCATTATATTAGGAATTTTGCACTGTTGATAATTTCTTTTGCGTTTTTCTCAAAACTCCGTTTTTGGACATAGCGCTTTCGTGCTTTAAGGTATCGATATAATCAATCATTTATACATCACTAAATTTATGACCATGTTACTCTATGTGAGGAATCTATACTACCCATCCAACTGAGCAGACGTTTTTATTTCTCCTACTCGTACATGTTTCACAACTCGAACTGATCGGATTCCGATAAAATTGAAGACTCCCACGTTATAATAATCATGTAACTTTTTACGAAAATAACTAATTATGCTTCATTCCAACAGCTACAAACTCGACTTTTGTTTCCTCTGACGAGAGTAGCCATTGAATCATGAAGCGACCGGACGCCAAATTAATTCTCCAGTCACGTAGGCGAAGTGGCCGGTGTAAGAAGTCAACTGTTGAGTCTGACTTAGCTGTAGTTTTGAACGCCCAAACCTACAGTTCCTCGTTGCACTGAGTTCCTTAGAATAGCCACGCCCCATTGAGTATGTCATAGTTGCAGTAAAAGAGGCGTATCTCGAATACTTGAATTTTTGGGTGGAATCAATTTTGTTTAATTACCTTTCGCATTAAGTACTTAAATAACCTTCTTTAATCGATTTGGAAGCATTAAACGGTAGGTCTTTTTAAACGAATACTTCGGAACCTTAACCAAAAAACCTGAGAATTAATTTTTCGCTTAAAACATTTCAAGATTTTGAAACTTATGCCTACCTAGAAGAAATTCATAGGGTTTTCTCTCACTTCGAATATTCTACCCTGTTAATCTATTGGTTCACCCAATATAACTTATATCCAAAAAGGTAAGTGATTTCTTACATACATTTTGTTTGAAAAAAAAAGTTTAAACTTTTTATTTTTGCAAATATTGATTAGTTACATTATAGTCAATTATCAATCAAAATTCAATTTACAGTTAAATTCGTAATAATCTTTAAGAATCAGTGTAAAATGAAATAAAGGGTTTTGTTGCATCTCAGTTAGGTACGTGTGAAGAATGATTATTATTTTAAGGAACGCTACGCGAGGGAGAGAGGAAACAGTGACGGAGGAAATTCATAGAGCAGAACAGCAGCGTTAGAACAAGTACTGACGAAAGAGATAATGATAATCATCAGAAGCCTTGCATTGGAACAAAGAAAATAGCGAAGAACTGATGGAAAACACTGATGGCCCAGCCGCCCCGCGCAAAATACTAGGCAAGAAAGGCGCATCTCAAAAGATCCTGCTTTTATGTTTATAAAATGAGATACGCCCTTGGCTTGGGATTTGATACAAATTTTGATATCCACCTATCATCGATAGGGTTTATTGGTGATTTAGGGGTGAGTAAGGGTGGCATAAACATAAAATGGAGAAGCTCATCTTTCTACGGGTTTTTTTCCGTTGACGAAAATTACACGTTATGACGGTTCAATGATCGCGCAGCATTCGCTCTCCGTCAACGAGAACTTCTTCACGAAAAACGAGAAATGCTGTCTTCCCACGGAAGGCGCTTTCTCGATATGCGAAAGAAAAAAAACTTTTTTACCGACCTAACAATCTTCAAAGAATGAATGAATCATTTGCCGCTTATCGATATAACCGAATATTAGGTCAAGATGTGGAAAAATAGTTACCTAGTGAATACGAATTTTTTTGATTCATTTTTCTTTTCGACACGACTTTTTTGAATCCGTAATTCGCCTAGTCAGAATTCATGCAGCGAGTCGAAAAATGTTTCGTAAAACATGTACCACGTATTTATAACTCAATTGTATAGATAATCGATGTACAGTTAATCATCTTGAAGCATCAATATCCTAATTCTGACCACAACCCTTCAAATTTGATGATCATATGACGATCACATTTATAGGGAACCATCACCCTCACAATTCCTGAAAATTCCATCGAATTCGGTTCAAGTTAATCTGACTATTTTGGAGGGCTTTTTTGTTCTTGATAAGAGAAAACAATGTTTCCGTTACCTTGGTAGATTCGAAAGCTAAACTAATGAAGCTAGACAACTGATTTTAAAAAAGGAGATGTGCACCTGTGTTTTGAATAACGCTGTAAATAATTACACAACAGCTCATCATTTTCCAAAAAGATAACATTCCGCTTGAGTTCCTACCTACTGTAGTTTCTCACTTTATCCTAAGTTAGCTATCCAATCAGCTGATATTTGAATGCCGTTTTTGGTTTATTATTTCTAATAATAAGCCTATGTGATCGTATCGCAAAAAATTTTTATAACCCCCCTCAAACTTTGTCACTTTACGTTTCAAGGTGCGTAGAATCCAAATTTGCAATGTCCGTCCGCCGTCCGGGCCATAAAAGGCCTTAGAATCGGTCTAAAAAACCCGTTCTTTCGCACATAGACTACATTTGGGGTCTAGTTGGTCCTAACGTCGAACTATTCCGATCGCTTAATTCGTATAGAAGTTATGGGCAAATAACCGGCCAAAAAAGAGGTTTTTGCTTAAATATGCGTGGGGTGACATTTTCCAAGTATTTTTCTTCATGTTGGATGGTTGGTGGCTTTATAGACGATTAAATAGAAAAATAATAAACCATTAAAATGATAAAATAATAAACCATAAAAATAATAAACGTACGATAAATCAGAAACACGAGTGTGAATCGCAAAAGAGGTCTAATCTCCGGATGGTTGGTGGCTTTATAGACGATTATATAGAAAAATAATAAACCATTGTGTAATAATTTGCAGCGTTTTTCCTATTTCGATAATGAAAACTGAAACTTGATTTGTGATGCACAGTAGGCCTATGACCACTTGAAGGTTGCGCCTAAATTAAAATGAAAATAAATTCGAAAAACGCTTGAAAAAAGCTCTGCAATTTCTTAAAACCACCCGTCAAGCGTTTCTGGGGAGCAAAGCGCTGATAGTACAGTGCTCAAAATGGTCTCATTCGATCACAATAATTGTTATCTATTATCAATCAGAATAAAACATCTTAAATTTGAAAGGATACTTGGCTTATTTCCTTCAGTGAACATGGATTTGCCATTCACACTCGCGGCCACCTCCTTCCTTCTGTGGATTGTATGACTAAACGTTAAACCGTTCATCATCATGTCCAGCTTTCTTGTCCATAACTATGAACACCCCAAGAAATATCGATTTGACTCTGAACGCCAATGACCCTTGACGGTTGAATATGCTCGAATAAAATAGCGATTCACATTCGTGTTTCTGATATACTGTTTGTCCTCATGAAGACTGGTCCTACAGAACTTCACAGTGGACCAAAGGGGCTTGCCGGGACTATTGCTTGGCAGGAAAGAAAATTATTACTTCTATACTAATCTATTAGGAAGAGATTTCATCAGGAGGTAGATTAGTAGAGCAGAAATAACAAGATCGTCACACTTGAATTTCGTCTCGATTCTTTGTATGATGTGACGTAAGAACAGAATAACCCGACATTTTACTTCCTGAACGATATTGGTAGTCACGGGATAGTTGAATCATGAATGTGCCCAGTAAACAGAATGTTTCACACCGCAGAGCGATTGTTTTCGATCGTCAACAAAAACATGATTGTTTGTCTGATCAAACAAAGCTAAAGCGAAAGTATTATTCAAATGCCTCCTATGAATTCATTAATTTCTCTAGGTCTAGGATCGAAGTAGCGAAAGCACATTCTTTCTCGATGCACTCGTGCCATAATATCAAATTTCAATAATATTCATAAATATAAAATTTGTACTGCAAGTCGGAAAGATACGGCGGTGTTCTTTAAAATGACTACTCGCATTTTGCGTTTTAAAGCATTTGAACAATATTGGATCGTAGGAAATAAAGTACCTAGATGCAAAAGAGGAACTATTATGAAAATAACGTCTGCCAAGTTGGATGGGCTGTATTATAGAACTAGAAGAAATAACATGGACATATTAAATATGTCCATGTTATTTCTTCTAGTTCTATAATACTATAAATAATTTAATACTATATTATAAATTTTATAATAGAATGAATTAGCGTAGAAATAGGTAGGTACTTGATTGAATATTGAGCAAAACGATGAAACTTATTGCTTCCGAGTCTACCAAGGTAGTTTTCACTTTTCAAGGATGGAAAAAAAAAGTTCTCCAAAATCAAAATTTCCACTCGCGTTTTGCGTTTTAGACCTTTCTGAACAATTTTGGTTCCGTGTCTGTCTGTCTGTGTGTCTGTCATGAAATCCTTGTAACGGGCATAACTATACGATCTGTGAAATTTTCAGGGATTGTGCGGGTTGCTGTGTAGACGGTCCCCTATGAAAATCATCATCCCTGGACTGATAGAAGCGACTGCGCATGCGCAAACGTGAATTTCCTTGTAACGGCCATAACTTCTACATTTTCCATCAGATTTCAATGAAATTTTCAGGGATGTTACAGATTAAAATTTAGATGGTCCCCTATGAAAATCACCAGCTTCGGACTGATAGTAGCCACTGCGCATGCGCAAACGTGAATTTCCTTGTAACGGCCATAACTTCCACATTTTCAACCCGATTTCGATGACATTTTCCGGGATTAGGTTGCAGATGGTCCCCATTGAAAATCAAGGCCTTCAAATTTACAGTAGCCTCTTACCTTGGCCTCTAAAACTTACATTTTTCATCCGAATTTGATGAGATTTTCTAGGATTCTCCAGATTAGCGTGTAGATGGTCTCCTATGAGGGTAGTGAGATTGGTGTTTTGAGATTAACAACTATTCATTGGATCATCTATATAATCGGGTTATGGATACGAGGAAGCTATGTGCCACACCCACTTGGCAGACGTTTTTTATTTACGATCTATTGATGGTGCTCTGAGTCAACTAATAAGCAAGAGGACCGTGAAGTCGTTCTCTATTATGTTGATGAATTTTCATTAACATTTAACTTTAATTTGTCAAGTGGCTCTCAATAAGATCGTTGTAGTATGTGCATTTTTTGTGAGTCCACCGCCAAACCACCCTTCAATTTCGAGCAAACTCGAGTACGATAATTAGGGTAAAACAACCAGGAATAGACAAAGGTCCAGTAACAGACATTCACAAGTTTGGATCAAAATAATAATCCTATTAGGAAGGTAAAGTGGTGTTTTTGGGGTCCATGTGTAAGGTGTAGCCATCAGAGTGAATTTTATGAGCCAGTTTGTTTGCAAGGCAATAACGCAAGGTTATGAATGCCACAACGAGATCATTTGGTGTATGATGCTGGTCAAGGTGTATTACCTGGTAAGACGGTTGTATTAGATGGTTATTTGGTCACCAATCATTTTCCATTAAAGAATTTCGACAAGAGGGTATGCTGGAGGTGTCTTTTTCAATGTTTGAACTATATGATTTTCGTTACTCATCTTCTCAGCCAGTCTGTTACTGGTGAACATCAGAATTTTCGGTCTCGGGCACTAGGAGGTGAACCTCTTTTCATAATTGAGCGATTAAAGATAGAATCAACTAATCTTGGCGAGGAATTTGATGTTCAAGTAAAATCACGTTTGCTCATGCGGTAGTTTGTTTGATGTTCATGAAATTCGTTCATTCATCAAAATAGGACCTTAATTTTTAGGACGTCCCACAGTAAGACTTGGGCGTCCTTATGCGATCGATCTGGGGTGAAGTTGGACAACACTCAACAGAAAAAAAAAATAACCACACAGTAATCCGTTTTAGACCATTCTGAATCCAAATCCGCGAAAAAAAACCATAGGCGTATGTCTGTGTGTGTGTGTGTATGTGTGTGTGTAACAAAATCTTGTGTACTCTGCACAGGCCTTAGTTCTCAACCGATTTTCCTGGTTCTTTTTTTGTTCGTCGCGGAAAACTATCTAGTTGTGCACTACGTCACCGGAATTTCGAATTTTGCCTTTTAAGGGGGGAAAGGGGGGGGGTTAATGCTCGAAAAACGTGCGTTTTTGGGCATAATCTTGTGTACTCTGCCCAGGCCTTAGTTCTCAAACGATTTTCGTCGTTCTTTTTTCGTTTGACGCGAAATACTATCTAGTTGTGCACTACGGCGCCGGAATTTTGGATTTTGCTTTTTAAGAGGGGGAAAGGGGGGGTTAATGCTTAAAAAACGTGCGTTTGCGTGCATAATCTTGTAAACTCTGCCCAGGCCTCAATTTCCAACCGATTTGCGTGTTTCTTTTTTTGTTTGACTCAAATAACTTCCGAGTTGTACATGATTTTACCAGAGTACCAAAATTCGCAAGGGGAGAGGGTGAGTGGGGGGATAATATTCACAAAATATCCGATTTTTCAATATTTCGGTTCCTTTACTGCTTACTAATTGTACCCAAGCTTTGAAATTGAGGAAAAATTCTCATTATACCTCCGGATTTTTATGAATTATTCTCTGTACCACCATGGAACTAATAGTGGTGCCTCCATGGTGCCAGGACACCATAAACCGCTTATTTTGTGTTTTTTTTTTTTTTTTGTGTTTCACCTTGAATACGGATGTGAACTTCGACGGACTGCCTACCAAAACTAACAGATGAAAGTTCAATGTTACGACGTATTTCCGCTTTGGTGCCAGACTGGCACCATTTTTAGCGTTGGTGAGGTGTTGGGGGGGGGGGGGGGTGAACTCGAATTCGCGTGTTGGGTATCGTAGATCATGGATGTTAAAATGCTCTTCAGATTCGAGGCTTCCATGCCGCTAGAAATGTTAAGGTGGATAATGGTGGGGGGGGGGGGGTCAGTATTTCTTGCCTCAAGTAATAAATAAATTATATCGAGTGAAACAGTTTTATCACTTAACAACTGGTTAAACTGATCTAATGCTTATCCAATGGGACGTCCCCTGGAATGCATGCATTACTAAACAATATGTTTTGTAGTTATGATCGATTCAAGGAAGTGATCACAGACAGACACGGAACCAAATAGTGAAGACCTTTTTCACGAACACAAAGCTTTCTTATCATCTAAAGAGAAGAAACTAAAATGTTTCTCAGAGTCAAAACTTAACACACATAATTTATTGCGACAACAAAAATTATTCCCACGAAACGAACATTTTGTTGAAATATCTGCGTGTTGCTTCCGAGACTACCAAGTTAGCGGAAGCATTATTTTCATTTTCCGAGATGACATAGATTGATGTTTGGAGATGAGCTGCTATGCATTGGATCATCTATGGACACGGGGAAGCTATGTGCCACACTCACTTGCTAGACGGTTCATTATTTCAATAATGAACCTTAGGAATCGTACAAGAAAAAAATCACAACTCCCCTCAAAATTTGATGGTTTAAGTTTCAAGGTAAGTACGTATATTCCGAAAATCGAAAGAAAAATTTTCATTCAATGTTATCCTCATACACTCCTGCTCAAAATTAGCGCACCACCATCCATTTTTTCGTTTATCTCTTTCCTTCTTCCCTTATAAATTTTGTATCCTGGACTGGCTACCAAGGAGCCTAGACATGAATCCGATAGAGCATGTTTGGGACATGCTGAAAAGAAGAATTCGAGCCAGAGATCCACCATCAGACAATCTTCAGGAGCTGGAAACAGCAGCGAAAGAGGAATGGGACAATATCCCCAGGAAGGTATCCAAAACTTGATTAGAGGCATCGGTCGATAGCTGCAAGCCCTCATCCTAGCTAGAGGAGGTAATACCAAGTATTGAAAAGCTAAACTGGCATAATTCAAACCTTTTTTTCAATTTTTATAATTTTACCACAAGAAGTACATTTTTCTATAATTCATTAAAAACATATTTTTTTCTCGAATTTGTGCCTTTTTTGATTACATTTTTTTCTGAGTTTGCAAACAATGTGTGCAAATAGATAAAAACTTGATAAAGGAAAAAATAAGGGGGCAAACGAAGAGATAGATGGTGGTGCACTAATTTTGAGCAGGAGTATATTTGAGTATATAGCATTTCCGAATTGAGTTAAACCTTTTCCATTTAGATTTAAACCTTTTCCATTTAGGTTTAAACCTTTTCCATTTGGATTTAAACCTTTTCCATTTTGATTTAAACCTTTTCCATTTAGATTTAAACCTTTTCCATTTAGATTTAAACCTTTTCCATTTTGATTTAAACCTTTTCCATTTAGATTTAAACCTTTTCCATTTAAATTTAAACCTTTTCCACTTAGATTCCAAATGGAAAAGGTTTAAATCTAAATGGAAAAGGTTTAAATCCAAATGGAAAAGGTTTAAATCAAAATGGAAAAGGTTTAAATCTAAATGGAAAAGGTTTAAATCTAAATGGAAAAGGTTTAAATCCAAATGGAAAAGGTTTAAACCTAAATGGAAAAGGTTTAAATCTAAATGGAAAAGGTTTAACTCAATTCGGAAATGCTATATTTGGTAAATTAAGGTAGTAAATAGCCGTTTAGCGAGGAAAAGTAAAAACACGAAAAAAATCCTAAACATTAAAAAAGTACTTAGAATTTTGAGGGCGGGGGAAGTTAATTTTTTAAAATTTTGTAGGACAGAAATGTTGCAAATAAGTAAGTTGTAGAATCGACCATTTCATCCAGCCTTAATGTAGACACCCTGTATTGTTGGTATTGATAATAAAGTGGGTGCAGTTGTTTGCAACTGGTCAACGATAAGATGACGATTATATCAAGACGAAAGGGAAGTAAACGAAACAACAATCGCGTGATAAACAGAAGAGCAGGTATCTAGAGGGCACTACTTGAAACGTTCTCCACAATGAGATTCTCGCTTTTCGTGTTCCCATAGGGTAAGCAATTAGACGGGCGACCAGACCCAAGATACAAAAAGCAGACAAGGCCAGGTCGCCTTGATGGAGAAAGCTGCAAACTGGATCAAAGAGCGGAGAATTCGAGGGACATTCAGCTTGCAATATCATAAAAATGTGTCGCTGAAGTGAAAGTGGATTGATCATTTGTACGAAGGTGAAGGTTACGACCAAAGGTAGGTAATCATGGACATCATAGGTTAATTTCCAGTTCAATTTGGTTTATTATTTTCAATAATGAACCTTTGGAATCGACCAGGAAAAAAAAAATTGTAACACCCCTCAAAATTTGATGGTTTACGTTTCAAGGTACGTAGAATCCAAAAATCGAATAAAAATTTGGCCGTCCGTCCGCGGCACTCTCCTTAGTTACCATGGACCGATTTTGATGAAATTTGGTATGTAGGCTCCATTTGGGGTCTAGTTGTGCCCCGAAGATTTTGGTTGATGTAGGTCACTTCTAAGGGTTCCAAAATCAATTTTGAAATTTTCAAAACGCCCTAACTCAAAAAATTTCGATATAAAGGTATTGTTTTTCCTTCAATTTAAGATTCTATAGAATTTTTTGAGACCAGCCGGAGCTCTGTAGGACAAACCGTTCGCTCACTACAAGAATTTAAAGTTTGGACGTACGATAAATCAGAATCACGAGTGTGAATCGCAAAAGAGGCCGTTCAAATTATTGCTGACCGAAATGCGATCGATGTTTTTCTTCATGTTGGATGGTAGGTGGCTTTGCAGACGAGTGATCTATATAGAAAAATAAAAAATAATAAACCATTGTGTAATAATTTGCAGCGTTTTTTGTATGCCAGGTTAGATGTCGGTAAATATTGAAAATCTATGCACCGGAGTTACAGGATTCAGGAAAAAGTCGACGATATAAATTGATAATATCAATTGATAGTATCAAAACCGCACTACCTCGTCCATGACATTGATTTCCGTTGGGTAGGTAAGTTACACACAAAACCACGTAATCAAGTGAACAGTTTACCATGAAATTCACGAGAATTGACATCACGAACGTACAAATGTGTACTTGGTAACTAATAAGAGACCTTATTACATTATAAGACTGAAAATTGTAGGGTTTTACCTACAGGATTAAAAAAGAAAGAAATGGACGTGGTGGGCAGGTACCTACCGACAATGAAGGTTCATAAACAAAAGCTCAGCCCGTCGATGGGTGCAATTTGTCGACACAATTTCGTTTCTGAATCACCTTTCTTGATTCAGAGAATCGGGGCGAAAAGAACAATGAGAAAGGTAAGCAATGGAAGGAAACGGTAACAGGTGATCTCACTTGGAAAGTGACGAGAGCTTACTCAACCACACAGGTAGAAGGCCTCAACAACTACCTAATCCCCATACAAAAACAGAACGTTTACTTGTTGAATACATGACAGCACTAAACCAAAGATATTCTATCACATTTTATTGGTAAAATTTTACATATTCTGCGTCAAAACGATCCGTTTCGGTTGAGTAAAGGCAAATTGGTAAGCTGTGGTGCTCGAAGAGTATCGTTTGTTGAACTCCGGAAATCCGGCGTTGGACAACTTCAAGTTGAAGATTTCCGAACTATCGAGGAAACTTGTCGATTGAAATAAAACTGGACAAAGTACCTAGTCCATATTTAGCCGGTAAAGCAAGAGGGTGACGTGAAAATCCCCGTGAGGTCATCGCAGTGGGTCAAACGTCGCCTAGCCCACAAGCGATAGGTGTGCTTACTCCATTACTCGGCATCCGCAATTCGAGTGGTCCTTCGTAAAAATATTGTGACGGAAAAAGTAACATACCAAATCGACGTCCTGATTCGTACAGAAGACGGGCGCACATGAGTAAAATAAAAAAAAATCCCGTTTCAAGGGGTAAAGCCACACAGGTAACACATCTGACTTCGCCACACCACGATTCCAGACTGAATAGATAACACAAATAATAATGCAAATTGAATGTTAACACAATCCACTTGAACCCTTCTCAGTATACTAACCGAAATTAATAAATCTTCTTTCACCAAACACATAAAAAGATACGGATTTGAACGAAAGGACTCGTTACTCGTTTCAAATCCAATATGGCTGAATTTTCCCCTTACCTGACGCAAAATAAGGAGACTGCGCAGCCACTACGGAGCAGCTGTGGGAGGATCCAATTGCTAGGAAGAGCAATTGGTAGCTAACGCGAGCTAACTTTCGGCTCGCGATGCTTTCTCCCGACTTTGCCCGAACTTAGCCGATTATAGAAATCCCAAAATGTTTGTTTGAGACCGATCCGGATAGATCGGTGTTCTGAAACGATGATAAGATCAGGTATGTAAATGATCAGTAATCATAATCACAACCAAAGATCAATCAACTGCCATTAAATCACTGATACGAAGTGAGGCACCTACTTTGTCCGGGTCTGTTTGAATTTCCCGGTAGAATCTGTCATCCATTTCCTCGGGTCCACGATTTTTATTGGCCAACATTCTCGCCGGGTGCATTTCATTGGCTTTACATACTTACCGCCAAATGAGGGGAAAAAACTTTATTTGAACTTTCTTTCTGAGAAAATTGAGATTCTGTAGGATCTTTTTTAAAATTAAATCAGATACCACCACCTCCTGGCGCAAGTACGACCTTATTCTTGCTCACTGAGGACATCAAAATGTACTCGTACCTAAAGGTTATCAGATTTGTAACGAATGTTTTACTCAGTAGAAAAAGTTGACCAATTTTAGATTTTAATGAAGTGATCTTTCAGGTCAGTTTGCGCGGATTCCGATTCTACCACAAGTATCCCTTGCACGACACTGTGGGGGCCAGGTTGACCCCAACCAGTTGAAATTGAAGAGAATCTAAAATTTCTGGGAATAACATTTAGATTTCGAAGAATTTGTTCTAGTTTTCGTATAATATATACGAAAACTGGAACACATTATTTCTAGTTTTATTTTAGACTAGGTATATTATAGTCTAACAGAAATAATGTGGGGTCAGGGTGGCCCCACGGTGTAGTTATTGGGTAGTCCATTTTGGTTTATTATTTTCAATAGTAAACTTCTGGAATCGACCAAGAAAAAAAATTTTGACCTCTCTCAAAATTTGTTGGATTACATTTCAAGATACGTAGAATCCAAAAATCGAATACAAATTTGGCCGTCATCCGCGGCCAAATAGTGGACCGATTTTGATGAAATTTGGTATATGGGCTCCAATAAATTGATGTCTGGTTGTGCCCCGAAGCTTTTGGTAAATGCCGGTCACTTCTAAGGGTTGAAAAATAAGAGTAAAAATTTTTAACACGCCCTAACTCAAAAAATTTGGATGTAAAGGTATTCTTTTTCCATAAATTTTTAGATAGTATTGAATTTTTAAAGTGAATCGCAAAAGAGGCCTAATCTCCTTTTGTTTTTGCTGACCAAAAAGCGATCGCTGTAGATATGTGGTAGGTAGGAAGTATCTATGATCAGTAGATGGCAAAGCGGAGTTATTTGCAGACGGGTGATCTATAAAGAAAAATAATAAACCTTAGTGTAATAATTTTCAGCGTTTTTCCAAGTCAATTTGTGTTAATTTTTTTTTTCGTAGGTGGTGAGGAAATTTTTAAGATCCAGGTGTGGAAATCGGATCTCGTAAGATACCCGAGGGAACCGCTCGCACGGGTTATGTGGGCTTCAAACTCAATAAAGCCTCACCTCCTTATCCCACGTTGGATCTCAGCCTGGAACTGTTCCACACATTACTTTAGGCTGAGTCCTCTTCATAGTTCTCTCCTAGGGGCCGGTCCATGGTTCCCCTTCGCTGCCTCTCCCTTTCTTGAAGGATTTTTTTGTTCATAGTTTTTTCCACATAATCTGCCAAAGTGGCACCATTTTTTCTCGCTTTCCAGCATATTTCCTATGACCGCCTCTGGGTTGTGTCCTGTGCTGCGAGATGCAACTTCTCCTTTAGGCTGTTCCTCTCCCCTGTCCGTCGCATGCATTTATAGAATGGATGAATGGAATGCGTCATCATCTAAAATTAGGGAATCTGATGGTCTACTGATTTTGGACAAGAGAACGAGATGCTCATTTTGGTTTATCACTTTCAATAATGAACCTTTGGAATCGATCAAGAAAAACATTTTAACAAACCGTTTGCTCCCTATAAGAACTTAAGGGTTGGACTTACGGTAAATCAGAAATACGAGTGTGAATCGCAAAAGAGGCCTAATCGCTGTTCAAATTTTAGCTGACCAAACTGCGATTGTTTTTCGTTTCTTCGAGTTGTATTTAGTTTTGCGTTCTTTGCAACCAGTAATCAAGGCACCCACAACTCTTCATTTCTTCTAATTAAACTGGATTATGAAGCGAAAATTGCTGGGAAGGTAATAGCAAAGCTGTGTTCTTAGTAGGCGAGTGATCTATATTATACTAGATATCTACAGAAAAAAATAAATCTTTGTGCAATAATTTGCGGAGTTTTTGTGAAAAAAGAGAAGATCGGAAGACAAGATGAGTCAGAAAAAATCATGTGAACTTTTTGTGAGGACATTGGTTCGTTCACATATATCGTATGCGCGTAGCAACAAAAAGGACATTTTGTTATTTTTCACTGGTGTTTTCATAAATAATTTTCGTTTTTAAAAATTGAAAATTTTGTTTTCCAACTCAGAATTTCTTGTGATTTTGGTTAGTGAGATTTTATTTCTAGCAAGAATTTAACCAATTCTTGACATTTTTTTTTTTTCATTAAACTACGATCCGAATTTTGCAAGGTCGTTTAACCATTAAAATATATTTTTACGAATGACTTATTTGTTTGTTATTCTTGTTTGTATCTCTAATCCACAAGGTGTATAACATGAATTTCCTCCGCCTCAATACCGTATTTATCAGTCAATGAAGGAAAATTGAGATTGGGGTCTTTCAGACCCCATGGCGACAGATTAAAGGGTGAAAATAAATGTGTCAATCTAAAGTTGAAGATATTAGAAATAGTTTTTCTCGAGTCTTTATTCATAATGAATGTATACTGTAATGTAAACCATAAATCACTAAATAACAACTTTTTATCCAAAATTTTAAAACCATACCCTAAATATGTAATAATGATCTACAAAAAACCCGTTTTTCAGAAATAATATTTTACTAGAACTCCGTAGAAATAAAGAAACTGATCCGATACCAGCAGGAAAACTGAAAGAAAAACAAAAGAACTGATTAAAGACTACGAAACTGCTCCATATAAATAAGGAAGCTGTTCCATATACTGTGGAGAAACTGAGCAAAATATTGTGGAAAAACTGAACCAAAAACAGAAGAGAAACTGCTCGATATAAATAACTAAACTGATCCAAACACCAAAGAGAAACTGAACTAAACAGAGTAGGGAAGTTATTTAAGGTCACTGAACCAAAAAAAAGGGAATTCGTTTCAAGGACATAAGGAAACTGCTCCACATAAATAAGGAAATTTATCAGTAGGGAGTGATCCAAGGACACTGAGCCTAAAACAGAAGGGAAACTGATTCAAAGACATGAGGAAACTTTTCCGTGTATGTAAGGAAACTGAACCACAAACCTTACAGATCAGTGGTAGGTAGCTACCAACGTTGTAGGTGCCTATGAGAGGATTATTATGAGTTGGTAATAAGGTAAAATGAAAACACGCAGACAAGATTCAAGTACCTATTTTATTCTTTAGATTAAAATTTCATGGGAGATTCACAGCTAGTAAAAATTCAATGTCATTTACGAAATTCGTGTGCACATCAACGAAATCATGGAATAGGGAAGAACAGTTGAAGGTAACTTTCATAGATAGTGACGTCCTCGGGTAGAAAGGTGCAGAAAATCACTCGATCAAACTGCGAACAAAATTGAATTATTTAGGTAGGTTCCGATTATCAACATACAATACTTTTAATTTGCAAAAACACATAGTGCAACAGCAATCAAATAGAAGAGAAAACAAGAAAAAAAATCTAGGAGGTATAAAATTTAAGGGAAGTGGGAGAGAGAAAGTGTACCCTTGTCAGAATAGTTAGAATATCCATTGATGCACAAATAATCATCACATGGGACACCGCAGCGATGCGGGGCAGGGAAAAATCCCAGCCCCGCCCGGACCCGCCCACCATGGTGGCATCCCGAATGCGCAAGAGTGAAAAGACGTGAAAAACTCACCAGGAAGGCCGCCCCCGGGCGGGACAGGCACCACCCCGGCCTCCACACTCACATAACAGCATTCACACATTCAATTAATCAATTTAAGAAGATTAAAAGCAACATAAAATGAAGTCAACAATTAAAAATTAATACAAATATTGATTCGATGAGTCCTTAGACCAAACTGTTTTGAACTAGACGCGTAGGTAAAGAGCAGCTTTAACAATATAATAGTGACGTCATTTTACAGACTACATAACTGTTACAGTAAGGTATATCACCATTCAAATAAGACTCATCACAAAAAAAAAAAAATTCAAAATTCCCACCAACAACAATAATAATAAACCAATAATAATAATTTAATAATCAGCACGAATACTTTTGAAACAAAAAAACAATATTATATGTATACATATCAATTTTTGTAAATGACATGCAAAATAATATTTTGTACATTATACTAACTTAGAACCTTTCTAAAATAAAGGATTTTTTGTAATCAGCAGGTAGCGAAAAATTTTTGAAAAAAATACGAATACTTTTGAAACAAAAAAACAATATTATATACATGTCAATTTTTCTAAACGACATACAAAATAATATTTAGTATATTATACTAACTTAGAACCTTTCTAAAATAAAGGATTTTTTTTTAATCAGCAGGTAGCGAAAAATTCCTTTACTCACGTACTTCTAAGCACTCACTAGATTAAGAAAATATCACAGGGAGACCACTTACGTTATCGCTATTTTTCTCCAAAATAGTCCTAACCGTCTTTAAAGCAATCAATGCAGCAGCTTCCTGAGGATAACCTGAAGACAGTAACAAAAAATATTTGCAGCTTAATAATTAGTAGGTTTGAGTAGAAATAATACAACTCCAGCGCTTGGCTTACAATAGGGTGTGCGCCTGGGTAGGAAAAACTGTTTATTGTTATTTTCAATCTAAACTAGACCTCATTCTGAGAATTTTGACACCAACCGCGACCTTCTAGCGTGTGTAAATCTTTTCCTATGAATTTTTAAAGTTTCGACCGTTTATGACGTCACAGTGGGCTGGGGGGTCCCGCCCAGGCGAGAGGGGCGCGTGACGTCATAAACGGTCGAAACTTTGAAAAATCATAGAAACAGATGTTGTTTTTTCCACACGCTAGAAGGTCGCGGTTGGTGCCAAAATTCTCAGGATGTAGTCTACTTTGGATTAAAAATCTAAAAACAATCAAGGCGCACCCCCATGGTCAGCGTTTGTGAACCTTTACATCGAAATTTTTTGAGCTAGGGCGTTTTCAACATTTGAACCCTTATTTTTCAACCCTTAGAAGTGACCGACATCAACCAAAAGCTTTGGGGCACAACTAGACCCCAAATGGAACCCGCATACCAAATTATCAAAATCGGTTCATGGGAACTAAGGAAAGTCTCGCTTATGGCGGACGGACGGCTAAATTTTTATTCGATTTTTGGATTCTACGTACCTTGAAATGTAAACCAACAAATTTTGAGGGGGGTTAAACTTTTTTTTTGTCGATTTTATTGTAAATAATAAACCAAAATGAGTGAGTAAAATTGCCTCTTTCCGCCAGTTTGCGGCGCACTCCTGTGTTCGATCACGTAAGCTAATAGTTTCATGTACACTTCCAGAGGTAGCACTGCTGTCGTAAGGGGCTGCTTGTCACGCACATACAGATTACCAATGCATTTAAAATTTCCATCTTCTTTCTAAAAATGTTGGACGCGTTTTCGAGCAGCCCACTATGGTTTTCTTCCATACCAGTGAACTCTCTTTCGAAGTAAATAAATAAAAAAATTGTGAGGCAAAACTATTAATATATTGTAAGCCTTTTCTGGCCCCACGCTTGATGGCAGCTGAATTTAAATGAAGCCAACAAGCGGTGATGGGCGTTTGGGGGTCGTGTTGGTTGATAAAAATCAACGAACACGAGCACCAAACGTTTGCACACGAGTTCGGGGGGGTTTGATTTGAGGTTAATTTAGCTGAAATAAAATATCGAAAACACTTAGAATTTAAAATGGTAGCAAATGATATTTACCTGTGGCGACAAAGCGTGGCGACGTCGGCGACTGCGTGGCGATCGTCGTACAGCAAAACTTGAAAGCCTGAAGGGCGAAATAAAGATAAAACAGGTACACAAGTGTGTCCTTTTGCCAGAGGGGCTGACGGTTGTCCTGAAGGGACCTAATACCAATTGAGGGGTGTCGTTGCACTCTCCTCTAACCTTTTACTGAACCAGGTATACTCAGAAGAAGAACTACAAAGTACAACTAGCAGGTGGGTTTATTAGAAATTAGGAACGGCAAATGACTTCCCCACAAGTGTGGCGGTTAGGAGCTGAAGGCTTTCAAATAAAGTTTTACAAAACACAGTATGGTTCTCAGTTTCAACAAGTACATTCAGAATTCCAATCTCATTTATCAGTTTCCAAGCATAGGTCATCAATTTCAAAATTAAGGTATGTATTCGTTCAAGTTTGTTCAACGTTTCAATTCTACTAAAGTTCTCAAATTTACTCAATGTTCTCAATTTACTCAATGTTCTCAATTTACTCAATGTTCTCAATTTACTCAATGTTGTTTTACTAATGTCTTTTACTCTTACTCTAGCACAGTTGCATAAATAGTTGGCCAATGTATGTATGCTAAAGGTTTCAACACTCACTGTCGGGCCCGAAGGTATCCTTGAATGGGTGTGGCGGCTTGAATATTCCGTGGCGATCGTAGCTCGAGGTCGTGGCGATCGTGGCGGTTTAAGGGGGGGGGGGGGGGGGGGTACGGGAGGAAGATTCGTCAGGATGGGACGTACTCGCTGTCACTGACTTTGAACGCTGTTGGACTGGGTATGAGGCGATCGTCGTTGGCGGGGAGCTCAGGTGGAGTCCTCCCCCCTCCGCCCCGCCTGAAGATGGTAGTGGGGACGGCTGGTTGAGTGGGGGAGAGACCGTTGGGTCCCTCCCAGCTGAGGGGGAAGGGACGCGCGGGGTGGCGTTCGGCGTCGAGTGGCTTGCTTCCACCTGAGCTGATGACGTCACCTACGAGGCTGACCGAAGGGGGCTAATGGTGCCCAGCTCCCGCTTCACTGGGAATTGGGCCCAGAGAGCGAGAGCTCACACCCCCCGCCTCCCTGGGAGCCAGCGTCGTCGGAGATGACGCTGGGGATTTCCAGGGGTGCGAGAGGGCGTGCCTTCTTAATGGCCAGCTCGTAGGCGCGCCGGCGGCATCCCTTGCAGCTGTCCGGCCGTCTCCTGCTGGTGTGGTCCTGGCTGCAGGTCGGGAGCGGCTTGCCCTGCCGGTGGTAGCTCTTCATGCGCTGCCAAAATTCCTTGCAGGCGGGGCATCGGAAGCTGAAGAGCTTCACCACCGGCTTGGTGCAGACGGGGCACATGGTCTTCGGCTTCCGGCTGATTTTGAGGACGATGCGCGGGTGCGATGAAGCAGCGGTTTTGCGTCGGCCGAGGCTGGATGGTGTTGCCCGGGATGTGGTAGGCTGGGGTTCAGGTGGTGGTGAACCCGCAGCTGACGAGTCCGAAGGAGCAAAAACGCCGGTCCGGCTGCTGGATCTTGATGGAAGGGCTGGGGATGTTGGCAGCGATGCGAATGGTGACGCTCTGGGGGAGACGTTTCTCTCAGGTGGTGGGAGAGATAACGGGCTGAAGTTTGGTGACGGGGATGGTGGTTGGTCTGTGGAGGGGGCCAAGTCCCCCACAGGCTCCGCAGACCTCGCCGCAGGTGCCTCTGCGGGCGCCTGCGAGGTCGCCTCAGGCGCTGCTGTCCTTGCCGCAGGTGGCTCAGCAACCACCTGTGCTTTGGCCCTCTCCACCTTCTCCCAGGCGGCGTTGCGGTCAAGCATAAGCAGCTGGCGTTCCTCCAGCCAGACCTTCTGGCGCTTCAGCAAGATGTCCCGTTCATGGGCGATGCGTCTGTAAGTGGGCATCCATTTTGCCACCTCTAAGACGGACAGGAGTGCCGCTTTTCCGGTGATGCTTCTGACCGTGGGGGTATCGCCGCACATGGTAAATCTGACGAAGTTAGTGAGTGATTCAAGGGAAGGGAAGGGATCCGCGACGGGTTCTTTGGTTTCCACAAATCCTTCGGGGAGCTTCTTGTATGCTTCGTTGGCGGTTTCCACTCGCTTCCTCATGAGGAGCACTGCCGGGTCGGGCGACTTGGGGCCTCCTTCCAAAACCCAATCCTCCACCTGCTGCTGTGCCATATCCTATAACAATCGGAAACAAAAAACCCTACTGTGACATCCTGATCTAGGAAAAGTGACTTCAAGATTTTACGTACTTCATCTACTTCAATTTTCCTAGCTGGCCATAATTCAGGACAACTGGCAGAGATAAGGTTTGGTTGATCTGAAGGATCCAAGTGTAATGTGGTGATCTGAAGGATCCAAGTGTAATGTGGTGATCTGAAGGATCCAAGTGTAATGTGGTGATCTGAAGGATCCAAGTGTCGTGTTATGTCCTAACGTGTGTGTGTATGTTCGTACATGTCTCCCTATTAGTCAGTTAGTTAGTCTTTTTTCCTAAGTGGAGTTGTCGATAATCGATCGAAGCATCTCGTTTTCGGAACGGGTAGCGAGAGGTCGATTCATTGGCGTCTCCACGGGATTTCTTTGGTGGTGGATTTTCCTCGGCTTCTTCAAACTCGTCTGCGGAGGATTCAGAAACGGTGGATGGTTCAGGTAAGTCGACTACTGGGATTTCCACTGGACTTCTTGGGGGTTGTTCATCGTGGTGACTTTCGTTGCGATCGCTGTGGCGGTCGCTGTGGCGGTCGATGTGGCGATCGTCGTGGCGATCGTCGTGGCGATCGATCTCGTCCCGCAACGTCTCGTTCCCGAGGTAAGTACTTTCTTCTTGTGTTTCTTGTTCGGCGTAGCGATCAAATTGGTGATCCGCATCCGCCGTCCTTTGTGTGTCCGAAGGGGAACCTAGTCGGGTCGATGCCTCGTTTTGGGGTGTCCTCGATGAATTCCCTTTTTGGCTGGTGATAGGTGGAATCATGGTGGTGGTTTTTGCAGTGGTCGACCATCCATACTCTTCAATAAACTCTCTTTCTGTTTCAGGTGTCATCTCTTCCTGGTGTGTCGATGTCGTGGCGCCATGCGTGTCGGGTCTGATCCGTTCGGGGTCAATGAAGACTTCGTCCGGAACACCCAACTCGAATGCAGGCTTCAAACGGTTGATGTGGACAGTCTGGCGGCGGATGTCCGGTAAGTCTCTTATCTTGTACGTCACATCCGAGTACTTTTTCACGACTATCCAGGGTCCGCTCCAGGGACTCCAAAATTTCTTAACAACCCCTGGGGGTGCTTGCATGTCCTTGAGGTACACGGCGTCACCGCCTTCGAATGAGCGTAGCGTTCGACGGCTGTTGATGGCGTCGCTTCGTTTTCGCCATGCTTCATGAAGGCTCTGTTGAGTGGCTTCTCGGGCTATTCTCAGATTTTTCAGTGTGGTGGGTTCGTCGGGACGTGGTTTCAGACTTTGTAGCGATTCATTCGGCAACCGGAGTTCTCGGCCGAAGGTCAAGAAGTTCGGGCTGAACCCTGTGCTCTTGTGTGGGGTCGCGCGGTAAGCCGCGAGTGCAACGGGTAACATGCTCTCCCAATCCTTCGTTCTTTTCGAGATTTTAGCTATGATATTGGCGAGGGTACGGTGAAATCTCTCGCAGACGCCGTTGCTCTCGGGGTGATACGCCGTTGTGAAAATCTGTCTGATACCCCATTGATCACACAGCGCCCTGGTTGATCCGGCCGTAAAAGCGGTTCCGCGGTCCGAGACCAACCGTTCCGGAACGCCATGAGTGGGTATATACTTTCTTGCGAGGTTTCGTGCTACTGTCGTGGCGGTGCAGTCCGTGGTGACATACGCTTCCGCATATTTTGTGAAATGGTCTATGACCGTCATCAGATATTTTGTGGTTTTTCCTCCCGCAATCGGTCCGACAAAATCAATTCCAACGATCTGTCCGGGGCGCTCGGGGAGTAAAGGTTTCTGGATTGGATTACGGAGACCGGGCGGGGTGTTGCGTCGTGAACACGTTTCGCATCGTTGTATGTTTTCGCGAACGTCTTTAGCTAACCCAGGCCAAGTTCCGAGTTTCCGTACTATCTTTTCTGTCACCTCCGCTCCGGGATGTCCGGCCCATTCATTTTTGTGGCATCTATCGATGAGCCATTCCCGAAGTGAGGAGGGAATGAGCGGCACCCATTCATGTTGTCCGTCGTATCGAACGCGTGTCTCCCATACGCCGTTGGTTTTGCGTAGGTCCTCTCTGTGGCGGTCTAAAGTGATCGCTTGGATCCAATTGTCGAGGTCTTGAGCGGCGATCATAAGCTCTCGCGGAAACTCGAGAGTGACTACAGCTATGTCTCCGCGGCTCAATCCGTCGGCATGACCCATTTGTGTTCCTGGTCGGTAGCGGGGTGTGAAGTCGTATTCTGCCAGTCTGAGTACCCATCGTCCGATGCGCGAAGTCGGGTCACGGAGGTGCATAGCGGCGGCGAGGGCCATATGGTCGGTTTGGAGTTCGAAGGTCTGTCCGAGGAGGTATTCCTGGAAGTGGCGAACCGCCCAAACGACCGCTAGGAGCTCACGTTCGGTGACCGAGTACCTGGTTTCGGCCGGGTTTAATTTGCGACTCGCATACGCCACGGGCCTCTCTTCCCCATTAAAGCTTTGCGAGAGGACGGCTCCCAAGGCGAAGCCGGATGCATCGGTTGCGAGGATAAACGGTTTAGTCAGGTCAGGATAGGCGAGTATGGGTTCGCTGGTCAACTTTTCTTTGAGGTCATCGAACGCTCTTTGTTGTCGGGTTGTCCACTCAAAAGGCTGGGTTTTCTTCAACAACTCGGTCAAGGGCACCACGATTTCCGAAAAGTTCGGAATGAACCGTCGGTAGAAACTGGCGAGGCCTAAAAAGGACTGAAGTTTTACCACGGAGGTCGGTACGGGGAATTCCTTGATCGCTTTCGTCTTCTCCGGCTCAGTGAGGATCCCTTCTGTTGTTATTCGATGTCCCAAAAAGCGAACTTCATTTTTGAGGAATTCGCACTTCGCGAGGTTGACTTGAAGTCGAGCCTCGGACAATCGATCGAAAACTTGTGCGAGTTTCTCAAGATGCTCTTCTCGGGTGGCTGAGAAAACAATTACATCATCCAAATATACAAGACAATTGTTGCCCAGAATTCCGTCTAAGGCGTCATTCATTACGCGCTGAAACGTGGCGGGAGCGTTTTTGAGCCCGAAGGGCATTTTTTCGTAATGGAAATGTCTTCCGAGGACTGAAAAGGCGGTTTTTTCCTTGGAATCAGCGTGGACCGGGATCTGATGGTAACCCGCGATGAGATCGATTGTTGAAAACCATTTACATTGTCCGAGCATTGCGAGCGTCTCCTGCAAACGTGGGAGGGGGTAAGCGTCTCCTTTGGTTATCTTGTTCAATTGACGGAAGTCAGTACAGAATCTCCAAAGCTGCTTTTCCCCCGGCGGCGTCTTCTTTTTTACTAATAAGACGGGCGCGCACCACGGGCTGGTAGATGGGCTAATCACTCCGGATTCCAACATATCCTTGATCTGCGTTTCGACTACCTCCCGGAGCGCGTGAGGAACGGGGTAAGGTTTTTGTTGAGTCACGGTGGGTTGGGTGAGAATAATCTCGTGGGACACGTTGAGGTTGCATCCCGCCCCCGTCGGTGGCTTAAACAAGTCCCGGTAAGTATTCAACAACTCCTTCGTTGGCTCAGCGTCCGGTGTAGTTAAATGTTGCAATTTTTGTTCAAGGACGGTCTCAAATTGTGGTAAAGGCGGATCCCATTGATCGGTCGGAACTTCTCCCCATTCTTCCTCATCCGACGTTTCTTGAAGAGAATTAATCACGCCCTCTTTTTCATCGTTTTGAACAATGGGTGGATCGTTTCTTGGGCGTTTTCGCTCGGGTGGGTTCATCTCGCGTAATATCATATCAAGATGTTGATCAATTGCAGGTTCAATCTGGGAGGTTGTTGAAATTTCCGAAAATTTAATTTCACTTTCATTTTCAGGTGTGGCGAGGACCGTGTCGAATGTGGCGATGGTATGCTCATTTGGTGTGGCGACGACCATATCGGGTGTGGCGACGACCATGGCGACATTGGTAATCGTGTGTCGATCGGGTGTGGCGACGACCGCGTTCGGTGTGGCGATGACCACGTCTGGTGTGGCGACAACCACCCCCGGTGTGGCGATGGTATGCCGAGTCGGTGTGCCGATGATCTTATTCATCATGGTGTCGGTGTGCCGATTTGGTGTGCCGATATCTGTGTCATTTGTGGCGTTGGTGTGCCGATATGGTGTGTCGACGACCCTATTTACAAATAAATTGGGTGTCGTGGCGGTCAGATGGTTTACTGTGGCGGCGGACTCGTCGATGGCACGTACCGCTCGATCAACGGCCGCGTCGATGTACCGATCAAGAGATGAATCGTCAAACGTATCGGAACTCGTACCGGAACGTGGGTGGACGGTCGGTAGCGGCGTGGCGACGCATTCTGCATCGCGTACTACTCCCGGTATCTCGAAACGGACTCTTCTGGCTTCTTCCGTATCGCGTTCCTCCTCGTTCGGTGCGGAAACCGAATCCAATTTTTCGTGGCGAGTCGCATGATCGTACAAATCGGCGGGTGTGTCGATTGGTGTGGTGACTCCTCGGAAATGTCTACTCCAAAATTTCATTCCACCGGATCCGCTGCTGTTGTTAGCGGAGGTCGTAGGTGTGCTCGTCGCGCCGGTACGTGTGTCGAGAACAGAGGTATCGCGTTCTACGACGTTGAGTGTGGCTGTTGCCGCCGAAAGGGTACTAGGGAGAGGTGTGCTTGTGTCGCGATTGTGAATACGATCATCAAGCAACCCAGTTTCCCGCCCCTCCGGCCGCAACACCACACCCACACTGTACGGCTCATCTAGCATCTCGACGGGCGTAAAAGGTCTTATTTTCCCTTCCGGTGTGTGGTATTTCATAGTCGGTCCCGTGGTGAAGGTAATCGGTACTCTTCTCAGCACATCTAATCCCAACAAATCGAGTGTGGCGCACTTACGTGCGAACACCAAAAAGGTATGCTCGAACGTGCACCCACCGATACGTGTCACGAGATGTTGTTCTCCCGAGAAATGCAAGGGCATCCCGTCCGCGCCCCACGCGACCGCTCGTGTCGGGTACAATTTTATTCCCTTGACGGGAGTTGATAAAACCGAAAGTGCGGCGCCCGTGTCGACAATCATGTCTCTTTCCTCGGGGCCCAAACCTACGGTAATTTTCAGGGTGCGTGACATCGGGGCTTCAACTGCGGGGATGTGGTCCTCTTCTGCGGGTTTCTTGTACCGAGCTATCTCCATCGTGTGTGCGGGAGCCGCTATTGGTTGTGAAACAGGGAGCAAACGCTTCTTTCTGAAACAATCGGCCTCTAGGTGTTCTCTCATACCACAAAAGTCGCAAAAAATGGTCTTCTGCGGACTAAATGGGCAATTCACGGGGAAATGCGCGCGGTCGGCACAAAACATACAAGGATAGCGCGGGCTTGGCTTCTCCTCATTTCGTGGCTCGCTTGGCTTCTCCCGGCGATAGTCCTCTTCTTTGTGGCGATTGTGTCGTGGTGTATGGTCATCTTTCCGAGGGCATCGTGCTGCGAAATGGTCGTGGCTTCCGCAGCTATAGCATCGACGGTCGTTCGTGACGGCCGCGAGGTCCCATCTTTCCTCTATGTCGGTGGTATCATCAAGGGTCTCCTCAAGTTCTTCTGCTTTACTCAACGCATCTTGAATATTTCGTGGTCGGTTGGTTATTAGTAGGGCACTCATGTTCTTACCGACGCCGCGAATGAAGGCGTCCTTTGTCTTCTTTTCGACCCATTCGTTGCGTTCGTGGCGGCGTAGGCGCGTCCCCTCTTCCATGACGGCACATCTTGCTATCCCGCGCACGCGATCGGCGAACTGACGGAGCGTTTCGGTTGTGTTGCGTTTAACCGTCCACAATAATGCTGCGGCATGCTGCGGATTTTCTTTCTGGAACCATCGCAACATGTCTTCACGGACGATTCATAAACGTTATCCACGTCAACGGCGTCATCGCGATCGATTAGGAATTGTTTGGCTATCCCGCGTGCTTTGGTACGAAGTAGCCGATACCGTTGTTGTGAGGTTAGGCCCGCGGTCACTAGATCAAAATTCGCAAAAAATGAAACTACACTGAGTGCACCTGGTGTGTCGGGGTCCCATGGTTCGAGTTCAAGGAATACCGAGCGCGGTATGTCCCCTCTCTCACCCTCGTGTGTCGCTGTATTGTAACGTTGAAGGAGCACATTCATCTCCCTCATCGTTTGTGTCATGATTTCAACAGCCTCTGTGCCGGCGGAGGAGTGTGTACCTTCTCCCCTATCACTAGCTCCCGACAAATTTAAAGACATCGTGTCGGTTGAAGAGGTATTGAGGATGAGTGTGTCGACTTATGTGGACTACCACTTAGGCAAAAGGAAATCTGTACGCGTGTGTTCAGTTGTGTGTCGGTAGTAGTTAGGTCTATTGAGAAAATCAGCTTCTCGTGGCGATTATGGCGATCAAAAAATATAGGAGGCTGCGTTGCGTCACTTTTCCTAGGAATACAATAAACGGATGCACATCCTACCTAATTGTATACCTGGTCAGTTTTTGTGTTTTCGATAGACTCTACTTTTAAATTTTAGAACTCGTGGCGAAACAAGACCTACTATTTTTTTTTGTGTGGATTCGTGTGAGGCGAACTCACAACAATCCCGCGTGTCGCCACAACTTTATACACCTTTTACGGTGAACCAAGTTGGGGAGACAAGAGGGTATTGCAATCCCACCGCTGCCACCAATTTTGTAAGCCTTTTCTGGCCCCACGCTTGATGGCAGCTGAATTTAAATGAAGCCAACAAGCGGTGATGGGCGTTCGGGGGTCGTGTTGGTTGATAAAAATCAACGAACACGAGCACCAAACGTTTGCACACGAGTTCGGGGGGGTTTGATTTGAGGTTAATTTAGCTGAAATAAAATATCGAAAACACTTAGAATTTAAAATGGTAGCAAATGATATTTACCTGTGGCGACAAAGCGTGGCGACGTCGGCGACTGCGTGGCGATCGTCGTACAGCAAAACTTGAAAGCCTGAAGGGCGAAATAAAGATAAAACAGGTACACAAGTGTGTCCTTTTGCCAGAGGGGCTGACGGTTGTCCTGAAGGGACCTAATACCAATTGAGGGGTGTCGTTGCACTCTCCTCTAACCTTTTACTGAACCAGGTATACTCAGAAGAAGAACTACAAAGTACAACTAGCAGGTGGATTTATTAGAAATTAGGAACGGCAAATGACTTCCCCACAAGTGTGGCGGTTAGGAGCTGAAGGCTTTCAAATAAAGTTTTACAAAACACAGTATGGTTCTCAGTTTCAACAAGTACATTCAGAATTCCAATCTCATTTATCAGTTTCCAAGCATAGGTCATCAATTTCAAAATTAAGGTATGTATTCGTTCAAGTTTGTTCAATGTTTCAATTCTACTAAAGTTCTCAAATTTACTCAATGTTCTCAATTTACTCAATGTTCTCAATTTACTCAATGTTCTCAATTTACTCAATGTTGTTTTACTAATGTCTTTTACTCTTACTCTAGCACAGTTGCATAAATAATTGGCCAATGTATGTATGCTAAAGGTTTCAACACTCACTGTCGGGCCTGAAGGTATCCTTGAATGGGTGTGGCGGCTTGAATATTCCGTGGCGATCGTAGCTCGAGGTCGTGGCGATCGTGGCGGTTTAAGGGGGGGGGGGTACGGGAGGAAGATTCGTCAGGATGGGACGTACTCGCTGTCACTGACTTTGAACGCTGTTGGACTGGGTATGAGGCGATCGTCGTTGGCGGGGAGCTCAGGTGGAGTCCTCCCCCTCCGCCCCGCCTGAAGATGGTAGTGGGGACGGCTGGTTGAGTGGGGGAGAGACCGTTGGGTCCCTCCCAGCTGAGGGGGGAGGGACGCGCGGGGTGGCGTTCGGCGTCGAGTGGCTTGCTTCCACCTGAGCTGATGACGTCACCTACGAGGCTGACCGAAGGGGGCTAATGGTGCCCAGCTCCCGCTTCACTGGGAATTGGGCCCAGAGAGCGAGAGCTCACAATATGTATAAAGGTAATACATTTATAAGTTACCTAACAAATTTAGTTACCTAATGTAAAGGTTTATGATTGGTGATATATGAAGAGTTTATTACAAAAACATATTTTAAGTAAATTCAATCTCACAATTATTAGAGGAATAACAATAATAATAATACCTAATGGTAAAACTTAATTATTTAGAAGATAGAATAAAGAGTATTCTCACCGTATATTCCTGTAGATATGCATGGAAACGCCTGAAAATGCGAAACCAAAATGTGTAAAAATTCACTGTTGTGACAGGTATTTGCATCAATGTAAGTATAAGTTAGTACGGAGCATGAGAGCCTAGGCTGCTCAAATTTTGGTGTTGGGTTGTGGTGGTGACGAGCTGAGGCCCATCGTTCCTGCTCCATTGTACTACAGCCCTATCACAGGACAGGTTCGCACAGGAATCGGTTTATCGAGGAGAATGCTACTAACAGTTCAGTACTGGAACAGCCCTGATCCTCTGATAGCCACCACAAGGAACCCATGAAACCTCAGCCTCCAGCTCTCCTTCTCGCCAGCACTTATTATTATAAAATTATTGAAAGAAAAGTACCTATCAAGGTAAACAATATTGAATCACCCGACTGGAGAAAAAGCAATTTAACAAGTACGATGATACCAAGATCGTAAATGTTACCAGAATAGTAAAAGTGGGTACCCGGGCAGTTGCTTGATAGTTTTTTAAATGTTTTCTGTGCAGTGAATTTATATTGAAGTTCATAATAATATTATGTACTTCAATCGAAATTCACTACACATTGAAGAGAAACATAATAATATTATGTACTTCAATAGAAATTCACTACATAGAAAACATTTTTAAAAAACTATCATGCAACTGCCCGGTTACCCACTTTTACTATTCTATAAGTAAAACTATCTATAAGTAAAAACTATCGATGAGTAAGACTCCCAGAAACGCTTCCTAAAAAATTAAAGTCTTTCAAAAAACGGACTTTCGGATTCCTTCTGACTTGGGAAAACCTTCATACACTTCAGAACACTGCAGGGTGGGGACTATGCAGTTGTAGAGGGATTCAATGCAACAACACAGGGAGAGCAGGAAAACAACAAAAATATGCCTCATTACTATCCAACTAAAATATAAATTCAAATAGGCAGAGGCTGAAAAATACATTACATTGTTTTTTATCATCATTGTTATTTTGCATCCTTATTTCAATGTTTCTGATTGAACCTGTCCTCAAATGCAGAGAACTCAATGTGCTCTATCGAGATTCTTTTTGCCAGGTGACGTCAGAGTTGTTGCCAGCTCTCCCGCCAACTCAATTGAGGACAATATTTCATTAAGACCTTTACAGAGTGGAGCTGTGATGAGAGTGGCGCTGTGAGTAGTAACAAAAGCAAACAGATGTAGACCATTGGGAGCGTAGTGTAAAGTGGAGCTTCGAGCAGTTTTTTGGGGTGAGAGGTAGGGTCAGAAAAGCGGTGGATCCCAGAGAAGAAGTGTGGAGGTACGGTGTGGCATGACTGGTGAACTGCTAGTGGATGGCCAGCTTATGAGTTGAAATGAATGAAATGCTTCCTTCATCAACATTGTATAATTCTTAGTTTCCCTGATTACGATACTTGTCAACTTCTAACCTTACACTCTATATGAGTGCGTTTAAAGTCAAGAATCAATTTGGGACAGGAATGAGGAATTTCACCATGTCGGAATTTCCTATTTTTGACCCCAAAATCGGATTCAGCACCTCTAAAAACCCCCTATGGCAAACTTTCAGCCCGAACTTCCTAATTTACGAATAAAAAAAACAGTGTAGAAAATACGAATGTTTAAAAAAACCGGGAAAATGACGTCATGCTGGAATAGTTCATTTATGGCCGCTTGAAGCGCTGAGATCGAGAAATCCATAGTCCCCAGATGCAAAATTTCATGAAACAGTAAAGTTCGAAATCGAAAAACTGAAGAAAAAAATAGAAAAAGCAAGATGGGGAAAATTAGGTTTTCCTTGTTTTTGTTTGATAACTTTCCTCTTAGATAACACAATTTCGTCGTATCATCAGGCAACACTGGGCGGAGACAGCGATCCAAACAGCCAATCAGTGAGCGTTCCCGCTGCACGTCTGTTTTCCCGGTTAATTTTGAAATCATAAATTTTGATTGTCTCCCAAAAATAACAGGAGACATATTTTCCGAAATCAGCCCGATTTTCATCTATCCCACACCATTAACTATTCGGGAAAAATGCAAACAGAAATCGGTGAAATTCCTCATTATTCTATTAGGTATTCAAAATAATTTTTTAAATCTTAGGCATGGAGTCGAAAAAACGTTGTTCCACAAGTAATAATCCAAAATAAAAGTAAAACAGTTACAATGAATAACGTTCGGTTCAACGTACCACTGAACGAAGGTTTTCTTTCAGTGCTATCTCTAAGCTCTGTTCGTAACATGATTGCAGGAGGTCAGGTTTCTCTCCCCTTGGACCAACTGTATGAATGACATCTGAAACACGCATTAAAACACAATTTAATAAGAAAACGGGAAAGCACTTCCAAGATAATAATTAGAAGGGGGTACAGTGATGACCTATCTGCAGTTATACTGGAGATGGAGATTGGAGATGAAGGTCAACCAAGTGATGAGTAGAGTACCTAAATGGATGGAGGAACAACATACAGCAGACACATCTAAATCGATACGATACTTGGGATTGATGGTAGATAGCAAGTTGTTGTATTGAGAACACACACACAAGGCAACAGAAAGAGCTGGTGACAACATTCCTCAGTCGACTCATGGCAAACTTCGGCGGTCCCTCGCCAGCAATGCTAAAGGCTTCTAATGGGGGTCACAGACTCCATAATGATTCAAGGGGCTGAGATATGGGCAGAGTCGATGAGGTGAAAGACGTACACAACGAGAATGCTGGAGGTTCAGAGAAGAGGAGCCTTAAGGTACAATTTCCCTGGCGCGGCCGGTGGCTCGTCTCGGCAGCTACATGAGCCATTCTGGGTGGCTACATGACAGCCGCCACGGCTGCGACCCGCCTGGTCCAGTGAGCAGTCCAGCCGCGCTGCCTTCGCTACTAGGATATGCAAACCCGCAGTGTTTTAAAATTTTACTGTGAATTACAGCATTGAGCCTGGCATGAATGCCGAAGACTCGCATGAAGGTGATCAATACCAAACCAATGTTTTTTCTTATCATAAATATTCATCCCTCTGAAAAGAGAGATATGTTTATGCATTAACAGGAATAATGCATATGATAACAGGCATACCTAGGTACCTATTATTTCTCACACTAAAAACTCAACTAGTTGGGTGTTGCGTGTAGCTACTTCGTATCAATAACCCTATTGTTATGGATGATCCGATGCGTAATATTTATTCTCAAAAATGCAATCATTTACTCCATCTCAAACCTGCAATCCCTGAAAGTACCATCGAAATGAATGGATTTACGAGTACTCAATGATTATTATCTGTATGAGATATGATTATTAGGAATAGATTTTGTACGTTGTCGCAAGCGCAGTGGTTACAAATTAATGATCAGATGAAATTAATAGGAAACCATCTAGTGTACCAAACTCACAATTCCTGAAAATTTCATCGAATTCGTACGGAAAAAATATAAAAGGTTTGGTTATGAGGTTTTTACATTCTCATTAACGGAGAGGTTACTATTAATCCGAGGGTGATGATTTTCATAAAGAACTATGTGCACAAACTCGAACAATCCCTGAAAATTTCATCGAATTTGGACCGTAACTACAGTTTTGCCCATTACAAGCATTTAAGGACACACAGTCCGATTACAAAGTGACACGGAACCAAAATGTACTGGAAGAAACGTAAAACATGAATGGAAATATTGACTCGGAGGACATTGTTTATCCTCGGAAAGTGAAAACCACACTTTCTCTATTTTAGCATAGACTCAGAAGCAATAGGGACTTTGCCGAACTAGCACGAAGCTTTCGCATCAATAAAATGCTCAGGGGTTATTAATTCGTATGGGGCCATCTAGGATCTTCCCCACATACTGCCTGAAAATTTGATCGAAATCGAATCATAACTGCAGAAATAGGCTGGCCGCGCCGCGACTCTTCAAGAAAATGCTGTTCCACAGAGCGGCGCGGCCTACGGCTGAGTAGGTACATGACAAAGTCGCCCGCCGCAGCCGCGCCAGGAAAATCGTACCTTTACGAATAGCAAGCACCTATCGAACAGTACCTGAACCAGCTCTGAGCGAAGGCGAATAAATGAGCGGCGGAATGCGGAAGGAAGATCCCATGAAGAAGGAAGAGAGAGAGAGAGAGAGAGAGAGAGAGAGCGAACACAACAGATTCGGCAGGAAAGGAGGGAGTTAGAAGAACAAGGACGCTGGACAGCACTTTAGATTGGAGAAATAAGGCCTGTGCTTGATAGGAAGCACAGCGAGAAAGAATCTACCACACCATGGTGCTCTCAGTACTCGGTTACTTTCAGGATTTTCTACACAAGATCGGTAAGGTCCAGAATTCGACATGCGGATATTGCCAGCACGAAGACGAGCATACTTTCTTTATCCACCCGAGATGGGAACATGAAAGAGGACAGCTACAGCGCATCAGAGGCAATAGCACTCAGTACTCTGGTCAAAAGAATGCTGGACAGGGAGGATTAGAGGAGAGCAATCGTTGCTTTATAGCTCCTATCCCCAAACGGAGAGGCAAGAAATGGGGTCATGAGAGTGAGACAAAGCTATCCTGCAAGAATGAAATCAGACGGTGAAGGCAGAAAAAAGTGCCATTGATACGGATATCTCCTTAGAGTAATGCTGAAAAGGCGATTCTGAGGAAATATACTTTAGGGAAGAAAAAACGTGCATAAATGATGTAACAATAATGAGCACAATAACGCAAAAATACAAACAAATTGCAATGGTGTCTTCAAATTTTATACAAATGAACTTATTTATTGTCTAAGATAATATTATCTCACTTTTGGAAGGAAGCTTGTAACCTCCAGTCTTTTTGGCCTGACCAGTTTTGCAGCCATTCAGCGTCTTGCACTCCCCAAGAAGTTCGGGTCCTGCAGCCCGGTGAATAGCACCATCCACTTAAAACAATATAGTAACAGACTTCATGAGTTACAAGTGAACACAATACAGGGTGTCAACCTTACGGGCGCACCACCGGGCAGGGTTCGATTCTACAACTAATTTGCAACAAAAAATGTCTCTTAGCAATTTTTTTAGAGGCTTCGTTTTCGACTTATTTCACGTTTAAGATTTTTTTCGTGTTTTCGACCTTTCATCACTAAAATGGCTATAACTCCCTTAATTGATGGAGTAAATTCAAATTTGATTATATCGTTGAAAAGAGCTTCAAATTTCCTATCTCCCTGATGGGGTTTTAGAAAATTTCAAATAAAATGAACGGGTGTAAAATAAACCAAAAGTAAAAAATTGGTAGTTTCGAAAATTTTCACTTTTTTCAAAGTTAGTTTCTCGAAACGTCGTGAACGGAAATTTCCATGCTGTAAGCCTGAAAGTTGCATGTGAATCCCAGCTTTCTAACGGTGGTAATTTTTTTTAAAGCACCACTTATTCAGTTAGAAAATGACGTTTTTAGGGCAGAAAACGTTCATTTTCGGGTGTAAATCGGCGTTTTTCACCAGAAATGCTTTCCAACTTAATAAATCATTTGACATGAAATTTAACGTAATTTTTGACGCTGAATCACTTTCCGATCTCCTCGACAAACAAATAGTACTTTTCAAGCCCTTTCCGTTGGGCGAAGGGCTCAATCTCGTTGTTCGTTTTATCCAAAATTGTCATTAAGGGAGGTCTGGAATAGAAATGACTCGCACTCCTTCCAAATTGTTGACTTACCTAATTTTTGCCCTCTGTCTTGAAAATATCGTCCCGATCATTTGCGGAAAGCTTTATCTTTTCGATAGATAACAAATTGGAGGTCGAGGACTCAGTTGTTGTACCCTGTTTAACCCAGAAAGGGCATGAAAAGTACTATTTGTTTGTAGAGGAGATCGGAAAGTGTTACCATTCGGTTCAGCGTCAAAAAGTACGTAAAATTTCATGTCAAATTATTTATTAAGTTGGAAAGTATTTCTGGTGAAAAACCCCGATTTACAACCGACAATTAACGTTTTCTGCCCTAAAAACGTCATTTTCTAACTGAATAAGTGGTGTTTTTAGAAGAATGACTACACCGTTAGAAAGCTGGGATTCACATGCAACTTTTAGGCTTACAGCATGAAAATTTCCGTTCACGACGTTTCGAGAAACAAACTTAGAAAAAAGTGAAAATTTTCGATACTTTACCCATTTTTTACTTTTGGTTTATTTTACACCCGTTCGTTTTATTTGAAATTTTCTAAAACCCCATCAGGGAGATAGGAAATTTGACGCTCTCTTCAATGATATAATAAAATTTGAATTTACTCTATCAACTAAGGAAGTAATAGCCATTTTAGTGATGTAAGGTCGAAAACACGAAAAAATCTTAAATGTGAAATAAGTGGAAAATGAAGCCTCTAAAAAGAAATTGCTAAGAGACATTTTTTGTTGCAAATTAGTTGAAGAATCCAACCCTGCCCGGTGGTGCGCCCGTAAGGGTGACACCCTGTATACAGTCATGCAAAGAGTGCAGTGGAGACTGATCGTTGAATTTAATTTTTATCACTAAGTAAGTAAGTAAAAAACCATTTCAGGTTGGATTTGCGTCTGACTGCCATGTCTGGCGTCATCAGCTGTCTTCCAAAGGGAAGATCAGAATTTGTTCTGATGATTTCGCTCATGGCCTCACCGCCATAGGTTGGGACAAGCACGCTGCCGGCAATGAGCCTTGAACCCACGATCCCCGCAGGGGTCAGTCCAAAGTCCATCGCCAAACAACGACGCCCCAACGACCGTAGCCACACCGCTGTCCTACTATCACTAAACATGTGATAAAAATATTGCGTTTCCATGAGCTCTACTTTCTGGTAGCTTTTATAACTCGAAACGATTTTATAATATCCTGGTATATTAAATATTAGAAAAAAATTTATTTCTTTAAAATTCAGAAAATTTTTTTCTCTAAAGTATCTCCCGTGACGCTTTTCCATGTTGGTTGTTTGTTTTTAAGCGCCATACAAGAAATTGTTCCAAATTCAAATTGTTGTTTTCTTTAAAATTTATCAATTTCATGGTTTTGTGTTTTTTGTATGACAAAAAAATATCTTGAGAAAACTTTGATAGTTACAAATATGATTAAAGTTACTGATTGAAGCTGATTACAATTCAAATTTCTCTTTCTTCAATTTCTTCTACGATGTGTAGTTTCTTTAGTAAACAGTTCAAAACACGAGCTTAACTAAAAAATTTCACTTTTGGGAAAAATTTACCAATTTTTGAATTGCAGTATCTTCGTAACAATTCGACCTACAGAGCTCAAGTTGGTCTCATACAGTAACAAATTCAACCTACTTTAAAAAGTTACTCGGCATAAATTATTATTGAAATTATCATAGTTGCAAAAACGGAAAAGGGCAAAATGTTAGCGGTTTTTAGCACACTACGTCAGTAGCGTCGGGTTTTAGAAGTTGCAACTCTGAGGACAAACTACTCTTAAGCTGGATTCACATGGGATGGAGAGGTCGGAACAGTGGAAAGAAACAACGCAATCTGATTGGCTGATTTTCCCCAGTGGAGAATGGTGGCTGCCATCTTGATAGAACGACTGAAAGTCCGTCGGCAGAAGAAATTTTTATACCATCGTCTGTCTTCCACTTTCCGCGTTCTGCTAACCACTAATGGAGGTTGCATTAGGAGACAAGGCTTCCAGGAGGAAGGTTATCATTCCGTCCTTTCCATCCATGTGAACCTTCCGCTGACTCCACCTGCACCCTCCACTGGTTTTAGCGAATTTTCAAAGAAAATGAAGCTATTGCAATGGCCTCAAAATTTTTAGAATCGACTTTTTCGAAAAATTTTCACACTGAAATCCGTTTTGGAACATTCTGAAACGATCCCTGAAGTTTTTCCAAAAATCATATGTATATATATATATATGTGTCATTCCGGACGATAACTTGAGTAAATGTTTAAAAATTTTTTTTTAGTTTTTGCCAAAATGTTTGTAACAACAAACCATAGGTCAAGTTCGTTAACCAGCAATTTTGGACAATCCAAAGTGGTCCAAAATTAAAAAAAACTCCAAAAAATGGGTTTTTCCCGTTTTTTGAGGTTTTTACATTGAAAATCATGGTAATTTATGGTATATTCGGATTCAGCACAAAATTTCTGATATGAATGCTTTTTTCAAAAATGAAAATTGTCCAAAATTAAGAAAAGTTTGTAGCTATATATATATAATGAATACGTGCGTATATTTGTTGTAACCAGAAATGCAGTAGCCGTGTGGGTACTCTATGAGTTCGTAGAGACGACTAGAACATGAATATGGACTCCTAAGATCTTCAAAGCATACCCAGCAATAATTTGCAGCGTGTTATTAGCGAATTTTCAAAGAAAATGAAGCTATTGCAATGGCCTCAAAATTTTTAGAATCGACTTTTTCGAAAAATTTTCACACTGAAATCCGTTTTGGAACATTCTGAAACGATCCCTGAAGTTTTTCCAAAAATCGTATATATATATATATATATATATATATATATATATATATATATATATATATATATATATATATATATATATATATATATTTACATCTTGGTACAAAATGACGTCCGTATCATAGTTGTGGTAAAGTGACGTCCCCCTGAAGGAGTGGTCATTTTAACAAAATTTTGAAATTCCAACATTAATTAAGGCCGAGATACTTGTTAACCGACTCAGATATTCACATTTCGCTTGCTGATGACATATACAGTTCTTCACATATACGCTGTACATATGAACGCATAGTGGCTTCCGTTCACACAGCAGCTGAATTGACGTCCAGTAAGCTCGAGCTTACTGGACGTCAATTCCGCTGCAGTGTGAATAGCGCTGGCAAGGCGCCGCAGAGTTGAGGGCTGGAACCAGCCGTTTTCAAGGGTGTGGGAGAATGCCAAATTGGTGAACTCACCCAATTCAATCTCAGAACGTTTCGCAAAATGTGTCAATATAGAAAAGTAGAAGAGAAGTAGAAAAGAACCCCCCCTCACAAGTTGTTTACATGAAAAATAATGGGTAATTGCCAAAAAGGACCAATAAGAGAGAAATGGGGAAAATATAATTTTCAAGAGAAAAAATCATACATAGGAAATAAAATCGGGCCGAGTTTATTAGGCCCCACTTCCCTTCCTAAGGACCAGGAAGTTTAATAATGAGGGAGGGACATTGATCCATAATTAATGGTTCTATCAGCCGCTAACGACCTTTGAATGAGAGAGCTTTATTCGCCGATTTTCCCTTGCCAAATGGTTAGGTAGGCCATGCGTTATATTTCAACCTCAGGTTTTCAATGGACGAACTCATGTGGCCGTGAAGTCGAGTCACGAGGTAATGAACTCTAAGTAATCGATTTTCACTCTTTTCTGAAAACCTCGAACAGGAATTGCGAGAGAGTTGAAGAGGTAATCGATAAGAATTCCTCCTTTCTCGTTATTATCTTTCTTTTAATATGGCATTGTGTTCCATTACTTCTAGAAATTTGCTGAATTTTCTTTGTTGAAGTTAGTTTTGAAATCCATTCATTCTGTACAATTTATTGAGTGAATTTAAAAAAAAAGCAAAGCTGTGGTTAAGAAAATTGGAATAATACTCGTAGCTGTATGACGGAGTAGTCAGCCTTGTGGGTGTGGCACAAAGCACGAATCGTTAAAATTATACAACCTCTTGGTTGAAAAATAATCTCAAGAAGCACTCTTTTCGTCACCCCGAACTCGTATATCGAGTACCAACGCGTATATTGCTGTTTTTTCGATTTTCAGTAGGTAATACTGAAATAGGTTGATTCACTCGATGAACGATAATATCATTATCTGTTCAACACCCATTGGTAATTTTATTCAACAGGTGTTGTACAGGAAAAGTTTATACGCTATTCTTTAAAACTTGCTTGTGTTGTGTTGTGATATCAACAAGTTGTGTGAAAATATAATTCACGTAATATTCAAAAAATGTCTTGAAGTGCCAATTCGTTACATTACAATAAATACCATAGCAATCTACTGTATGCACAGGGTGTGTTTTGAAGATGTTAAGAGTCCATAAACGTGTTCTACTTGTCTCCACGAACTCATTGAGCACTGGGCTATTGCATTTTTGGATACATAGAATATTCGCAGGTTTTCGTTATTTATGTAAATTGTTCATACGTATATTACACCGTTTCCCGTTTCGGATTTTCACCGCACTTCTGGTCCTTTTGAGGTGCCAACTGGTCATCAGACCTCCGAATTTGCCTCAGAGAGTGACTTCACAAGGTTATACATTCAGGCCTTTATTTTCAAAGGGATGTAGCACATGGCTTCGTCAGTATCAACTTAATTTCTCCGTATTTGTATTGTTCTTGGATAAATAACATTGAAAACATCTGCCAATGAAGTGGAATGTATGCTACCCATTCATAAATATGCTAAACAGTGGGCGTAGCACATAGCTTCAATAAAATCAATACTATATTCTTTCCAGATTATTTGAATCTGGAATTAGATCCTGTAATAAAAACGCTGCAAATTATTACACAATGGTTATTATTTTTCTATATAATCGTCTACAAAGCCACCAACCATCCAACATGAAGAAAAACATCGATGGCATTTCGGTCAGCTTTAATTTGAACGGAGATTAGGCCTCTTTTGCGATTCACACTCGTGTTTCTGATTTACCGCACGTTTATTATTTTTATGGTTTATTATTTTATTATTTATTATTTTATTATTATTTTTTTAATGGTTTATTTTTTTTCTTTTATATTAATAATCGTCTATAAAGCCACGGAGATTAGACCTCTTTTGCGATTCACACTCGTGTTTCTGATTTATCGCACGTTTATTATTTTTATGGTTTATTATTTTAATGGTTTATTATTTTTTTATATAATCGTCTATAAAGCCACCAACCATCCAACATGAAGAAAAATACTTGGAAAATGTCACCCCACGCATATTTAAGCAAAAACCTCTTTTTTGGCCGGTTATTTGCCCATAACTTCTATACGAATGAAGCGATCGGAATAGTTCGACGTTAGGACCAACTAGACCCCCAATGGAGTCTATGTGTGAAAGATCGGGGTTTTTAGACCGATTCTAAGGCCTTTTATGGCCCGGACGGCGAACGGCGGACGGCGAACGGCGGACGGACATTGCAAATTTGGATTCTACGCACCTTGAAACGTAAAGTGACAAAGTTTGAGGGGGGGTTATAAAAATTTTTTGCGATACGATCACATAGGCTTATTATTAGAAAAATAAACCAAAATGTACAGCGGGATGGGGTTCGTAGTACCAATTTACGTATTTACTACCTTTGTGGGCATAGCTTCCCAACATCAATAAAATATCGTTTCCATATTATTCGAATCTGGAATAAGATCCTGTAATACAAATGTACGAGCAGGATGGACTCGTAGTATCAGTTTACGTAATTTACTACCTTTGTGGGCGTAAGCTTCCTAACATCAATAAAATATTGTTTCCATATTATTCGATTGATATTATTCGCCAATTGTAAGCATGGTTTCTTCACTTCTAAGGGATGAAAAATAAGGGTTGACATTTTGAAAACGCCCTAGCTCAAAAAAATCTATATAAAGGTATTGTTTTTTCCATCAATTTAAGATAGTATAGAATTTTTAAAATTTTAGAGACCATGCGGAGCTCTGCAACACAAACCGTTAGCTCCCTACGAGACCTTAAGGTTTTTCCTTCGATAAAACAAAATCACGAGTGTGAATCACCAAACAGGTCTAATCTCGTTCAAATATTATCTGTCCAAAAATTTTCATACGAAGGACCCTATTTTTCGAATCGAATGCGTAGCGTTTATTTCTTCCAAAAAATTGATTTTGAAGGTGTGAAGGTAATTATGTAGCAGGTAAAAAGAGTTACAATGGTAAAATTGTGATCTTTTCAGACGAATGATCTATACAGAAAAATAATAAAAGAAAGGTGTTACTTTATACTCACTACCATATCTACGAATGGAGGTCTTCTTCAAAAAATCCACTTTCTAGCCGTCAAAATCATTTGTAAGTATCACTAACGGATTCAGCGTGAAAAATTACACAGGAATTGATACCAAACTCGTCATGTCATCCTAACATGGACGGTGGCCAGTGGACGAAATTTGTGATTCCCGCCCAACTTGAATTTTCCGCGCTATGGATCAACCTCCTACGAACGGGGATTGTTGAACTTCTACCTCTGAGGTTTGCGCTTCTCTCATTATCAGATCTTTACTCGTCTGGCTCCCACATTATTTTCAATCCCCGAGTTTTTCGCCTTTTTTTGGTTAATTATTTTCAATAACAAACCTTTGGAAACGACCAAGAAAAAAAAATTAACCCCCCTCAAAATTTGTTGGTTTACGTTTCAAGGTAGGTGGAATTCAAAAATCGAATAAAAATTAGGCCGTCCGTCCGCCGTACTCGGCTCTTTCGTCACCCAGCATTGACCGATTTTGATGAAATTTGGTATAGGGGCCTTTTAGGGTCTAGTTGTGCGCCGAAGATTTTGGTTGCTGTAGGTCACTTCTAAGGGTTGAAATTTTGAAAACGCTCTATCTCAAAGTAGTTTTTTAGAAAGGTATTGTTTTTCCATCAATTTAAGATTTTTGGTAGGTTTCTGACTAGTCCTGTGTACTTAAATGGAGGTGGAGAAAATGGCCAAGCTAGTCTTCAGTATTGTTGTATCATTGTTAGCATGACGTTTACGTCCTGGAACAGCACCCTATTCATGTGACTGATATAATTTTTTCTTATGGTAGAGTTCAGATGTTTGTAACGCAGAGAAACACATTGACTTATTTTTAAATAAGTTCTAAGAACAATATTCTTTAAAAATTCCAAGAAAAAAGTTTTTTTTTTCACTCGTCTGCAGGGATCACAACTTTGCCATTGTCACTATTTTTTTTTAATTTGTTACTCACCAACCATAGGTACTTGCTAGGTAGCAAGTACCTATGGTTGGTAAGTAACAAAAGTAGGTAGGTACCTACTACATAATTACCTTCACACCTTCTCAATCAAGTTTATTCGGAAGAAATAAACTCTTCACACTCGATTCGAAAAATAGAGTTCCTTACAGGAGTTTCTGTTATAAAACGAAGGAAACCCCTCAAGTTCTCGTAGGGAGCGAACGGTTTGTCCTACAAAGCTCCGCGTGGTCTCTAATATTTCTAAAAATTCAATACTATCTTCAATTGGTGAAAAAACAATATCTTTGTTTCGAGAGTTCCCGAGCTAGCGTACTTTTGAAAATGTCAACCCTTAACTTTACTCCTTAAAAGTAACTGATATCAATGAAACCTTCGAGACACAATTAGACCCCCAATGGAGCCCATATACCAAATTTCAACCAAATCAGTCCATGGTGGTAAGAAAAGTATGGCGGACGGACGGAAAATTGTTTATTCGATTTCGGTTTCTACGTTACCTTGAAACGTTAAACATCAAATTTTGAGGAGGGTTAAAATTTTTTCTGTTTGTCGATTCCAATGATTCATTATGAAAATAATAAATCAAAAAATGCCGCGGATGGTCGGTTTTTTTAAGTTCGATTTTCGGATTCTACGTACTTTGAAACGTAAACCAACCATCGTTACTACCTACCTACTACTTAACTACACGATCAATCACAATAACAATCAAGTTTATTTAGAATACATAAAAGCTTCACACTCGATTCGAAGAAATAGGGAACTTGATTTCGGAAATTTACGTTGCTAGGACGCTTTTATCCCGAAATTCAATATTGTTGAATATTTTTCAACTTCAAATATTATAAAGCTAAGATTTTTGCGCGGTTTTTGGTGTTGAGGTAGGTTCGTGAAAAACCATTCAGAAGTAAAAAATTAGCAACCAAATGAAAAAGCTTCTTACTAAAAACACAAACGGTGGATACCGCTTTCGTACAAGTACTCAACCACGAGAGACATATTATGCCTTATGTTTAATAAATTGAGAGCTTTCCAATGAGTGGTGAACGATTTTTGTGGGGTGGAAAATGAGGAAGTTAGTTTTCCCTAGGAACGATTGGTTGTACGTGAAAATCATCAGAAATTGAGGACGCTGAGACGGCGTTCCAGGTGTTTTAGTTCGATGGCTGCTGGAGTGGGCGAACCGGGGATTGCAACCTGGACGCCACTTCCACCGTTTCGTGTAAAGTTTAACTTTTGCAAATCATATACGAAACGTGCGCAGCGTCCTAGTGGAACTTTCGTGCACTAAATCTATACGTCTGCTGACTATAACCGTCAAAATGACGTCCTCCTAAAAAGGGGGGGACGCCTCAGTGGATCATTCTGTACAAGATGAGCCTGTTGTGTAAAATGACGTCCGTATACGGACGCCACTTTGCACCGGACGCCACTTTGAATGCAACTTTCTGTAGGGCGGACGCCAGATGCACGCAAT